>OY720344.1:107900859-108247726 GCA_963082975.1 Labia minor
TTTCAAATCTCTTGTCTCAATTTCAATAAAAATTTCAATAAAAAAAATTCAATAAAAAATTTTAATATAAAAATGTTATTTTTCTTTTTTTTATAATCTTACAGGAAAAGTAAAATAGTTTAATTCTTATTAATGTAATGTATTAATTCTTAATAATAATTCTTTAAAAAGTTATTTTATTAAATCAAATATTAAATTTGAATTTTTAAGATACTCTGAATGAAAGATTTTTTTTTTATTACTTTAGTTTCTCAGAGAATAAAAAAGTTAAACATTATATTTTAATATTTTACAATTAAATACTTATTTATGAACTTACATGGCTGGATGTCATGATGGAGGAGATCATTTTTTTAGCAAGCAAATGTAAAGTTGCCATCAATGCTACTTTACTGACGACAAGGGCTTTTAATAAGAAGAGTTTGACCAGAGTGAGAACGACCACAATGACGCCAGTAACTTTGAAGCCCAGGACAAGCGGAATCATTATCTTGGCGATTCTATTTTGCCGAGCTGCCAATCAAAATAAATAAATAATAATACAAATTTTTTTTTTACAAGTTTTCATATAAATCATTAAAAAATTTCTATAATATTTTACTATATAAAAATATAATTTTAAATAAATTTAATAATATGAGTTACGAGATACGAATATAAAAAAAAATTATTATATATTCAACTCTTTTATCACAAATTTTTAGATGTAATAAATTACATTTATGGATCATAAAATAAAAGCCATTTAGTCGATTATGATTTATTTCCTACTTGAAGAATTCAAAATATTTATAACTATTAAGTTGGCAATTTATAGTAAGACTTTTTTCTTAATTTTAAAATTCTTTATTTATTCTTCCAAATCTATTTTGTCCCCCCGGAACTTTTTTGTTGAATAATTTCACTCATTGTAAAAATCGCCGAATGCACTTTTTGTACTTCAGAAAGACAAGCGTATACTAAACACAATGATTATTTTGATGTGACTTTTGGCACAGACAGTCTTACCAACCTAGAAAAAATATATTTCGACGAATAAATAAAGAATTTTAAAATTAAAAAACAAGTCTTAGAATTTATTGCCCACAGTAGTATATATGTGCATAATTGAGTGTTTTTCGAGAACATTTATTATTATTATGTTTAACTTTATTAAGTAATATTAGTTTATTTATATAAATTATATAAAAAAACTTCTTTCCGGTTTAAAGAGTGGATATTTGATTCCAATGGGCTTTTAGCCAATGGCATTTATATCTCTGTTAACAAATTAATTAAAACTTATATTCCTTTTCATATATATATGAAAAATAAAATAAAAGGATTTACTATTGAATTTAAACTTTAAAAATTGCATTTATTTTTAAAATATTTATAGAAGTATTTTATTTGATTGTTTTTTTTAAATATAACTAAGTTTTTCGATAATTGAATAGCCAATAAAAATATATTATTATTATTATTATTTAATAAACTTTTATTTAGTTTATTCAATTTTTATTTTTCGGAATAAGCCAAACACTCAATTACTTTTTAACTATCTATGAATTAATGTATTATTTTTTTATCAAGATAGATAAAATGTAACTTAAGAATAAATCATTCCTTTCTGCACACACTATCAACTCCTTCTAACATTTTATTAAAAATTAATTAAATATATAATATCATACTTTTATACAATTAAACCTGTTGTTAAGATTGTTAAGTATTTTTGAACCCCCTTTTCTACAAAGAGTTTTTAGAAAAGTTGTTTTTTTTTTTTTGTTTTAAATTTTTTAGTACCAGTAAAATGTATAAATATTAAATTAAACATAGTAATATTTCAGGATCAATTATTATAATAACATTACATTTAGGACTTTTGGATATCTAGTCTCATGTCTGGCAGGGCCGTCTTAAGGAATTCGGCGCCCATAGGCTACTAAAAATAATGCGCCCTTCTTCCTAAGAAAATACACAGAATGGCAAATTGGAGTCGGAAAAGTTATACAAAACAAAAGTGTCAGTACTAGAAAAAAACTATTTATTACTTTTATAATAAACTGTTATCTTTATTGTAACTTTTCTTTAAAGTCACTTATTTAAAAGATGGGTATAAATGTTTACCCAGATTTGAGGGGATTATCTCAATATAATGACAGTTCCGATCAGTTTTTAGTCTAATCCTTAGAACTTGATCGGAACTATTATATGATTGGTGGTCTTATATTAACTCCAGTGCGACTGAAACAAAAGTACGATCGGTAGGGTGTTACTCCTATTTCGGGTTGCCCTTCTCTATCTATCGTTTTTCAGCACATTTGAAAGAAATAAAAATCAGTTTAATATTTTAAGAAATGTTTTAATTTAAAAATAAGTAAAAACTAATAAAATGAAAAATAAATTTTTACTATATCGCAAATAAAAAATTGCCGCCTCAAAAGGCTTGCGCCCTGGGGCTATAGCCCATTTAGCCCTGTGGTTAGGGCGGCACTGATGCCTGGTTTATTTAAGTAAAAAGATATTCAAATTATTTCAAATACAAATGTAATTTTTAAATTATATCACAGGTGTTAATTTTTATTTTTATATTAAATCAAATATATTACTAATGATCAGTAGGAAGGTTCGTATCAACCTTTATTTTGATTTTCTTGATCGGAGTCGCTATCAAGTAGCTTTCTCAATATTGATCCTGGAGGTTGGGTTGACTCCGTCCCATAGACCCCAGCTAGAGAAATTTCCTTACCAGAACCGGGACTTGAACTCGGGTCCACGCTAACCTCTCACCCTGTGGCGCTTTAGTATAAATATATAAAAATGATTTGAATTATTTTAAAAATTAAATTTTTCTTGGTTAAAAAAAAATATTAATTCTTAGATTTCTCTTTCCTATTGATACATTAAATATTAATTATAATTTGAATATATTATATATTATATAATATCAATGAAAAAAAAATATATATATATATATATAAGTATTTTTTTTAACCAAATATATATTATTATATATTATAGTTATAAACCGACCATAATTTTTTTTTTTTTATTAAAATTTAAAATTATTCTATTCTATAAGACTATTTTAATAAATTTTGTTAGATGATACCCTCATTAATTTGCCGAAATTGATTAAGTCACTCCTTCAACAATTCCCCAACAATTAACGCCATTATAGACACTTTAATTTAACTTTTTTATTTATATTAAATAATCTAAAGGTAATATAGATATAGATAGATAGATATACTAGTAGAATGAAATAAAAAAAAAAAATACCCTGTTCAAGTGATCGTGGCTCGATTGTCAATTCCATTTGTTCTGGATCATCTGCAGCTCGATGGGCGCGTATTGCATATTCTCCTCCCGGTAACATGATACCCAATGATCGGGTTTCGATCAATTCACCTAATATTTGTCCAATTCCATCTCCTTTCATCGCTCGTGATGACGATTCTTTATTCGATGTTTTATCCAAAGTGATAATATCCATCAATTGATAATGATCTTGATCACGGATTGATCGTAGATTCATTGCTACTGATTTTTCCAAACATCGAAAATCGAAAGATTTCCTCCAACATGTTTTGAGAATATCGGTGACAGATGAAGGGGGAGAACCATCATTGGCTGTCACAAGATTCGCTACTAGAAGTAAAAACAGCATGCTATACATTTTATAAGTCTTTTCTTTTCCCACCCTATCAAGTATATTAATGTTGGACGTTAACACTTAGAAGGAACGTTTTGAAATGCTGCTCACCTCGCTCCAGCAAATGGCTTTTTATCCCATGTCACACCCTCTGCACATCGATGTATGTCTGTAGAGTATTCGGTGTACGGCTAAATGGACCCCCTCCCCTTCGCAATGCCCACGCAAATGTAAATACACGCCACGATGGTTAATTAGCGAGCAAGATACGGTTTTTGATTTAGATTCCGGCCCCCAAGAGATGTCCAACGAAAGATTGTTAAACGTTGAACGGGTATGTTGAAAGTGAGTGGAAGAAAAATAAGACTTATTAACAGAATTAGATCAATATACGAACATATATATATATATATATTAATTAAATAATTGACAAAAGAATAAAAATGACAATTATTAAATAATTTAAATATTTATAAATGTTAAATTGACCATTTAATTAAATTTTTAACACTCGATAGATTTTAGGAGAAAAAGGATGGATGGAGAATTGCTTTGTATAAAATAATAATAAATAAATAAAAAAATTGGGATTTTTTTTTTCAACTTTAGAATAACTTTAAAAAATATATTTCTTATGAACTATGAATATTTAAGTTTAAGATTATTATTTAAAATAAAACATAAAACATACAGCCCTTAAACGTAAGTATTAATGCACTGAAAGACAAAAAAGGATGGCCTGTGGATATAACATAATATAAATTTCGTAATTTGATTACAAAATATTATTAAAATAAATATTTTTATAATTTTATTTTATGTATAATATTTTGTATTTAAGGAAGCGCTATCCGATGTTGCCCGCGGCGCCATTTTTTTATTATTTAAATTCCTATTTTAATTAAGAAAAAACTAACAAAGAACCTATACAGATCGATTTTTCTTTATAAATATTATCTATGGTGTGAATTTCAAAAAAACCTTCAAATGCTTTAATATTCCAAAAATACAAATATATATATATATATACAATTTTTGCTAGTATAATAAGATAAGATATAATAAATATGTATAATAAAAATATAAATTAATTATTATTATTATTATTTTATAGTGAATCAAATCATTGAACAATATGTAAATTTTTTCACTATAAACAGAAAGATATTTAGAAGTAATTCTCTCAAGGAGGGGGGAGAATACTCAAAAGTTTTTAATTAGTTTCCTCTGACAAATCAAACAGTCCAAATAGACGAGAAAAGTTAAATTGGGCTAAGAAATATGTATTTACGTTATAAAGTTTGTTTTTATCTACCTATATCAACGAGAATAATGATAATCATAGGAATTATTAGTCAATTTTAAAGTTTTAAATAGAATTTGCTTGTATGTCACTTTGCCGAAAAATAACTGGTATAATCGAGTAAATAGTTCCACATCTTAGACTTTATATACATTAATATTACATGTTATCAGGCATCTTATATACGATATGGAATTTATAAATATTAAATGAGATATGATTTCAATGAGTAAATTGATATACCTACATATATATAATGCAGTGGTTCTCAACCATTTTTTTTTACCGCGGCACACTTTTACGGTTTAAAAATTTGGCGGTGCACAAAGAAAAAGATAAGTTTAATAGTTTATCATATTGGAAAAAAGTGGTCACAAAAGTGTTTTTGTTTTTTACCGACCGACGATAGTAAGGGATGTATTGTTTTCACACCAAATTTCACATGTGGAGATTTTTACATATCTCCACGAATCATGCATTTTCTTAACAGAAAAAAGTATTTTTAGCATGATGTCTGTCCGTCCGTCCGTCCGTCCGTCTGTCCGTATAGATGTGTACAGCCTGAACGGCTGAACGGATTTTGATGAAATTTGGTATATTTACTTAATGCATCAGTGGGATGATTTGATCAACTTTTGGTGCAAATCCGGAAACCGGAAGTGGTAGTATTAGCGATCGACGATAGGAAGGGAAGGGTTATTTTCATACCAAATTTCACATGAGGAGATTTTTTTACATATCATCACGAATCATTCACTTTGCATTGGTTTTATACTCGAGAAAAATCATCTTTATTAGTTTTTTCTTAAATAAAATTATATGACGTCATCCAGCCATTCATGACGTCACAGCCTGGTCTTACATATATATTATAAATAAAATAAAATTAAAAATATTTATGTTATATGCCTATCTGTTTTTTATTACATTAATAGATATATGAAAATTATTTGAAATTGTTTATGTAGCTGGAAATTAATTTATTTCAAACCGTCGGTCGTTTCGGACCTGGCCACAGGTCAACTTATTTTTTATAGAACCAAGTTGAAAAAATTTAGAAAAAAAAGTCGGAAGTCATAATCTCGCGGCACACTGGATGAGAATCACTGATATAATGTATGTCTACTAAACGTTCAGATCATAATTTTTAATTTGATTTTTTTAATCTACTTTCTAAGTTAGAAATAATAAATTTTAAATAATTATTTGAATTGGCCATAAGTTAATTATTTTGACAAGTATACAATTTTATTTTTTTTATAAAGGATATTTTACACAAATCTTTGACTCTTTAATTTATCGAATTGCATTTAAAATTTATTCATTCCATTTATATTGTACCTGCCAACTTTATGGAATTTCGTTTTTCTTTCTAGTAGTGATTAAAGAAATGACTGTCACTTTTTTTAACATCTGCCAAATTAATTTATATATATATATACATTTTTGTTATGGCCCATAATAAAATTTTAACAAAATAATGGGTATAAAAAAAATATATTGGGTAAATAAATAAATATCAATCAATCACTCAGATTATAAACGAGAGGATTCAATTATATCATTTTATTTTATTATATTTATTTATTTATTTTTTTAATCAATTAAAAAATTAATTGCTTATTTTTTTCAATATGTCTAGTTATATCTTATTAAGAAAAAAGAAAAAGAAATTAAAGCAAATTCGTTCATTTTCTCTAATTGGATGATTTATTAGTTAATTAATTTAAATTTAATTAATTGTTGTGCATCATCAGTTTGAACATTCATAATTTATTTTTTTTCACTATATTTGTATTTGTGTGTACTAATTAATTGTATTATTACAATATTATCTCTCTTTTATAGTTTTCTTATAAATAAATATAAATGTTGTATTAATTATTTTAAAATTTCAAAATAATGATAAATAACAACTAATTAAATTGAATGAACAAAATTACTGGTATAAATTAATTTTCTATAATTAGAATAGATATAATAAAAGAAGAAATGTTCTTAAAAATTATTATAATAATAAGATTAACGGATAGTGTTCTTTCTTATGCATTTGAAATCTATTTCCAGGAGTCATTCTTTCTTTTTCTGTGTTTGTAGTAATTATTTTTTTCTTTAATTTTCTATTTATTTTTCTTGCGCTTAAGTTTTGAAATCCTTACAAAAATAGAAGCTCATGTATTGAATTCATGTATATAGTAGCCCCCCATACCCCGCTTTGCGTCGTTCCGTTTTGCGTTTTTCGAAGTTACGTCGTTACTTAATTAATACTAATTTTCACTGTGCGTCATTAGATTTTCGAGGTTGCGTTGTTTTGGGTTAAAGTCTTTTATATTTTTACTATCTCACCAGCGATCATGAAAATTTTCGATGTTGAGATTTTGATGTTTTTATACGTTTTGAAGGTTCCTGAATCATTTTCACTAAGGTTGAGAAAAATGTCTGTGTTTGTGTGTGTATGTGTGTGTATGTGTGTATGTATGTAGACAAGATTACGCAAAAACGGTTTCAGCTAGAATGATGAAATTTGGTACATGAGCATTATTCAAAATTCGTAGTTTTCTATCAACTTTTGAGAAATGTAACTCCTCCGGAAGAGGGTCATTACTTACAACGTTTTGATTTTTTTTCCTCTAAAGTGACCGTAAAAATAAAAATATATGTTTGATAATTTTTCACATGATTAATAATTGTATAAAACTGCTATATATAGAATTTCAGCTTCATTGAATTGCTGAAAGTACCAGAATTAATTTTTTAACACTGCAAATCTCACGCGCCAACACGTGCCATGGTGCCATCAATAAAAAGCCAAACATGCGCTGGTTTAAAATTTATTATTTATAATTTATAATTAATTAAATTTAATTTAAATATAATATATTATGTTATTTAATCCAATTCAAATTGCGAGATAGTCGAGTGGAGACACTCCAGCTAATTTGTTTTTTAATTTTCTTTTTTTATCTGGTAGGATATCCCAGAATGTAATTTATAATTATAATTTATTTATTTATTTATTATTATTGATTTTATTTATTAATTTTAATTTATTTTTAAATAGATATTAATTATATATTGAATTGCTCGTTTTATCTAGATGTGTAAATTCAATAATTGCAATTTAAAAATTGTCGAATTTTCACGTGAAGTGAAAAATTAAATGACAATTGACAAAAAACAATATTTAAAAAATTTATGTTACTAATGAGATCATCACAAATTTTATAAATACTATTTTGTAATTTTAATTAATTTTCAAATAAATATGATATATTACATAAAATATATTCGTTTCTTTTAGATATGTAAATTACATAAAAGATGGTGGAATTTTCAGTTAATTGAAAAATTATTTATTTGGATATAAAACCAACATTTCTAAAAAAAACAAACAATTGATTGCTGAAATGTTAGTTTCCAAATAAATAATTTTTCACTTAACTGAATATTCTACAAATTTTTAATCCCCATTATTCTTTCGTTTTTATGAAAGAAAGCCGACCTAGGACAACAGCCACTATGAACTAACCATACAGTGATTAATTTTAATTTTGTTTTTCATAAATTAATTGAATAGTTTATTTTGTTTTAATTGAATAAGGTTTATTTTTTTGTTTTTTGAATGAAATAAGATTTTATATTACTTTTGTTTTTAAATGTTTTCTTTGTTCGATTTTCTTTTTAAAAAGTAGTATTTTCGTTACCCTGGAACCTATCTTCGATCTTTACATGGTTTGCTATAGAAAATCTTAATTCAGTGAGGTATTGGTGTATAAATTTCTTATATTCTAATGTTTAATGACTACATTTTATTGGGTAAATTTTATTTATTTACATTTAGCTTTGTTAAAAATAGATGAAATGTTTGATTATATCTTACATATAGGTAGATTTATACTGAATTTTGTCAAATGGGTGGAGTTCTTGTCTTCTCGGAAAATGCCTTATTTACGTGTGACGTATAAGACTACTTAGGGATGTTGCCTTCTCTAGAAAATCTGGTAAACATTATATGCTTGAAAGTCTTGAAAATCCCTGATGCCATAATACTAATTTACTAGAAATAGATGGTAAGTTTTAGCAGGTAAAACTTTGGCAACAGTTTGTATGTAGGGTGTTCATAGTTAAAAAAAAAATATGCATACAATATATACATCTCAAACAAATAAAACGGTATTTTTAATCAATAGTTATATTTGGTGAAAAATTTCACAAACTCTACAAACAAAACTGTTATACAAAGAAACATACAAGATGTTCATATTCTATTCTATTTCATGTCGTTTACAGTATTGAAAGGGTTAAATTAAAACATTGTAGGTAATGACCCTCTTCCGGTTGAGCTACATTTCTCAAAAGTTGATAGAAAACTATGAATTTTGAATAATGCCCATGCACCAAATTTCATCATTCTAGGTCAAACCGTTTTTACGTAATCTTGGTTACATACATACACACACACACACACATTTTTCTCAACCTTAGTGAAAATGATTCAGGAACCTTCAAAACGTATAAAAACATCAAAATCTCAACATCGAAAATTTTTGTGATCGCAATACTATCTCTGGCGAGATAGTAATAAAGAAACCTAAACATACATATATATATTATATATATACTAGCTGCTCAGAGCGCCTTCGGCGCTCTTCACACCTAGACGGGGGCTCCGCCCCATGTACCCCCGAGTGGTACATAGTATTTGCTTGACAGTAGTAAAAGGTTTTCATCCATTTTGTTTCAATCAGTATATTACATAAAACATTCATAGAGATATGTAAGAATACTGTGATATAATTAACGTCAAAATTTTTCGGTCAGACAGACAAATATAAAAAATTCTAAACTCACTTTTGGCTTCCAAAGATCATGAAAGGTCTGCAAAAAATTTTAAATTCTGAGCAATGTGCAGACAAAAACCTTTTTTTATATATATAGATAATAATAATAAAAACATTTTAATAAATTTAAAAAATATACCCAATTTAAAAATGTCAAAAATTTAAAATAACTTTATATCATCATATTTTAATTTTTATATATTTTCACTTCATAAAATACTAAATAATATTTTTTTTTATTATTCAATGATAAAATTTATATATTATTATATTATATATATTATAGAAAAGAAATATTCAATTAAATAAAAAATAATTTATGATAAAAATATGATCTAATAAATATTTTATTAAATTAATTAAAATGAGAACTTTTAGAATAAATGATTTAAATGCATTGATATTTGAATATTACAATTTAAAATAAAAAGTGAAATATTATAATAATTCTTTAATTGGGAATCGCTATGATAATTCATTGTTTGAAATGATTCCGCTAGGGACAGTGGGCCACGCCAGGCTCTTGAATGAACAACACGGAGAATTATATAAACTTTAAAAAATTAATTTCTGCGGTTATTGATTAAATATTAATAAAATTTATAGCCTATGTTACTCTAGGGGTATATAAGAATATTGTGATGTAATTTCAAAGAAATCGGTTCAGCCAATTCTGAGTCTATAAAATAGTAATTTTCCGGACAGACAGACAGACAGACATGAAAAATTCTAAAGTCACTTTTGGATTCTAGAGGTCATGAAACGCGAAGATATGCAAAAAATTTTAAATTCTGAGCAATGTGCAGACAAAAACCTTTTTTTATATATATAGATTGAATATCTTTACTTAAAATAAATTAAGCAATAAAAGACGGCAGAATATTTTTAGTTTTAATTTAATAAAAAAAGAATGAATTAAACAATTTATTTATCATTTTGATTGATTATATTTATCTTTTTTATTAAATTATTCTTAATTTGCTCAATTATTAAATAAAATAAAATTTCATTCCTAGCCCAACCTCAGAGGGAATTTTCGTATATATTTATATCAGTTACTCAATGAATATTTTTAAAAAAATGTATTTTTTAATAGAATCAAAAGTATTAATATATTTAAATATCAAAGTAGATTAAAAGATTTATTTTCTTAATGTCAAAAATAGATAGTTTCTTTCTTTAAAAAAAAACAAAAACTAGTAATACATACGTATAATGATATTTATAAGGGATATTTAATAAGTACAGAGACAAATGGTTATAGATCAAAAACGGTTTATTTGATTTTTACAAAGTTCAGGCTATTTTTCAACATAATCACCCCCCTCCCCCCATAGTTATGCACTTGTCCCATCTTTCATTCTTTCGAACCAGCAACATCCACTGGACCTCGGGGTTTATCACTTTTAAACCGATCAATCCATTTGTAAAAATTCACACAGTTCATACAACTTTTACCGTATTGTATCAATATTCTAGAAAAAATTTCACTTGGTTTTACACCTTCTGCGACTAAAAATCTAATGCCAGAGCGCTGTTCTTCTAAGTTGCAATCTTCTAGTCGACTTGACATGGTGATCGGAAAATTTTGAGATTATGTTGATATAAAATGATGAAACAACCGTTCAGATCCCAAGGTTGCCAACTAATACCCCTGAAAAAAAAACGGTACACATTCATTGAATAGTTTTAAAATTATAGAAAATTTGTCTCTTTACTTATTTAATGAACCTCGTATATATGTATGTTCATATTCTATAAAAAATTGCATTTTTCAATCTAATAGTATTATAAATGGATTCTAAAGGGTGTTTTTTTCGAGGTATAGAACTTTAAGTTGGCATTACTGTTCAAGTTGACGACCGATTTAACAGCTGTTAAGTGATTTATTCTCAATTTGGTTTGTCAATACATCATAAATAGACTCACGCCTGAACAACGCTTGCAAATAGTGCAATTTTATTTCGAAAATAATGATTCTGTGCGGAATACGTATCATGCACTACGTCCATTTTATCGTCGACAAAATCGTCCATCAGAGCAGTTAATTTGACTAACCATGGAACGTTTTCGCACCACGTTTACTTTTATTGATGACTCGTATCCCCAGAGACGCCGTACGGTGCGTACAGAAGAAGTTATTGCTACTGTAGAGTGTAGCATTGAGGAAGACCCGAATAGTCAATGGTGATCGGTATAGTCTGACCATTTGGAAGACAACATTCGTTATTGCCGATATACGGCCACAAATGTTGGAAAAAGTTATCGAAAATTGGACGTCCAGATTGGACTACATCCGAGTCAGCCGTGGCGGTCATATGCCAGAAATCATATGTAATACTACAAGATTATCTTTCGTATAAATAAAATTCATGTCAATCAAATAATCCATCGTTGTTTTATTGCAATTTAAAGTTCTATACCTGTAAAAGAAACACCCTTTATTAAATAATTGACACTTTTTTTTATAATTTAGAAAAATGTCTATTCTACCTGGAGTAATTATAAGAGTTAGAATGAACTCTTTCCTATCGTTCTTAATTTTATCAATCTTTTTACTCTTATCTTTAATTTAATATTTAACTAATATACATAAATTAATAATTATAATACACATAATTATTTATTTATTATAATTAATTACCTGAATTAATTTTTTTTTTTTAATAATAATTTAATTTCTTAAAAATTTTACAACTTTAACATAATTATATTAAATTCATTGAAACACATGGCAGAAAATAAATTTTCACTTTTTTAAAAAGATATATATCTGTGATAATTATATACTTAGAAGCATTTAATTATTTATAGCATTTATTTATAAAATCAGAATAAGAAGAAATTAAGTAAGAGTGTGTGAGAAGATTCGAGGAAAGATAGAAAGAGAGAGAGAGAGAGATAGTTATAAATTAAATATTTTTTAATTTCCTTAAATAACCTTATTTATTTTGGATAATTTTTAAATAGAGTGAAACACGAATATTTATGCACGAAAGGAAATGAAGATAATTCGTTGAAGAAAATAGGATTTCGAGACACTAATAATTAATATACCTTTTTTAGAGTTTTATATAATTTAAGAGATTGTGAGGGGGGGGGGTGCCTTAAATCTTAAGCCACTGAATCCTTTCAAATTCCTATATTATAGAGGAAAGGGGGGGAATTTACACATTTTAATGTAAATCATTAAAAATAAAAAAAGTAAGTTTTATCAATAATTTTTTCAATTCATTTTTTTTTCTAAAATTGTATATATATAAAAATAAAGATATAATATGTAGATTTTGTTTAATTTTGTTTGGTTAATTTATATTAATATTAAATTTAATTTTTTATATAAAATCAGGAAAAATCAACATTTATAAAATTAAAATGTCTTTATCTCTTAATATATAGGATAAAATGTATTAATGTATCAATACATTAATAATATAATAATATTAATGTATTAATATCTTACTTCTTCTTCTTAAGGTGCCGTCTCCCTTTCGGAGTTTTGGCTATCATCATGAGTAGGATGCCTTAGCAGTTGCCCAGCCATGATAATTTTTCTTGGGAATGTTAATGCGTTGGTTTCCCGTTGCCTTCCGCATGTATTTCTATAATGACAGTTCCTGGAGCCGGAGGCAGCTGATGTTAAAATGAATTTTATTAGAAAAATTTGTTCTTAGTTGGAATCGAAGGCCGACTTTTTGTGTAGAAAATTGCTATGCTACACTCTCGGCTAGCTGCCTCCTTACTATCTTACTACATACATTCATTCATTTATTTATTTGTTTTATAAATATTACCCAAGTGATTCCCAAACAATGAGCCGCGGCTCCCTGGAGAACAGCGACAAAATTTCCTAATACTTGAAATTATTTGGTTCTAACAAAAGGTAAGATGATTTTGTGGGGAAACTGAACATTTTCGATTATTTTTAAAATTTTTTCAATTTGTCTCTAAAAAAACAAAAAAAAAAGTTCAACAGTTTTTTGTCCAAGCTTTTGAACATTTCGTACTTTTTTTCAAAATTTTTTCAATTTGTCTCTAAAAAAAAAAGTCAAACGTTTTCTCGACTAAGCTTTTGAACATTTCATGCTTTTTTTCAAAATTTTTTCAATTTGCTTCTAAAAAAAGATAAACCGTTTGTCCCGGTTTGGTGTTGTTTTCGAAATATGGTCACTCTAATTAAGGGAGCCTCGGGAAAAAATCCGATATATTATGGGAGCCGTATACCGAAAAAGTTTGGGAACCTCTGTATCTATATATATAAAAGGCAATGTCTGTGTGTCTGTCTGTGTGTCTGTCTGTGTGTCTGTCTGTCTCTTATAGACTCAAAAACTACCCGTCCGATTACGGTGAAACTTTCAGGAATTGTTGTGGGCATACCAAGGAAGGTTTTAGTGTAGTTAAATCCAAAATTAATTTATCCAAAATTAATTTAATTAGTAATATATTGCTAAAAATCTGTAGTGTCACAAAACTATCGACAGATGGCGCTACATATAATTTTCAAAATTCAAATATTTTAAATTTTTTTTAAACTTTTCTAACTTTGTATTACAATACAATAATGAGACGGAATTGTTGTGTGTTAAATTAGATTTTATAAATTGAAAACCATTAGTTATACTCTTAAGTTATTTAGTTTTATTGATCACATATCTGGAAAAAATCATCTTCATTAGTTCTTTTATATTTAAATGTATATATGTGACCTCACAGTTACCGCCTTTTAGATATATATCTATTCTTAAAATAAAATTAAAAATATTTATATTATATTCATATATATGTAAAATAATAATTATATTATTTTAATATTCCTATAAGTTGGTATCACAATTTATTATTATTATGAATTATTTATAAGTAATTAATATTATTAATTGGTATTAATAAATAAATAATATTAATTATATTAACTTAATATTTCTAACTTTGTATTACAATAATGAGACGGAATTGTTGTGTGTTAAATTAGATTTAATTAAAGATTGAATTTAGAATAATTAAAAGGGTTATTGAAACCGCGTATGTTGATTAGGGAATGACAAGATTGAATAGGTTCAATTAAAAAATGCTTATATAAAATTATAACTAAAAATGATTTATTTAATAAAACTATAAGAATTTAAATTACAATTTAATTAATTTTTTGTGAATAAATAAACATATATAAAAAACTATATATAAAATTTGAATTTTCATTTATTCATTCATTTAAAATTATTTTCCGATTGTTCCTTTAAAATAACCCCTCTTAGGGGGTCGGAAGGGGAGGCAACATAAGGGAATTTTCTTTCACTTTGTTATTGGGAAAAACCAGGGGGGGGGGACAGTCTTACCAGGAAAACCCCAAATTGTCAGCGTCCACTCTGGGGTTTTAAACAGTTTTAAAAGAAATGTTAATTATAAGTTCATTTCTCAACGAGTTGTAACTTTAAATTATTTTTATTAATGTTAATTATAAGTTCATTTCTCAACGAGTTGTATCTTTAAATTATTTTTATTAATTTAATTAATTATAATTAATTTATAGCTAATAATAGTTTATTATAGCTAATAATTTTTTTAATTTTTAGTGTAATTTGCACGATCATTATTTATATAAAAAAATAAACACATTTTGCAATTTCCCAGAAAGGCTGTTTTTGAGATGTAAGTATAAGTTAGTTTTATGAATAAAAAATATTTATTTTAATAATATTTTAGAATCAAATTACGAAATTAATAATATTTTAGAATCAAATTACGAAATTAATAATATTTTAGAATCAAATTACGAAATATATTTATTATATAAATTAATATTCATTTAAAATGATATTAAATTTATTATTATTCAGTTATCATATACGTAGATATGTATGCAGACACACATGCAAATATTGGGAAACATCCGGTGGAAGACCAAAGATCAAGGTGGGTGGACAATGAAGGATGGGACAGGATTTGGTTGTAGCTCAGGATAGGGACTCTTAGAGAAAAGTGGATGCTGCAGCTAAGAACTTTCGAAAACTGTATAGACACAGAGTTAGATAAATATAACATATGCAATAATAATATATAATTAATTTACTGATTAAATTAAAATATATATTTTCTAAGAAAACAAATATATGTCTTATCTACTTATACTGATTGAAACAAAATGGATGAAAACCTTTTACATACAGACTTTCAACCAAATACTATGTATCACTCGGGGGTACAGGGGGCGGAGCCCCCGTCTAGGTGTGAAGAGCGCCTGGAAGGCGCTCTGATCAGCTAGTTACCCTATAAATATTTTCATATTTTATAATAAAAATTGAATAAAAACCTTTTTATTAATTTCAAAATAGAATGTTTTATTTATAAAATTATCACGTTATATTTTTGTTTAATTTTTTCTCTTATATAAAATTCTACATTTGTCAAATTTGGGGCACAATTTTTTGGGAGTCGCACATTTAAATTGCTAACATTCTATGGAAAATAATAAATTAAATCCCTTCTGACTTACCCAGCTATAAAATCCGAAATACGTGCCCGTTTGAAATAAAGTTCTCATTTCTAAGGAGATCCTTCTTGGTGCCCTACAAGATATTTGGAAGCAATAACATAAATTAATTCTAAACCATTAAAGTATCCTTTAAATCCCAGACTACAGATTCTACTTCAACTACTATTATCATGAGTTATTTTTTTTTCAAAGCTTATAGAATAGTCTCCTGAAACTAATTTGCCCATAAATATCCAAATTTAAATTTAAATTTAAATTCTAATTTATAAAGTAAATAACTTGAGAACTTATATTAAAACTAGCTGTTCCCAGCACCATAAAACTCTTCTTAGAATATAAAATTATTAATTTTATTCAAATCGTCGTATTAATTTTTTTATTTTTTTTTCAATATTTAATAATAACAAAACAAAATTTAAAAAAATGAAGTTAGTTACAAATTAATAATTTTGACAATTTGTAACTAACTTCATACTGTTATAGACATCACATAAATATGACGGAAATTATATATATTGATATCCCATACCACCCATGGATTGTTGTTTCACATTTATATTTCTTTTATTTTTAGTCAAATATTTTACAAATTAATTAATGAAAAAAATGAAAAGAAACAAATTTTTGTTTAAAATTTTTTATGTATTACCTACATCAAAAAATACAAGTATAAGTGCCACAAACATTCTTTTATTGATAGTGAGCTATTTTATTTAATCAGAAACAAAGTCAAGCGGTTGTAACATCAAAATAAAATAAAATAAGATACCGATGGAAAAATCAGTTGAGGGTGGTTGGGCTGAAGGCGTGGGGGTTCATTAGTAATAGATGTAACAGCAAAGGCTTCTCTGAATTCAAATCAAATAAATCTTTTCAATTTTATCATCATTCAGATGGTTCTTTCATTCAATTTCTCTGCTCTAGTTTTATTTTTGGTAAGGATTCATATCAATATCATTATAAATTTACTCCAATCAAAATACACTTTGATAAATAATTGATTCAATACATTAAATGAATTTCTTATCTTCTATTTAATAATGGTTATTTTATGAAGTCCGTCTCGATTGAATTTGTTTTATTTATCGAAAGATTAGTAAAAAATTAGTTTAGTAGATTAAAACACAGATTCATTTCTCTTTTAAATTATTATGGTTATTATTATTAATTAGTGAATATATCCTCTGGCATATGATACCAATTATTTCTTTAATATAAGGAGAGAAAAATAAATAAATAAAAATATATTTTTTCTAGGTTAGACTGGTAAAATTGCTTTGAGGGAAAAATTTAATTTATTTTTAGACATATTAATACTGAAATCAATTTATTTACTAAACTATTGGTTTAAAATCCATATAAATAAGATGGGTGGGTGGGAGACTATTCAAATAATTGGTTGGGGTGAGGTTGAAATGTGTCAGTAACAGGATCTTTAGGGGATCTAGAGGAGGTGGCATAGGAATCATCTCGACAATGTCCCCATATGCTAAATTAATATTTCTGATAGATGAGAATAATTGGAACGATTCCAAGGATCCCTAAACAAAATAAGAACCCGTTCTTGTTACAGACGAAAATTACCCTATTGATGAAGGGGAATATTCATAAAATTGATGTGACAAGGCAGTGCATCGTTTTCAACAGTCTCGAAATAGTCCTACATAGAAAAGGTGAATTTTTAATTATTTCGAAAAGTATTTATTTATTCATCAATATCTATTATGTCCAAGTGTTGGGAGTCAAATCTGGTGAATAGGGTGATTGAGGCATGATCACGGTGTTGTTTTTGGCCAAAAAATCACTAACAACCAATGATGTGTAAGCTGGTGCATTATCGTGATGCAGAATCAATGATTTGTTTTTCCATAATTCCGATAGTTTGAGCCGTATTGCTTCACGCAAACGTTGCAAAATCTCCTTGTAGTATTCCTTATTAACAGTACGACCTATTGGTAAGTGCTAATGATTGAAATCGAAGAAAACGTGTGCAAAACCTCATCGTCATCAATATTTTAAATCAATAAATAAACATTTTTGAGACAAAGTAGACTCGCCGAATGCCACAGTCAACACTTTAAGTGCGTTGGAGCACTTTATTCCATTTTTAACGAAAAATTTAATACAATGATCCCTTTTATTTAAGTAGAAAATCGAAGAACACACAAAAACGTGACTAACTTGGCAAAAACAAACTACTGATCCAAAATGGCTGATAATGTCATCATATGAGAAACATATGTTTACCAACATAACAAAAAAAAAAATATCGGTAATCGAATGTACACAGTCCGAGAAAATTCAAAATTCACCTTTTCTTTTGAATAGACTTCGTAATAATAGTATAATAATGCTCATCTGACAAATGACTGGGTAAAAACCTTGAAGATAAACGACATGTGCTGATATATTAATTCAATACTAAATGATCGTGTTTAATAAACTAAATGATGAACAGGATATTGGGGAAAAATATTTCGTAAAAAAATTCAATTTTATATTTTCTTATTTTTAAAATTTTTCCTTTTATCTTTTAATCTTATAGTATGTTATACATATATTTATTTGTAAATATGTAATATTGTAAATTTAATAAATGTAATAGAGTTGCTTGAGAATAAATAAAGGATTTAAATTAGTCAATATGATACAGTAAGTTAAAAATATCTTTCATCTATACCTATATATTGATTGATAATGATTTTTTAAGAGATTCTCTTGAGATTTGGTTAATTTACATAACTAGATATGTATATATATACATATAAATATTTTGTTGTTGGTGTTTTTAAATTATAATAATAATCTAAAAAACTTTTATTTATTTTCTTAAATTTTATTTAGTCAGAATAGAATAATTATTTATTTATAAGAATTAAATAAATGATAAAGTTGATTTTCTTGCAAAATAATTATTTCAAGATATACTTATTGTATAAATTTAAATTTTAAATATAATTGAAATTTCTATTTAATGTGTTAATAAATAATATTTTCCAGTTTTCATATTTTTTCGCATAAAAATTAAATACAAACAAATAAAAAAAATAATAAGCAATTTAAATAATAGTCGTGACATTTTTATTTGTTAAATGTTAACTATTCCAATATGAAAGTTTATTTTAATAAAAAATAATTCCAGTAATTTATTTATTCATGTCAACGCAATATGCATGTACTTGATTTTATGTGAATTTTGTATATTATTTAATTTAATTAAAAATTAAAAAAAAAATAATAAAATATCTTTAAAATTTTTATAGAAGCAGATAGTAGAATATATTGTATGTATATATATATATATATATATATATGAAAAATAGAAATTATATTAATATAAATATGATAAAATTATTAAGTGTGAAAACATACAAACAAACGCTCTAGTAAATAAATTAATTGGTTTTTTCCATTGCAAATATTCTTGGCGATAAATTATAAATATATATACCTACTAGCAGAGGAAATAAAAAACGCAAAAGTAAAAGCATTGAAATCAAAAAGATGAAACATTTAGATTTTCTAGAATTTAACAAAAATCCAAAAAAAAATATAAGTTGACCTGTGTGCAGGCACAGAACCGACCGACGTTTTGAAACAAATTAATTTTCAGCTACAGAAACAATTTCAAATAATTTAAATGTATTTATTAATGCAATAAAAAACAAATATGGATATATCATTAATATTTTTAATTTTTTTTATTTGTAATATATATTGAGGCGCTGGCTGTGTTGTTATGAAGGGCTGGGAGACGTCTTATAATTTTAAATTAAGAAAAAACTAATGAAGAAGATTTTTCCCGAGGGTAAACAAAGTGCATGATTCGTGTAGATATGTAAAAAATCTCCTTATGTGAAATTTGGTTTGAAAACAATACCTTTCCTTCCTATCGTTGATCGATAATACTACCACTTCCGGTTTCTGGATATACACCAAAAGTTGATTAATTCATCATACTGATGCATTAAGTAAATCTACCAAATTTTATCAAAATCCGTTGAGACGTTCAAGCTGTACACATCTATACGGACGGACGGACAGACGGACGGACAGACGGACGGACATACATCATACTAAAAATACTTTTTTCTGTTAATATGTAAAAATCTCCACATGTGAAATTTGGTGTGAAAACAATACCTACTTTACTATCGTCGGTCGGTAATGAATTAATAAAATAGTGAAATAATAAAAAAAAAATGAAAATTTGATCTTAATAGTAAAATTTTAGTTTTAAATATTGCAATAAATAAATCGATAATTAAAATCATAAGTAAGAATACGCTATAACTACACACTAAATAAATAAATAAAGATTGTTATTATTCTGATTACATGAATACTATAATAATTTTACCATTTCATTTCATTCTCCCTCGAGCTTATATAAATAATTGTTGACACTTTGTTTTAATGATGATTTAATGATGAACAACACATTATATAATATTAATTCCACAGTGTTATTTTTATTAAAACAAAAAACCAATTCAGTATACATACATATTATCTTATATTATCTATAATCATCTACTAAAATAATTTAGTATAAGTAATATATTATTATACAATTCATGTTATCCATGATATATTTATAGTTTATCTTCCTTTCTATTCATATTTCTCATTAGATTCATCTTCTTATAATTATAAAAATTTAATTAATTTTTCAACAATCTCCAATAGTTAATTTTTACCGAACGACGATAGGAAGGAAAGGTATTGGTTTCAAACCAAATTTCACACATGTGGAGATTATTGCATATCTTCACGAATCATGCACTTTGTTAACAGAAAAAAGTATTTTTAGTATGATGTCTGTCCGTCTGTCCGTTGTGTGTCCTTATAGACGTCTACAGCTTGAACGGCTCCAAGGATTTTGATAAAATTTGATATATTTACTTAATGCATCAGTAGCATGAATTCATCAACTTTTGGAGAATATACGGAAACCGGAAATGGTAGTTTCTAAAGTATTAATTTTATATTCATTGTCGGAAATTTTTCTGTTTAAAATATAGTAGACATTAATAATTGAGTAATTAAACTAAAAATAAAAACCAAGATAATATAATTTAGTGATTTTAATTCAAGTTTTAAAAATATTTATTTTTTATTGATTCTTTATATATATAGGTATATCTTATATATAATGTTGTTTAGAAATTAATTTATTTCAAATTGTAGTTTGGTTCTGTGCCTGGCCAAAGCTTATTTTATAATGTATTTTAATCTTGATTTCGAAGTAAGTTGGTAAAATAAAATTTATTTTCTTTTATTTTTATTAATATAGAGGTGATTTATTTAATTTATAACTAATATTCTTCATTACATAAATTTTTCTACTGTAATCAACAGCTCATCAATATTTTTCCAATTATAAAATTTCTGGTAATTAATCTTGTTATATCTTTGGCATTAGAAAGAATTAATTATTATTTATAATACTTATGAATTTTAATGTCAATAATTTTGCCTAATGTATTTTTGTTATATATTATAAATTATTATAATTTCAATGAACTTTAATAAAACAATTTATACTCTAATTAAGAGATATAAATTCTCATATCATAGATTTTGACAAAATTGGATTAACAAAAGTAACATTACATAAATTTGAATCACTGTAAGTGCAAAAAAAAAAAAAAAAAAAAAAAAAATGAAAAAATGTTTTATTATTAAATTATGTGGGGGGGTTTGACTACATTTCTATCGATGTTTCATTTAGAATATTAATTATTTAGGTTCAATGCACTCTTTAATATGTTTGTAAGGGTTGGTTCATTTCCAGTAGAATCAATTTATCCCTGGCGTTTAGCCATCCTTATGCATGGATGAAGTCAGAATAACATGACAAAGCAAATATTAAGATAAATTTAGTAGTAAATACACTACGATAAATTAATTATCAACTTCAATTTAATTTGAGATCAACAATGTAAACAACAATTTCTCAATAATTAAAAACATTTAATTCTAAATTTGATTTTAATTTAAATAAATAAATAATAATTAAATTACAAGTATTCAAATTTATAGTCAAAATTAATTTTTGGTTTATTAAATGAATAAATTTATTTAACCCCGTAGGATCTTATTATAATAAATTAAAATTAAATTTTAAAATATAATATAAAACACAATAATGATATTAATTTTTAATTCAAAACATTCAGGTAAACTTTGAAATTGATTGATTTATTATATGAGGATTTCGGTTGTTACACCATCTTCGGAATCTTTATTCTTTTCAATATTAATATCTACTGAATCCTTCTCTCTCTCTCTCTCAGTTGAAGAATTCAATAGATTCTCTAACTACAATAAATAATTAATTATTTATTTGTAAAGTTTTTAATCAAAAATTGTAATTATTCTGTTGTATATATTTTGAAATTTATTTTTAGTTTATATAATAAAATTTTTTTGTATAATTTGGAGAGGGGGAGGGAAAGAATAAAAATCTTGTTTTTCTTAAGTTTTAGATATAATTAATTTTTAATATAAATATGATAAAATACAATATTTATCTTCAATTTTAAAACATGATATATTGATGAACCATATTTTAAAAATCTGGAGTGTCTCCACTCGACTATCTCGCAAATTTGAATTGGATTAAATAACATATATTAATTTAAATTAATTAAATTATATAAATTAAAATTAATAAATAATATTTATTAAACCAGCGCATGTTTGGCTCTTTGTTGATGGCACCACGTCACGTGTTGGCGCGTGAGATTTGCAGTGTTAAAAAATTAATTCCGGTGCTTTCAGCGATTCAATCAAGCTGAAAGTCTATATATAGCAGTTTTATACAATTATTAATCATGTGAAAAATTATCAAACATATATCTTTATTTTTACGGTCACTTTAGAAGAAAAAAAATCAATACGTTGTAGGTAATGACCCTCTTCCGGTTGAACTACATTTCTCAAAAGTTGATAGAAAACTATGAATTTTGAATATAGTCCATGTACCAAATTTCATCATTCTATCTCAAACCGTTTTTGCGTAATCTTGGCTACATACATACC
Organism: Labia minor; assembly: GCA_963082975.1. Classification (NCBI taxonomy): domain Eukaryota; kingdom Metazoa; phylum Arthropoda; class Insecta; order Dermaptera; family Spongiphoridae; genus Labia; species Labia minor. The sequence goes on from OY720344.1 coordinate 107,924,181, forward strand.
ACACAGACATTTTTCTCAACCTTAGTGAAAATGATTCAGGAACCTTAAAAACATATAAAAACATCAAAATCCCAACATCGAAAATTTTCGTGATCGCAATATTATCCCTGACGAGATAGTAAAAACTAATATGTATATATATATATACGTTATTAATGATTTTTCTTATATAATAATAAAATAATAAATATAAAATTAAGACTTTTGTTAAACAAATTATGTTCCGTCACACTATGATAGTTTTTTATGAAAGTAATTCAAATAAGTATTTAGATGTGTGTAACGGACCCTAAGTAAAACTTTATTTTTTCATTTATTATCATTTTTTATGTGTTTTTTTCTTTTGTATTGTGTTAATTTATAAATTATTAAGAAATGCACTCTACATATACCTATATAGTTATAGGTACATATATATATATATATATATATATATATTTATATTTAGGTAATTTACATTTACAATACTTATTAAATGTATAATAATATTCAGAGAGTGACCATCATTTTTCCATAAACAGTTCTAAAATTACTATCATTTGAGAATTAAATAAAATAAAGAGAATAATTTATTATTAAATGTATTATGCATTATTAATTTTAAAATATATTTATAAATTTTTAGATGCACATTATTTAATTGGAAATATTAAAGGTTAATAATATTAATTCATGCGTGTTTTAAGTCTTCATAAGTCACTTTTAGTGGATATACCATATTTTATAATTTTATATATTATCATTTATTTCAAGATAATAATTATATATTATTTCAATACTTATTACACACGTAAAAGATAAAATCATGAATAAAAATAAAATTAATTAATTTGATAATTTTTTTATTGAAAAATGTTCTTATATATATTTTAAAAGAATACAATTATTGATAGCAATGTTATTTAATCTGATGATGGAAAATTTGATAAGTAAAAATTTTTGAATGTTTTCCATCGAATGCACCCCGGAATATCGTGGTGAGTTTTTCTAAAGATATAAAGTCAATTTTGTTATCACTTCTCTTTATATTTAATAATATTTTTTATCTCGCTTCCTATTCTGCTCTTTTCATCTGGAAAACATCTCGCTTTTGATTTTACAATTATTTCGACTTAAATAAAAAAAAAAAATATTTAAACTTGTCTCTCTTACTTTTACGATATGTTTAATAATTTATTTTATTTGCCATTCAAAATTTTGATAAAAAACTAGGGACAAAGTGGCAGTCACCTGAGAATTTAAATATTTTTATTTGCCTTCTCGTCTTTTTTCATAGCTTTGTATGCTAGATCAGTTTTTAAGGTTTAATAAATTATGTCTTTTGTATAATTATTTATTAATTTTTGTTTGTTTTATTTCTAAATTGTAATTTGAGGTTCATTGATTAAGATTTTCTTTAGTGCATATTAAACGAGCTCAAATTTAGTTTTATAATTTAGATTTTTTATTTATTAATTTGTTTATTGTTAAAATTACTTTTTTGCATTATTTGTGTAATTATTTTGTATTTCATAAATAAATATATCAGTTCTATATTAGAAAATCGAATTAAATTTATTTAATCTATTTTTACCGACCGACGATAGTAAGGGAGGTATTGTTTTCACACCAAATTTCACATGTGGAGATTTTTACATATCTCCACGAATCATGCATTTTCTAAACAGAAAAAAGTATTTTTAGCATGATGTCTGTCCGTCCGTCTGTCCGTCCGTCTGTCCGTCCGTCTGTCCGTCCGTCTGTCCGTCCGTCTGTCCGTCCGTCTGTCCGTCCGTATAGATGTGTACAGCCTGAACGGCTCAACCGATTTTGATGAAATTTGGTATATTTACTTAATGCATCAGTGGGATGAATTGATCAACTTTTGGTGCAATTCCGGAAACCGGAAGTGGTAGTATTAGCGATCGACGATAGGAAGGAAAGGGTTATTTTTCACACCAAAGGAGATTTTTTTATATATCACCCCGAATCATGCACTTTGTATTGGTTTTATCCTCGAGAAAAATCATATTTATTAGTTTTTTCTTGATTTAAAATTATATGACGTCATCCGGCCATTCATGACGTCACAGCCTGGTCTTGCATATATATTATAAATAAAATAAAATTAAAAATGTTTATATTTATTATTTATGTATCCATATCTGTTTTTTATTACATTAATAGATATATTAAAATTATTTGAAATTGTTTCTGTAGCTGGAAATAAATTTATTTCAAACAGTCGGTCGGTTCGGACATGGCCACAGGTCAACTTATTTTGTTTTCTTTAAGAAACTCAGGAGAGTTGGATTAAATGTTGTTTGAAGAACTTTCAGTGTTTTTGTTTCTTTAAAGTGTCTCTCTCTCTACATTCAACGAATCAATACAAAACCTAAATTTAAGGTTTAACAAATTATTACTGCTCAGGTATTTGAATTTATTATTAATTAATTTTTGTTTTGATTTATTTCTAAATTGTAATTTGAATATTGTTTATTTGAGGTCCATTGATTAAGATTTTCTTTAGTGCATATTGAATGACCTCAAATTTAGTTTTATAATTTAGATTTATTATTAATTAATTTGTTTATTGTTTTATGTTTGATTTGTGTATTCATTTTGTATTTCATACACATATCAATTTTTAGAACTTTCGGTGTTTTAACTATCTCGTAAGAGATAAGTAGTATTGCAATCACGAAAATTGTCGATGTTGAGATTTTGATGTTTTTATACGTTTTGAAGGTTCCTGAATCATTTTCACTAAGGTTGAGAAAAATGTGTGTGTGTGTGTGTGTATGTATGTAACCAAGATTACGTAAAAATGGTTTGACCTAGAATGATGAAATTTGGTACATGAGCATTATTCAAAATTCGTAGTTTTCTATCAACTTTTGAGAAATTTAGCTCAACCGGAAGAGGGTCATTACTTACAACGTTTTGACTTTTTTTCTCTAAAGTGACCGTAAAAATAATGATATATGTTTGATAATTTTTCACATGATTAAAAATTGTATAAAACTGCTTGATTAAATCACTGAAAGCACCAGAATTAATTTTTTAACACTGCAAATCTCACGCGCCAACACGTGACGTGGTGCCATCAACAAAGAGCCAAACATGCGCTGGTTTAATAAATATTATTTATTAATTTTAATTTATAATTTAATTAATTAAATTTAATTTAAATATAATATGTTATTTTATCCAATCCAAATTGCGAGATAGTCGAGTGGAGATACTCCAGCTTATTGTTTTTTTTAAATAAGAATAAAAACCTCCGGTCTGCAATGGACGGATGACCTGGCGACGATTATCCAGAAATCCTTTATATAATTGAAAGGTATTCGAGTCCAACCAGTAAACTGGTGATAATTGATTATTAATTAATAGGTAAGTAAATATTGTTGATTTAAAAAGGTAAGCAAATCTCCTTTAAAAAGATTATTGACGACCGTAAATTACCAGTTTAATTATTATAATTATAAAATAGTATAAGCAAGTAGAGTATTTAAGCCTTTTGTGCTTAATAATAAATTTGGCAATTACGTCGTGTGTCAGGAATGAATTTATAAACCCCTTTGATTAAACAGCTCTTAATTATATTAATTTTTACAATTAGGTATATATTATGCTATTATGTTAAAATTTTATTATTGTTTTTAATATTTTGATAAAACATAAATATATACATATATATATATATATATATTATGTACTTTTTAATTTTCATCGGGAAGTCTAAATGATATTATTGCTAATAATTGTTAAAATTGTATATCATATATTTTTACATGTTGTTTTTCCACTCCTCTCTTCTCAATCCATTTGACTCAATATTAATACAAAAATCCTCGCTATAATCAATGAAATGATTAAATATGATAATTGAAATTACACAGAGAGTAAGATCATTATTATTTATAAGCTTTAAATAAACAAAAATATAAATTCTTCTATTGAATGTAAAATAATAATTTAACAGATAAAAATTATTATTACAACATGATAATTAATGAAGACATACAGAGGGAATATTATAAAATTATAATTGAATTATTTTTATATTGTCAAACATTACCAATTGAAATGAATTATCGTAATTAATATAATATATTAAAGTTATATTTTTTACCGACCGACGATTGTAAGGGAGGTATTGTATTCACACCAAATTTCACATGTGGAGATTTTTACATATCTCCACGAATCATTCATTTTCTTAACGGAAAAAAGTATTTTTAGCATGATGTCTGTCCGTCCGTCCGTCCATATAGATGTGTACAGCCTGAACGGCTCAACGTATTTTGATGAAATTTGGTATATTTACTTAATGCATCAGTATAATGAATTGATCAACTTTTGGTATATATCCGGAAACCGGAAGTGGTAGTATGACCGATTGACGATAGGAAGGGAAGGGTTATTTTCACACCAATTTCACATGAGGACATTTTTTACATATCATCACGAATCATGCACTTTGTATTAGTTTTATCCTCGGGAAAAGTCATCTTCATTAGTTTTTTCTTGATTTAAAATTATATGACGTCACCCAGCCCTTCATGACGTCACGCCTTCTTATATTTTATAAATAAAATAAAATTAAAAATATTTATGTTATGTCCATATCTGTATTTTTATTGCATTAATAGATACATTTAAATTATTTGAAATTGTTTCTGTAGCCGTAAATTTCAATATGCCGGTCGGTTCTGTGCCTGGCCACAGGTCAACTTATTTTTTTTTTTTTTTTTTTTTTTGATACATATAATATTTCGAACTTTATATTGTACATTAAATTTCCAACATTCAATTTAATTTCTAATAGTAATTATTTTCATATTATTGGAAAACGATACTACTCCCTTTTTTTTAATCAAATCTAATCTCTGACAATTGTAATGGTATTGTATTTGGCATTTGTTCTCGTTTCCAACTATTTAATTTCTTTACTTGTTTAAATTTAATATAACGAATTAATTTATTTTCAATAAATTTAAAATAAAAATGAGAAAGTGACTTTTTATAGAAAGTGGATTAATCTAAATATATATATATATATATATATATATTAATTTTTGTTTTTATCTAATTATCATATTAATTTCTGTAAGTGTAATGATTTTGAAGTAATTTTCCAGAAATGATTTTGCCTACTCTTCATGTTAAATCTCATATAATATGTTAATAGTGTAGTCTAGTTATATTCATGGTGGCTAAGAATTTCTCCAAATTAATGAATTTCATTTTCTCATCTGGATGCGTGTTTTTACGAGGGTAGTGGCACGCCTTGGTTCGTTGCCTGGTCTTCATTTCTACGTTCTGATAATTGAAACCTTGCGTCCAAATCCCAATTGCGGAAGGCAGGCAGGGGGACGTTTTTTTTTTTTTTTTTTTTTTTTTTTTAATTAGATCCGATTACATGCCAGTGAACATGGCCACTACAAAGAGGAGTTGGATAAAAATTGTAAAACTCCATCAATTCACACGAGCGGATCGAATCCTCCCACCTCCATATGAGTTCATATATAAAAACATTGCCGGAGGAGTTGATGCATACAAAACGTCCAAAAACATCAATTGAGAGACATCGTAGAGAGAAGCAAAATCATATCCAATTACAATTTCAGGCGGAAGGCCCGCCCTACAATTTAAATCAATATGAGTAAGTTTATAAAAATCTCATCACTCTTCTTTTATTAAATATATATAAATTTCTTTAATAATTATAAATCAATATAAAATAGATAAATTTGATAAATATCGATTTATTAATATCAAATAATAAAATTTAATATTAATTATGATAATTACTCATTTTACGTTTCATCTTCTTGTTTTTTAGAATTAAATATAAATTAATATTTTCCTTTTGAATCAATTCAATTATTATTATTATTATTATTATATTGATTTTTAATTTTATTTATTTTTATTTTATTTTTTTTTATTATTTATAAAATAATTGATTTTTTTATTTTTATTAAATTTTAAATTATCAAAGGAAATTTAGATAATGAAAATATTTAAAATAAATTTGAATTTAAATATATTAAAATACCTATAGGATATATATGACCTTTGATTAAATAAAATTAATCCGTATCAATAAATTTTAATGATTTTAATTTCTTAAATCGTTATTCATCCTTTTTTCTTTTTTTTTTTTATTATTAATATTTAACTTCAACCACACATTCAACTCTCTATTATATTTTTGTTATTACTTTTGTAGACCAATTATTATTAATTGGAAAATTACAATAGTATTGATATAGAATTAGAATTGAAATAGATTTGTTTAATTCAAAATTTACAAAATAATTATCGAAATTAAATCGAATTTCATTTAATACCTATCCTATTGAATTTCTTATTAAATTGAAAATGTTTCTAAATTGAATTTGTACACTATAAATATGTTATTTATATAAATCTATATGTTATTTTGCAATTTTTCTTTTTTTTAAATTAAAAAAAAGTCTTTATATTTTTCCATTATGAGTCAGACTTGAAGTCTAATTTATTATTAAACTTTCCTATATATATATTTTCAAATAGATTGAATTTTTTTTTTATATTTCAAATGTATTTTTTTTATCTTAATTTAGGTATTTTATATTTGAATTTTTTTTTAGAGAAAAAATATTTTTGAAATACTACAATTTAGATAGATTTTTACATAGATATATTAAATCTGATACGAAATGATTATAGAGTAACTTATGTCAGAAAATAAATTAACTGATACATATATAAATTCCTTAGAACAAATTTAAATATATAAGTAAAATTATATATACAAAACAGCCTCTTTGCGATTATCATTTTTATTTTTATTATTTTTTTTTTTTAATAGAAATTTATTTATTAATTGGATAGAAAATATTTCATTAAATTTTAGTCATTCGTAATCAAATTTAAAAGTTAATTGTTCTATAATTTCTTTAAACAAACATTATTATAAATCAGGCCTGGCCAATCCGTGGCCCTCGGGCCGCATGCGGCCCACCTTGAAAAATTGTGCGGCCCGCCAGTTAACTTTATATTTCTTTGGTAACTTTCATTGCTCGTCTGTATATTCAAAAACAGAGAATATAATTGAAATAATTATAAATAATTAATTTTTTTATTTAAAATATGTCCTACAATTTTTAAATTACATATTTGATTCCATAAAAAGGAAGAAACAAGTTAGAAATATGTAATAGTAATTAATAGAGAATATATTTTTTTATTTTAAATTATTATTATTTTTATTTAAAAAAAAAGTAGCCGAAAAATAATAAATAAAAATATTAAACATTAAGTATCAAGAAAGTATTAAAAGTGTTTTCTAATACATTGTTGCATGTTTCCCTAAAATGCGGCCCCTGTAGCATTGCTCCTAATCAAAGAGGCCCATGGACTCATTTGGGTTGGCCAAGGCTGTTATAAATTATTGATAATATTTAAGCGATAATAATATTAATATATATATATATAAAATAATTTAAATTTAACATTATTATATATAAATGAGAATATTTAAAGAAAAAACAAATTTCTAATAAAAACATTTAAAATTATTATTTATTCATAAAATTTCAATTGAGATTTAACTTATTAAGTAATATAAAAGATTTTTTGTTTAAAAAATAAACAATTTTTCTTCTGATCTTACAATATTACAATATTGTATCTGATAAATATAAGTAGAGATATCTACCATATATGTATTTGGATTATCGTAAATTAAAACCAAACAGAAGACATATTATATTACAATACAAAAAGTATATTATAAAAACATATTTTTAAGTATTCTTTTATTTTCACTCACCAAGCAATACAGATACTTAATTGTTTTTAGCATTTAAAAAAATGTGAATTTAAATTTAGACTTTAGATAGAATTAAAATACTTTCCTGGTTAGTGTTTAATGGTTATGTTTTATACATAAGTCAATTATTAAACTTATGCAAATTCAAATCCCTTCTTTTGTATATAAACATATTAAAAAAAAATATAAAAAAAAAACTTTTTAAAAACACGCTTTTATTTAAATGCACTAAAAAAGTAGGAAATAATTCCTCCACGATTTCTTTACAATTAATTATATCTAAAAATTGAAAGCGTGGGGGCGAAACATGCAAATAAAAAAACGTAAATTCTATTTCAAATAGACATAGTTATCAAGTATAGTGGAAAAAGAAAAAAAAAAAACAGAAAGATTTCTGCATATACAATGAAATGTTCTTGGTAATTTTTTCCTTTCCCTGCATGTTTGGCGCTAATGCTTTTATTTTTTAGATATGATTAATAGTAATGAAATCGTGGTGTGTGTGGAGAAATTATTTTCTCCTTTTTAGTGCATTTAAGTAAAAGCGTATTTAAAAAAAAAAAAAAATTATATTTTTTTTATTTCTTATTTTTTAGTTTTGACAGTAATTTCGCCCGGTATATGATTTCAGATTATAGTGTTGAGAATTAATTAATTTATTAATAATTAATAATAATAATATTAATAATATTAATGATAATATATTAATATATTATTAATAATAATAATAATAAAATTTTACCGGCATAATATGCTGAGGAAGCGACACAACTGATAATAATATTATTATTATTCATTAATTAATAATACCTCCTAGGTCCTTACCTGGTATGATCCTGAATATTGCCTTGTCATCGGAGTTACATATGTATGCAAAATTTCAGCTCATTCGAACATTGGGAAGTGGGTCAAATTTACCTTTTAAGACACTAAATAAACAAAACTATTTGCGAAACTAAATAAAAGCGTGTAAAATACTACATTTTAATTAAAATCATACAAACATTTCCTATAATATTTATAAATTCTTAATGTTATTATATTATATATGTCATATTTAATTTTATCAAATTTAATAAATAAATAAGTATAAATAAATATTTTCAAAAAACATGTATAGGTATAATAATAAATCATTAATAATAATACTTTATACTAGATATTAATTGATATTAATTTTTATAGAAATTATTTTTTTCATTTTTATTTTAATATAATAATAATAATAAACTTTATTTGCTTTTGCCAATTCGGCATACAAATTGTACACATTTTTTTTTATTCACAAAATTACATATTAACAAATAGAACGAGTTAAAATAAATTTAAAAAAGCAGTATAAATAATATTAATACAAAATTTGATATATCTGGGGGTAAATTTTTTTTTTTATGATTTTAATATAATTAAATATGATATTAATATTAGTAGATATTTAGGACATGGATATGTGTGCTTAAAGTGAACTTTTCAGTTATTTTCAATATAATAAACAGAAATAATGAAAAATATACGTTTTCTTCATAGCCTCCCCAAACTATTACTGAAAATTAAAAAATGTCCCGTTTTTATGAAAAAAATAAATGGTCACTTTAGATATGCTACAGAATTATTAAAAATTATTGATATGAGTTTGAAGGTATGTATAATAATATATTAGATCAAGGTCCGCTCTTCAGGGCGGCAAACCGGGCATTTGATCGGGACGGAAATTTATTCTATTGCCAGAGACGACGTAAATGCTAAAGCGGACATGGATTAGATACTTTAAAATTTCAATGTTCAATTTTATTTATGCCTAAAATAAAAATACAATACATTTTTGTATCACTACCCTTTCCCCCCCCTCTCACCATCCCATTCTTCCTTCTTAAACTTTTCAATAGGTATCATTTTTCTTTTCCCTTTCCTATTTTGTTATTTATAAATTCCACTCATTTTAATCGAATTATGTCACATTCATTTAAGCATTACGTTGATTTAAGCTCGGACTAATCAATGTTAAAAGCCTATCAGGAATTTCTAATCTGATTTATAATCCATTACATCTCCTCCCCTTTAAACAATTGATTATCTTGTCCAGCAAAATGCCAAGAGTAATTATCCATATCATCCCATATTATGATTAACCAATCGACATATTAAATATTTGTAAATAAATAAATAAATAGAGAATATATTAATAATATTATTGGTGTTTTATTATTTATTTGTTTAATGGGTATAATTTGATATCATCTGTTTTTGCAGGTAACATAGCCTTCGTGGTTGTTTTATCTGTTGTCGTCCTTGTCGGTTATTCAACGGCCGAAAATGTTACTCCAGAAAATTCGGTTGTCGAACGCCTTCGGAATGAATGTCATCAACATAAAGATCTCACCAAAGATGATATGGTAGCAAGTAATACAGACTCTTCATGTGTTGCACTCAAAACATTATATGTTTTGGAACGATTTTTCGAGACGGAGAAACCGGAAAAAACAAAAGATGAATCGAATATCGATGCCAAGCTTGTTGGTAGTTCAATGCGATTTATTCAAGAAGTTTTTGATTCTCCGAAAGAGGAAGGCAGGGGTGTCGGTACTGGACGTGAGTATTAGAAATAATTCATTATATTTGACTTTTTACTTCAAAATAAAAATTTATTATCAAATATCATAAATTAATCAAATATTCTTAATACTTTAGAATTGATGGATTAAAAAAAAAATAATTAATAATATGTGTGATTTATATAATCCTAATAATAAAACAGGATAATAGTCAACGATATTTGTCACCTTTCGGATTTTGATGAAACTCCGCTAGTTGTTTCATTAATTAATTCTAAGAAACTTTTTCCTTATTCAATATAGCGGGGAAACTTCTAATTTTCGAAATAAATAAATATTTTTTTAAGTTTGACAGATTAGCTGTTTATGAAATGTGCAGCCATTAACACGTTCCTGCCGGCACGTACCACCGGTGGCTTATGCCGCCACATAAATTAAATAGACAAATTATGGGAACGTGTTAAGTAATGTTTTATTGACTAATTCACTAATTATTCACTTATTCACTAATTTTCGGTTTTTTCGGTTCGGTTTGGATATAGGGAAAATATTTAATTTTAATTAATATTTTAACTTTTCTATATAAAATTCGAACTAAAAAAAACAACGAAAATTGTGACGCCTTCTGCTGGTCAAACGGATAAAACATGATAGCTAAATACATAGAATACATTATCAAATATCACAAATTAATCAAATATTCTTAATACTTTAGAATTGATGGATTAAAAAAAAAAAATTAATAATATTTACATATTTATATCCAAACTTTAATCCTTTTTATCTCGGTACCTAGAAGTTTGCCCCATAATTGCCTAAGGAAAAAGTTTCTTAGAATTAATCAAGGAATCAACTGGCCAAGTTTCATCAAAAATCCGAGAGGTGACAAATATCGTCGACTATTACCTAAAACAAATTTAAATGAAAAAAAAAATAATCTACTCTAAACCAGGATAGAAAAAATAAAATCTTTAAATAAATTATATTTATTATAAAATTGAATATTACTTTATATTTAATTAAATAAATAATGATTACATGATATGAAAAAAAATTAGATAATTTTAATAAATTCTAATAAAAATTTTCTTATGATTTCAGGACAAAGAATAAAGAAAATGATGCTCCCTCTTCTTGTTGGTATTATTCTCAAAGTCAGTACAATTATTCCAGTACTTTTAGGTAAATTGACTTTTATGGGTGTCATATCGTTATTCGCAAGTAAATTGTCGCTGGCCATTCTCGGATTACTTTCATTGAAAAAGATGTGGGAGTCACAACATCATCATCACAGTTTCTCCGGTTCGGGTGGTTTTGATGAACATAGTTTTGGAGGTGGTTCCCATCGCAGACGGACTATTTATGTGGTCCGAGGGAGAGATATGGGCTCGAGTCCTGCAGTCCATAAACCGGAAAATTTAGCATACAGTGCCCATATACCTGAACAGAAGAAAACCAAAGTAGAAAAGAAACATAAACCAATTTCATGACCTTGCTGATTTAAAGACTTTTACTTGAAGTTACCTTGAATGATTCATTAACTTAACTTTGTAATTTATTTATTTATTATTATTTCTCTATTTATTGTAAATATATTTATATATATTATTTAATAAAATTCATTTGCTCACAGAGAATAGAAGTATTTAATATCCTATAAAGTTGTAATTGTATCTTTTCTTTTAAAGCTACATGTTACTTTTATATCAATCGTTTCTTTCCAATTATATACCTAAATATACCTAAATACTTATATTTAGTTGTTTACAGTTCAAATGATAGTACAAATGCCAACCAATAATATTTTATTAATAAAGAAAATAATTAAGTTTATTCTAATAAATGAAATGTTTTCATTAGACTCTTTTTGTATAAAATAGGAATTTTTGATGAATTTATAAATTTTATATAATATGTACTTCTTTCTTTCCTAAAACGATTAATTTTGAACATTAATCATCTAATTGATTTGAAATAATATAAATATTTAATCATTAATTACATCGGTTACACACACACAATAAACAATTTAAAATACTTTTTAAAATTTAACGTTATTGAAAAATAAAATTTTTAGTTGAATAAATAAAACACAATTATTTTATAATAAATATATATATATATATTCTAATTATTACATATACCTATTATATACCTATTCTTTAGAAGGTCTATTCAAAAGAAAAGGTGAATTTTGAATTTTCTCTGGCTGTGTACATTCGATTATTGAAATTTTTTTTGTTATGTTGGTACACATATGATTCTCATATGTTGACATTATCAACAAATTTGGATTAAAAATGGAATAAAGTGCTCAAGCGCACTTAAAATGTTGACTTTGGCATTCGGCGAGTCTATTTGTCTCAAAAAAAAATGTTTATTTAGTGATTTAAAATATTGATGACGATGAGTTTTTGCTCACTGTTTTCTTCGATTCCATTGGCGTGGCGCATCATGAGTTCTTACTAGCAGGTCATACTGTTAATACGGCTCAAACGATCGGAATTATGGAAAAACAAATCATGGATGCATCACAATAATCACCAACTCACACATCATTGCTTGTTCGTGATTTTTTGGCCAAATACAACACCGTATTCATGGCTCGACCACCATATTCACCAAATTTGGCTCCCTGCATCTTTTTCCTATTCCCAAAATTGAAGAGACTAATGAAAGGAAAATGTTTTGCCACAATTGATGAGATAAAGTCAACCAAACATTCAGGAAAAAACGTAAATACTTTTCAAATAGACATAGTTATCAATTATAGTAGAAAAGGAAAAAAAAACAGAAAGGGTTGTGGATATACAATGAAATGTCCTTCGTATTCTTTTCATTTCTCTGCAGGTTTGCCGTCCACGCTTTCATTTTTTAGACATAATTAATTGTAAGGAAATTGTGGTGTGTGTGGAGAAATTATTTTCTCATTTTTAGAGGATTTAAATAAAAGAGTGTTTTTTAAAAAAATAATTTTATATTTTTTTTTAAATTTGTTTAACTAATTAATTTCAAGACAAACAAATAGATGTATTTTTAAATCATTTTATAAATGAAATTTATCGATTAAATCATAGACACTTGATAAAACATTCAATCAATATAAATATTATCTAAACTTAACTTATACTTGAACATCAAAGGGTGTTTTTATTAAATCAAATATTATTTCTATTTTGATTTATATTTTTAGTTAATTTTAATTCTAATAATATTACAAAAAAAAAAATTGAAATTCTTTGTGCAATCAAAATAAACAGAATATTTTTTAATCTAATATAAAAAATAGATAAACAAAAATAATTGTGCAAAATTATTTTTAAAAAAATGGGACAATATCAGATTAGTTAGATATATGTCAAGTATAAACATTTAGTAAATAATATATTTTTAATCGAATGTTAGAAAAGAGTGTGTGTATTTGTGAATAATGCCATTTTTAGCAATAGTTTTGTTTTATCCTGTGTGAAAATAGATATTTCATTTAAATATAAATAACATACCAAATAATGTTTAGTTTTATTCATGTTATTAAAAAAGAGAGATATTGAAAATAGAGAATTTATTTATTTCCAATATCTTTTTTTTCTTAAAATATTAATAAAAATAATTAAATAATTAATAAAACGAAATATTTAATTTTATACTTAATGGAAAATCCAAGATATATTTTATTAATTTACTAATAGATAAATTATTAAATTAATTTATATTTAATATTAATAGATATTCATTTCAATTGGAGATGGATAATAAATGAAATAAATATTATTCTTTTCTTTTTATATCTTTTTTTTTCGATTTTGATGTTTTTATACGTTTTGAAGGTCCCTGAGTCATTTTTACTAAGGCTGAGAAAAATGTCTGTGTATATGTGTGTTTGTGTATGTAGACAAGACTACGCAAAAACGGTTTGAGCTAGAATCATGAAATTTGGTAAACGGGCATTATTCAAAATTTTGGTTTTCTATCAACTTTTGAGAAATGTAGCTCTATTATATTGATATAAACTTTTCTTCTAATATTTGATAATCATCATTAATATTAAAAATATTCTTCTTTTATCAATTTCACATTAACAATTTAAAATATATAAATTTATAAGTATGTCAATTTCCACTTATAATATCCATTTATGACATAATTTTAGATCATTTTAACGTTTATATCACAACCGAACAACTTGATAAAATTGATTAAATAGTCAATTGAAAATTTTATGATATAATTTAAAGTTTAATAATAGATTTAATAAAATTACTAGATAATTAAGTATTTAAACAAACTAATTAATGATTGTAATATTACCAATCATAAAGAATATAAATATATAAGTATATATGTTTTTACTATCTCGCCAGAGATAGTATTGCGATCATAAAAATTTCCTCTGAAGTGACCGTAAAAATAAAGATATACATTAGATAGTTTTTCACATGATTAAAAATTGTATAAAACTTCTATATATAGAATTTCAGCTTGATTGATTCGCTGAAAGTACCGGAATTAATTTTTTAACACTGTAAATCTCGCGCTAACACGTGACGTGGTGCCATCAACAAAGAGCCAAACATGCGCTGGTTTAATAAATATTATTTATTAATTTTAATTTATAATTTATAATTAATTAAATTTAATTTAAATATAATATATGCTATTTAAGCCAATTCAAATTGCGAGATAGTCGAGTATTGACACTCCAGCTTATTTAACTTGATATTACTTCTTTATTTGTATTTATTTTTAAAATTGTATGTATAAAATATTAATAAAGAAAAAAAAACTCTAGTATAGATAGTTTCATCTATTTTATTTGCTTTATTCTAAAATTAATATTTGAACAGATCCTTTATTTCTGTACTTTACCATTGCCTTGTCCCTTTCCAAATGGATAGAAAGATATAATATAATACATTAATGAGCGATGCATGACAAATGTTTGAAGAGTACTTGTTGTTGTTTGCATTATATTTGAGTAGTAATAGAATAATGCCAATCTATTAGATAATAGGGCTGAACAACCAACCTAATCGCCGATGAGGGATTTTTGTTGTTTTTCTCCCTCGAGACTCTTTTATCAGAATGAATAATAATAATAATAATAATAATAATAATAATAATAAAAGAAAATAGAAAAAAAAAAGAAAATGCAAAAGTAATGTATAAGAAGGGACACTTTGCTCATTTTCAATGCTCTAATTTATTTTAGCCGCAAAATGTTTTTATCGAAAACCAAACCATTCGTTACTTTCAGTGGGTCACTCATCATTATATCGGTCCAATTCAATTGTGCCTTGGCTAATGGCCCAAAAGCCTCTCGTCTCGGCTCAGCATTGACCTTCGCTAGACGAGAGCTTTTTCGATATATTCGAGATTATATTTCATCTTTCACATCGGTCTTCAATAAGCTATAATACCAATCCTCAATTAACGAAACAATAAAAAGTTTTGATACACTGATTTTGCATTATCATGGTGATGGTCAAGCGTTTTTATTCATTGAAATTCAGGTAAATATCAAGTATACGCTCCATTTTGCACAAACCCAACCAAAGTGGGGGGAACTTTTTGTTCGGCGTCATCAGTTCGGAACCACCTCATTTGTATATATATAAAACCATTAAACATTTTGTCAAATTGTGATTGTGCCTTCTGTTCAGCTTCAACAAGATGATCGTTCGTGTGGTGTATTTGCTCGTTTTAGTGCGGTGTTGGACCTTTGGCCAGGATATCACTGGAAACGATATCAACTGGTCAGGTGATCCATGTTCCTCGCTGGATGGCAATAGTTCTTCAAGTGTTGCCTGTCAGGGGATAGGAATTGTTCGAAGGGTGGTTGCTCAACTTTTAGATGAAAGAAAAGCGACAGTGAAGTTAGCCGATGGTATTGAACTTGTCAAAGTTCCGAGTTCGGATCATTTAAATGGTTTTCGTGATGAAATGGATAATGAACAAAACGGTAGAAGTGTGGGGGGCCTCTGGAAAGGATTTCAACGTTTTCTCATGGAACATGAACTTCGTGTACGATTACCTGAACTTCTTCCAAACGTCGAGGATATTAACTTGAATGGAGCATCGAATCAATTCCAAGGTAAATAAATAATTTATAATCTACTAATTCCAATCTAATCTTCTTCTTTTAATTTTACATCAATAATATAAATATAATTTATAATATCATTTTATTTCAAAAAATAAATAAATAAACAATCCGTTTGTTAAAAAAATCATTAAATCATTATTATTATTAGTATTATTATATTTTGTTTTGTTTTTGTTTTTAGTCTTTCTAACGATCAGCTTAATATAATATCAAATTTAATTAATATAATTTATATAAATTTATAACATATAATAGATAATTAATTATTATATATAATTTTTCTAAGTTAATGTCCTTCGATTCATCTTGTCATCCATAAAATGACCTTTAAATGTAAATTATTATCATCCACTTGTATCATAAATGAGAGTTTTAGTAGTTCAATTATCAACATCTAATCTAATAAATTAATTTGAAATTTTCATAATATTTTTTTCTAAATTCAACTAGAAATTATTCTAATTGAATTAGGAGAAGTTGAACCAATTGAGCCTGAAGGGAGAAGCTGATTTAAGCCAAATTGAATCAAATTTAGATGGCTTCCACGAATTTTGGGGTAATAGACTCTTGGGTCAATGAAGGAAGACGTTTAATTAATATGTGTTTAACGAAGGAAAAGTAGAAATCTAAAAAATACATCAAATATTATAAAAAAAATAATGAAATAAAAAATGAACATATACAGTGGTGTATTGGGAGGGCAACGCCGGGGATCGACGTTCCCTTACCTTTTTTCAGAACCGGAACGCGTTTCAGTACTTTTTCATATCCCGACAACTCCCACTTAAATCAACTGTTAGAATTTATTTTTTTGTGTTCGTTAATATTTTGTATAGTAAGAATAAGAAAAAATAAAAACTTATATGGAAAAAATTAGTTTGCTGAAAATAGGACTTTTTTGCTCGCACTATGCGTTCCCTTACTTCTTATTTTACCAATACAGCACTGCCAATATATTATATATTTTGTATTTTTTTTTTTTTATAAACAAAATTAGACTATTTATCCAAAACGTTTCCAAGCTGGTTGATTCATTTAAAAATTAAATATTGTAATTTGATTATCAAAAAAAAGGAGAAAAATCTTGTTTTTTTTCTCTATTAATATTAAAAGTTTACTTCGCATGTGAATGAGAGGTTTATTTAAAAAATTTGAAAATTCAATTGATGCATAACCTCAACGAACGCAAAAAAAAGCAATAGTAGATATCTACGTTTAGGATTTAAACAAATATGTATACGTTGAAAATATGATTTTTGTTAATAAAGCTGAAAAAAAAGATATTTTTATAGAATTTCTAAAATCAATACACAAAATAAATAAAAAAAAATATTTCTATTAAAATAATAATTTAAACAATTTTTATATACAATGAAAATTTTTCTTCTTGATTTTTTTTTTTTTTACAATAATTATAAATTTTAGAAATAAAGCTATTCTTTATATATTATGTAAAAATTTTAATACAAAATTTGACAGAATTAAAAAAAAAAAGAAAGAAATTGTAAATTGAATAAAATAATTTCCAAAATGTCATTTGTCTTATCACGTTGTCGTCAATTCTTTGATTTCTCTGTTTCAGCAACCGGACGAAGGAAAGGAGGAGGTGGTGGTGGTGGTTTTCTTGGTCTGGCATTAATGATGAAGGGGATGATGGCAGCGATAGGTATGGGCGGTTTGGGTCTTTTGGCAATGAAGGCACTCATGGTCTCAGCGATGGCTCTTATGTTATCTGCAATTGTCGGCATCAAGAAGCTGTCGTCAAAGGACGATGGAGGTGGCCATTATGTTGTTCACGCTGGTGGAGGTGACCATCATCACCGTAGAAAACGTCAAGCGGAGGCAATGACCCTCGCTTACCAGGCTTACGCACCCAAAAGCCAATAATAATACTTCCTTCATTAGAAGTGACATGACAGCCAACGACCACAAAACGACCTTCTCTCTATTTATTCCATCATCTTACCTCTAAGTGACACATTACAACTAAATAACATTCAGCTTCTATACCTCTTCAACCCCCCCCCACCATCTCATCTTTCTTCTCTCTCCTCCCCCTCTCTCTCTTTCCTTAAAATATTCTCTTGACTTTTTTGTAAATTTTCACTTTATATATTATAAAGTCACTTTTTTTAAAAAAAATCTATTGAAAAGATTAGAAATCAATTACCAATTCTATTTTACTATTACTAATTACAAAACTTTTTTATTTATCAATTTCTAAATCTTTATCCAAATGTAAATATCCAGTTATCTTTTTTTTTAATACTTAGAATTATCATTCTTCAGATTTATTTTTTTTGTTTTTTTGTATCAAATAATTAATTAATTTTTTTTTGTTTAATCTGACAAATGACCTAAGACAGTTTAAGACATATCACAACTAAAATGACTGAATATACCACTGACTAAAACTTAAAATATAATATGAAAAACAAAAATTGTTAATATTTATTTATATTTATTTACTTTAATTTTATTTAATAAAATCTTTACAACCATATCGAAATTATTTTATTTTTTTACCTTTAATATAGTTTAGAATAATATAATAATTAATATTTAGTAAATTAATCGTGAAGCCAATTAAATTTATAGGTATCTTTATAAATCACTTAATTTTATTTATTTAAGTTTATTTATTTTAAAAAAATTATTTTCTATTTATTGTATTTAATGTTTAAATGATTTTATATATTTTTTTTTACTTAAAAAATTAATTAAAGTAGGTATGTTCTATAATTTTGTTTAATTTACTTAAAAGAGCACAACAAAATAAATATGAAGAATA
Organism: Labia minor; assembly: GCA_963082975.1. Lineage (NCBI taxonomy): Eukaryota > Metazoa > Arthropoda > Insecta > Dermaptera > Spongiphoridae > Labia > Labia minor. Next base: position 107,943,434 of record OY720344.1, read on the forward strand.
TGAGTAAATGTATGAACTTTAAATTGCCGTTTAATTTAATTAATTGACTAATATATTTAAACTTGTATTTAATTATTAAGGACTTATTAAAAAATTATTTTTATTTGCTGATGTTTGATACTTTTACTTTTAATCATTAAGAAGAGGAGTAATAATGTCCATGTCATATTACTAATACACCAATGAAAAAGCATTAAAACCGATTTATAATTGAAATAGTAGTTTTTTTTTATTTACAAATTCTTCTCCATGTTATATGTTTTTCTTGTGATTGTCTTTTAAAATAAAATTCTTTAGAATGTAAAAAAGTAATCTTCTCTATAAATATTCAGTTATTTAATATAAAAAGTTTCAACTTTATTTTATTTAGGTCATTTATTATAATCTTTAGAAATGTATATTAATAATTTACAGATATTATAACTACGAGGGTGGGGTAAAAAGTTCCCGGCCTGACCAAGGAAAACGATGTTTTTAAATTTTTTTTTTGCTTTATTTTTCAACATTCAAGATAGCTGAGACCTGTACGATGTCAGCTGAACGTGTGCGAAATATTTTGCACAACCATTTGAACATGGAAAGCTGTGTGCAAGGTTGGACCAAAAACTACTTCGAAAAATCATTTCTACCGACAATTTGGCGCTGTAGGCGTAATCCAAACGAATTTTTGCGTCGATTCATAACTGTTGAAGAGATTTAAATTAAATTTAATCTAATTAATTAATTCAATTAATTAGAACACCGTTATGAAAAATGTATCAGTGTTGATGGAGATTATGTTGAAAAAAAAATTTAAAAACATCGTTTTTCTTGATCAGGCCGGAAACTTTTCACCCCACCCTCCCATATAAAAAAGAGAGTTTTAGATATACGGCCAAGAAGGTTCAATATTATAGTCCTGACATAATTAAATTGTTGAGGGATCAAACATTAATCAAGGATATTCTTAAAATATAATTATGGAAAGGCGCACAATTTTTAAGCCACATCATAATTTTAAAGTACAATCAAAATTACATATAAAATATTTAAAGTATCTCAAAATTAAAAATAATCTTAAATATAAACAACATTATTATTATCTAGGTAAGTAATTGAAAAAAACTTAAATAATAAATAGCTATATAGATATATACAATTATAATAATAATATCGAACAAATAAACAATTATTTAAAAAGATTCAAAATTCAAATATTGTTCATTTGAAAATAATTTTAAAATGTTAGTTTCAAATGATAAAATTATTAAATTTCCTCTACATTTGATATAGGTACAATTCTTATTAAATAAAATATTTAACAAAGAGGGGATGGAAAATATAAAAAATCATCATTTTAGAAAGTAATTAATTCCCTCTTTTCGTTTTACTGTTAGAAATAATGTTGTTTTTGTTGTTTTCAAATTTTAAGTAAAATTTAATAACACATAAATTAAAATTCTTAAAATTCTTATTACTTGTTTATATATTATATCTGACATTCAATAAAATGATAATGTATATTAATTACTTGTTTGAATTAAAATACGAATCTGATATGGCTTTAATGTTTATAAATTCAATTATTTCTGTTATGTAATTATAACCTCAACAGAAATATAACATTTTCTGATTGATCAATTTGATATTCCTGACACAAATATTCAATATCAAATAAATAATACTTAAATGATACAAATTAAAAAAATAAATAAATAAAACTATTTTTTTAATTATTAATTTTTGTCGAGAATCCTATATTTTAATAAAAATATAATTTTCATTATTATTATTAAATATTAATATTTAATATTTTTTAATAAAATATATTTTTTTTATTCAAATTTTTTATATCATTATTTTTTTACTTATACATCATTATCATTTTATTTTTCAGCATACTTAAACAAATTAATAAGTATATAAAAATTTTTAAAAAGTAGATACAATTAAAAATTAGCTGGAGTGTCTCCACTCGACTATCTCGCAATTTGAATTGGATTAAATAACAAAATATATTATATTTAAATTAAATTTAATTAATTATAAATTATAAATAATAAATATTAAACCAGCGCATATTTGGCTTTTTGTTGATGGCACCACGCCACGGTTTGGCGCGAGATTTTTACTGTTAAAAAATTAATTCTGGTAATTTCAGTGAATCAATCAAGCTGAAATTCTATATATAGCAGTTTTATACAATTATTAATCATGTGAAAAATTATCAAACATATATCTTTATTTTTACGGTCACTTTAGAGGGAAAAAAATCAAAACGTAGTTGGTACCCTCTTCCGGTTGAGCTACATTTCTCAAAACTACGAATTTTGGATAATGCCCATGTACCAAATTTCATGATTCTAGCTCAAACTGTTTTTGCGTAATCTTGGTTACATACACACACACACACACACACACATACATTTTTCTCAACCATAGTGAAAATGATTCAGGAACCTTCAAAACGTATAAAAACCTCAAAATCTCATTTTTCGTGATCGCAATACTATCTCTTACGAGATAGTAAGAATTAATAAAAATGTTATATTTGATTTGTTTTCTAACCATTTGAAAATATCAATTATGTTTCAAGTATTTATTTTTAATTTAATTACATCTTAATATAAATTGTAATTATAAAATGTATACTTAAATCATATTTCAAAATTTCAAAATTGATTTTTTTTGATATTTCAAAATTTTTTAACAAATTAAAAATTAATGTTGAGAAATGGTACTATGTATAATCACTATGTTCTTAATATGTAGTATAATAACTTTATTCGATATTATTCTTTTGGCTCAATAAATCTACATTTACTTTACATTCATGGATAACGAAAAGTGAAGTATCAACGAATTCGCAGTCTTTTGTTTAATTAACTATATGAATTGAATTGTTGATTCATGACATAATTCATATGTATTTTAATTATTTAATTAATATTATTTGACATTTGATATTTACAATACTATTTAAATCTTAGAAAACAGGCATAATTTCTATTATAGTTAGTATCTGAACATAAAAATAAAATAATGTTATTGCAAAAAGGGCATAAATAAATGATAAAAATTAACATACAAATAATTTTAATTTAATCTTGAAAATCTTAATGATATTTTGCTTAAATATTGATTTTTAAATCGGAAAATAAAATTCACTTTTCTACATTTTACACTTTTTTTAAATAAAGTTTGTTGCTAATCCTTCATAGTTTCAATTTAACTATCTTGTAATAAATATTCTGAATATTGTAAGAGAACGTTAGTTAACTCAAATAAAATAAAGTAAAAAAAATACTAAAATATATAATATACCTACAATACAATATACAATACAATATATTTTGAAGCCCTTTCATGATACTTCAAAGTAGATAAATTCTTTTTATTGCTAGTCTTCTCTAACTTTGATGAAACGAATTTAATTAAAACCTGTAAAAGTCTTTTTGAGATACCTACTAAACACTACTATTTCCAGCCATATAATTTTAATTATATGTATATTTATTAAATACGGAATTTCATTTTCCTGTTTTTTGTTTATGAATTATGCTTGTCACAAAGATATACACTCACACACCTTTTCACTTTGGACTCTCTGAGGATGTTAAAATATTTTCAATTCTACTCGAATTTTAACTTTTGAAGTATTCCAATTTCTACACTTACTAATATATTAAATGAAAGTAAAAATAAAATACTATTAAAAAAAAAATTAAATGAAATCATTATCCTTCTAAAACCATCTATAACTATTCTAAATGCCACTAGATTTAAAAAAAAATATTTTTAAATATATATATATATATATTTGTATGGAACAAGTTGGATTAAATTCAAAAATTTTGTGTATTAAACTTTATTTAACTAATATTTAACTTTTTTTTGTTGAAAATCAAAAGAATGCCCATTGTACACGTCGGCAAGAAGGTTATGTAAAATTGAAAATTTTAACATCCGAGATCTATTGGGAAAGATTGAAAATTTTGAGTTTGTTTAGCTTTCTACATAGGTTTAGATAGCTTTACGAAATATAGTATTTATTTATTTATTATTATTATTATTTATTTATTACTATTTATTTATTATTTATTTATTCATCTATTTATTTCTTTACTTATTTATTTATAATTTGTCAATTATTGAACAGATTGTTTGGAGATAAATGCAATTTATCTTGTACGATGGATGATTTCTTTAAGGCACAAATGGCCGTAGTAGCTGAAATACCTCGATCTTCAAATAATAATAATAATAATAATCAAATTTTAAGACTCTGTGATAATAGTATTTTCTTTTTTCTTATTTATAAATATTTTAAATAAAAAACAACATTTAATATTATTAAGAATAAACGATTTAGATTAACTGAATTATTAATACTTACAAGTATTAATGTTTTTATATTATTTGATGATGATATAAAATAAAAGAGAATAAACTCACATTTAGGAAATTTTTCATCCATTCTATGGTTATGATTATATAATGAACAATATAAAAAGTTTAAACCATGAAGAAATGTAAATTGAACAAATTAAATTAAATAAATAAAATAATTAATAAAAGTTAATTTGAATTTTCGAGTAATGATCATCTCATCATTAAAATAACGGTATTTGTACAACCTAATTTAATTCTTTTTGTTTTTATTTTTTACAATTATATTAAATGGGAATATTTAATAAAACACAAAATTTATCGATTCACTTCCGTTATGTTTTTTATTTTCTGATTGATCTTGTTTACGGATGATATTCCAAAAAAAACCAGCTTATGAAAGTTAAAAAAAAAAAAAAAACTAAACTAAATTAATATGATACACATTTCCAATTAAGTAAATGGAATGTTCTCTAATTATAAGATAAGTAAATGGAAAGAAATAAGAAGTATAGAAGAAAAATTCAGAATTAAAAGGGTCAATATTCGTGTGATAATCAACAATTATTATATGATGATAATATACTATAATTTTCAGTTTCTATCTCATCATTGAGAGACTAGTTTGTTTACATGTCCTACATCATATATATATATATATATATATATATATATACCAGCTGGTCCGAGCGCCTTCGGCGCTCTTCACAGCTGGACGGGGGCTCCGCCCCCTGTACCCCCGAGTGGTACAATTTATTTTTATATACTTTAAAAATTTTACAATTTTTTAATTATTTATTATAATTGTTAAATGGAATTTCTAAAAATGGCCCATTAAAAATTTGTTTCCTAAAATGTTTCAAAATAATTCAAAGAATATTTTGTTTATAAGTTTATTTTTTTAATATTTTATTTATAAAACACGAAAACATTTAAAATTATATGAATAATTGATCTCATAATTGGATTTTTCATTTTCAATTGACGATTTGAATTCATAAAATATTAAAAAAAAACTTTTAAAACTTTTTAAATTATATTCAAGTAAGTATATAAGAATATAAGATATATTATGGGTGAATTCAAAATGTATGAAGGGACACATAGATAGATATAACATTTACAATAATAATATATATAATTAATTTACTGATTAAATTAAAATGTATTTTAAATAAGAACACAAAAACAAATAAATGTTTTATCTAATTGAATATTTGATATTGTTTGAATATTTAGTAAATAATATTTTATAATATTTACCGGAGTATAATAAATTGATAACGTCATTTAATTCTCCTACTATATATCGAATCGAATATAAAGATAAATCTTCTTTTAAACGTTGTGTGAAACAATTTCAAATAATTTAAATGTAAAACTATTAATGAAATTAAAAAATCAAATATATGAATATAATATAAATATTTTTAATTTTATTTTAAGAATAGATATATATATATCTCACAGGCGGTGGTTGTGACGTCATCCATATATTATAAATTTAAATTAAGAAGAACTAATAAAGTTTCGTGAGATGTGGTCAATAAAACTCAATTTTTCTTTATAAATACTATCACAGGTGTGAATTTCAAAAAAATCGTTAGAGCGGTTTTTGAGAACAATGAAACAAACAAACAAACAATTTTTACTCGTATAAGAAGATAAGATATATATATACATTTATATAATAAAGATTAAAAAAAATAACAGGAATTGCGAATAGCCTGAAGAAATGATCAGTTTCATTTATAATAAATAACCAGTGGCGTACCTAGAGGGGGGCGGTGGGTGCGGTCCGCACCGGGCGGCACTTATCTTGGGGCGGCATTTTTTATATTTAGTTATAGTTGTAAAAAGCAACTTATTCATTTCATATTTATTTTTTTTCTTTCATGAATAATAAATGATTATTATGATTATTATAAGTTTACTATTTGATTTATATAAATTATGATTAACTATATGATTTCGAATATTATTCCTCGGTGTATATAAATGCATTTTAGTGTAAATTTTGAATTCTAATTCCAAGAACAGGATAATAATTTTATTTTATTGTATTCATTAAAATTCGTTGAATTCGTAAACGCATCTTTACGATTTTGTTCGGCAATTTTTCCTAACTAAAATTTTTTGATATCAGTTTATAAAGGTCATTTCTTTTGAAAAGTTTATATGATTACTTTGAAGTGATATACCAATATTTTCTTAAATCATCGATTTTTCTTTTGAAAAGCAGGGCCGGCGGAAAAAATATAAATATACATTTTGAGAGCATTATACACGATTTTTCTAGTATGAAAGCTAGAAGAGTAAATATTATATAAATATGTTTACGAGTGCATACAAATATGTGTAAAAATTTACTCTGTGTATTAATTAATATTGATTAAATAACTTAATAATTTATTTATGTGTATTAATTTATAAAAACCACTATTTGATTGACTTATAATAAAAAGGGCGGCAAACTGGAGATCGCCCCGGGCGGCAAAAGTTCTAGGTACGCCACTGTAAATAACTAATATGTAGAATTTTCAACTTTGTTTAATAAACAATAGAGAGATAGATCTTACATTACTTAATTGTTTATTTATTGCAGTGATTCTCAACCACTGTGCCGCGAGATTTTGAGGCTCTTACACATTTCCGACTTTCTTTCTAAATTTTTTCAATTTGGTTCTAAAAAAAAGGTAAACCGTTTTTGGAACCACTTTTTTTCAATATGGTAAACTTATCTTACTTATCTTTTTCTTTGTGTGCCGCCAAATTTTTAAACCGTTAAAGTGTGCCCCGGTAAAAAAAAAAGGTTACTGGTTTATTGTTAAAATTATATATAGGTATATATAAGAAATAATTAGAAATTAATGCGAATATCTTTATTTTTTTTTAAAGTTTACAAAAAGAAACAAATAAATTGAATCTCATTTGTATTCGCACTGCATATAATAAATATTTTAATTTTAATATAATGTTAATTTATACAATAATTTACAGACCCCTCATTTTAATTGTTCTATTCAAGAAACATGATATTTTAACTGTTTTGTACTGTGTACCAGAGGCAATGTTAGAATAGAATGTTAGAATTTGACATTTTATATTAATAAAAAAGGTGGAAGGAGGTTTAAGTTTAATTTAATTAAAATTAAGTATTTTTTTTATAAATACTTATATAATTTATGAATATTTTAATGCAAAATTTAAAAATAATAAAATATATTCTTTTTATTTATTGAATAACTAATTTAATGAAAATTATTGATTAACATATGCAAATTTTTTGAATAACCTCAGATTCCAATTAAATTTTGATCTGCTGTCAAAAGTAATCATGTTATTGGTTTATTATAATTACTAAATTAATGAATAAATCCTTGTAGAGAGAGATGTTTGTTTCATTCAAAAGTGAATTTATTCATTTTATTGATTATAAGATTTCTCGATTGAAATGAATCGATTTGGAATATACTTCGATATAATTTTCAATTGGATTAACAGGAATTATAAGAAGATGAGAAAGTTGAATGAGGTGATTAAATTTGTAACTCATTATCCGGGTCGGAGGGAGGAAGGATGCCTGACACAAAAAAAAAAAAAAAAAAAATAAATAAATAAAAAAAACAAGCTTCTGGGCAATTTTTTTTTTTTCCTGTTAGGGTCTTCTCGAGTTTTAGTTGAATTTATGAATAACGTTTTCTGGATCCAGGTGAAGAGGAGGAGGAAAATTAGTTAAGATATAAAGAGGACGAGGAGCAAGGAAACGAACATTTGCTGAAAGATGATGTTCACACGAGTCCTCGCACTAGGACTCCTTGCAACGGTGTGTGCTGGACCCGTCAAAGATGAAGAGGATGACATTAGTGATTGTCTCCAAAAGGATTCCATTAGTTGTGTTCAATTGACCATTTACAGGCATATTCGCACCTTTTTTGATCGTCCCGCAACCGATTTGCCGGGAGGTTTCTCTTTGGAACATGGTACATCATTTATTCCAAGTCAAATTGGAGGGTCCGTGGAAATGGCCAGGTCCGTTCAAGAACGGGAAGTCGCTTTACAAACATTCATCGCTGAGCGAATTTCTACCTTTGTAACCGGTAGTCATTTGAAATGGAATTTAGCACCAGCTTTGGATCAATTGGCACAGGGCGCAAGAAGCCTGGCTGAGCAAACCCCATCATTTATCAAAGATTGGATCACAAACTTCGTTACTGAAAGTGAGTTTTTCAAATGATATAACATCTACTTTCCAGGCAATCAATCGATCAGGAGAAATTAAAATTAATTTTTTTTTATCATTTCTCTTCAATTATTTAAAATTATTTTAAAAATGTAAAAATTTTAATTAACATTAATTTTAAAGGTTTCTTAAGTCTTAAGTTTCTTCCTCTTTTTGTATTTAGTTTTGAAATTATATACTCTGAAATCACACTTAAAGGATAATTCTTTCATTAACCATCTAAATTTAAATTAAGCTAGAGTTTCTCCACTCAATTTGAATTGGATTAAATAACATATATTATATTTAAGTTTAATTTAATTAATTATAAATTAAAATTAATAAATAATATTAATTAAACCAGCGTGTGTTTGGCTCTTTGTTGGCGCGTGAGATTTGCAGTGTTAAAAAATTAATTCCGGTGCTTTCAGCGATTCAATCAAGCTGAAAATCTATATATAGCAGTTTTATATAATTTTTAATCATGTGAAAAACTATCAAATATATATCTTTATTTTTACGGTCACTTCAGAGGAAAAAAATCAAAACGTAGTAGGTAATGACCCTCTTCTACAGATACATTTCTCAAAAGTTGATACAAAACTACGAATTTTTTAATAATGCCCCTACACCCAATTTCATTATTCTAGCTCAAACTGTTTTTGCGTAATCTTGTCTACATACACACATATATATATATATATATATATATACACTTACAGACATTTTTCTCAACCCTAGTGAAAATGACTCATGGACCTTCAAAACGTATAAAAACATCAAAATCTCGACATCGAAAATTTTAATGACCGCAATACTATCTCTGATATACTTATATATTTATATTCTTTATGATTGGTAATATTACAATCATTAATTAGTTTGTTTAAATACTTAATTATCTAGTAATTTTATTAAATCTATTATTAAACTTTAAATTAAATCATAAAATTTTCAATTGGGTATTTAATCAATTTTATCAGGTTGTTCGGTTTTGATATAAACGTTAAAATGATCTAAAATTAAGTCATAAATGGATATTATTAGTGGAAATTGACATACTTATAAATTTATATATTTTAAATTGTTAATGTGAAATTGATAAAAGAAGAATAGTTTTAATATTAATGATGATTATCAAATATTAGAAGAAAAGTTGATATCAATATAATTACTTTTTTTCACAAATTAATTGAATAATTTTTATAAAATTAATATATATTTATAATGTACTCTTATATAATTTATTTTATTTCTTTTTCACTTGATTTGAATAAAATTTTAATTCTTATTTAATAGAATAGATTTTCATGTTTTTATAAGCATTATTATGATATTTTATTGTTAAATATTTAATCCAATTCACATATTTTTATAGATATTTGATATCATATAGGAATCTTAGTTTTATTTTTTTTCTCTCTCTTTCTTTCTCTCTTAAGTTTTATACATATTTATTAATTTTTTAATATTTTCATTAAAAAATTTAATAAATAAAAAAAAAAAATTATAAAAGAATTTTTTAAATATGCAATATTATTATTTTCCATCATAATTCACATTCTATACTTATACTTTATTTTCTATTGATAATACATACATATAATATAATATTACAGTTATTTTAAATATTTTAGAAATGAAAATAAACTTTATATGAAAAATTAATAAATAAATAAAATATGTATAAAATGTTTTAGAATAATGATTAAATTATTCGATTTCTTTCTTTTTACTATCTCGCCAGATAGTATTGCGATCATGAAAATTTTCGATGTTGAGATTTTGATGTTTTTATACGTTTTGAAGGTTCCTGAATCATTTTCACTAAGGTTGAGAAAAATGTCTGTGTGTGTGTGTGTATATGTGTGTATGTATGTAGACAAGATTACGCAAAAACGGTTTGAGCTAGAATGATGAAATTTGGTACATGGACATTATTCAAAATTCATAGTTTTCTATCAACTTTTGAGAAATGTAGCTCAACCGGAAGAGGGTCATTACCTACAACGTTTTGATTTTTTTTCCTCTAAAGTGACCGTAAAAATAAAAATATATGTTTGATAATTTTTCACATGATTAATAATTGTATAAAACTGCTATATATAGAATTTCAGCTTGATTGAATTGCTGAAAGTACCAGAATTAATTTTTTAACACTGCAAATCTCACGCGCCAACACGTGCCATGGTGCCATCAATAAAAAGCCAAACATGCTCTGGCTTAATATTTATTATTTATAATTTATAATTAATTAAATTTAATTTAAATATAATATATTATGTTATTTAATCCAATTCAAATTGCGAGATAGTCGAGTGGAGACAAAAAGAACCAAAAAAAAAGGAAAAAAATCTAAATCAATATTTTTTTATTTGTTATTTGTTTTTCAGGTCGTTCTAGACGAAGAAAACTTTTCTTTCCACTCCTCTTATTGGGCAAAATGAAAATGTCTGTGTTGTTTATTGTCGGCTCCCTCGCGATAGCTGTAATTGCCAAAAAGGCTCTCCTTGCTGGCCTCTTATCATTGTTAGTATCGGTAATAGTAGGACTTAAGAAGACACTCTGGCATGACGAAGGTCACTACCATGGATACAGTAGTCATCATTCTCATGACTGGGCAAGGAAAAACGATGAAAGTGGAGATCATTCTCTTGTTTACAATGCACATCAACCTGAAAACAAGTAAATATAAAATAATAAATAAATAAATAAATAAATAATACAAAATATCTATCCATATATGACTAAAATCTATATAGCTTAGTGAAAATAACAAAAATTAACAATGAAAAAATAACAAATATTTTTTTCTTTTGTGAAATTAAAATTTCAATTTTATTAATTAAAAAAATTAAACTTTTTTTTAATAGAAATTTTATATCTAATGTATTATATCAAATAATAACATATATATGAGATTTGTTCAAAAGAATAGGCGAATTTTGAATTTTCTCGGGCTGTGTACATTTAATTATCGATTTTTTTTTGTTATGGGACACATATGTTTCTCATATGTTGACATAATCAACCATTTTGGATTAGTAGTTTGTTTTTGACAACTTAAAAAGTTAGTCACGTTTTGTGTGTTCTTCGAATTTATACTTTAACGAAAAAAAATAAGGAATACTACAAGGAAGTTATGCAACGATTTCGTGAAGCAATACGACTCAAACGATCGGAATTGTGAAAAATAAAATCATGAATTCTGTATCACGATAATTCATAATCTCACACATCATCTCTTATTCGTGATTTTTTGACCAAAAACAAAACCGCAATCATGCCTCAACCACCGTATTCACCAGATTTGACTCCCTGTGACTTTTTCCTATTCCAAAAACTGAAGAGACCAATGAAAGGAAAGCGTTTCGCCACAATTGATGAGATAAAGTCGGAATCTTTTCTTTTGAACAGACATCGTATATATATATATATTTATATATTAACTAATTAGCTTCTAAATTTATTTGAGATCTGATAATTGATAATTTATTTAAATTTTGAACTTAACACTTCATTACTCAACAATTACTTTTCAACTTAATTTTTAAGCGACAAAATATGATGAACGAGCATTTTTCTTTAAATCTACTCTGCTATTATCTCGTTATTGCGTTTTTTTAGCTGTCATCTTATCACACTTTTCATTTCACTCTCCCCATTAATTCAAGACTTTGTTTTTTGTGTTTTTTTTTGTTGATTTATTATAACTCTTTAATACAATTTACTTTCATTTTACTCATTTAAATGTTCATTTTTTTTTTAAATTTATAAAATATTAGTTATTATTTCAAAGGTGTATGGTAAATATTATATTATTCCAAAGTTTTTATTTTTTTATTTTTTCTTAATGTAGAAAATATTTCTTGGTTTAATAATTATATTAGATAATTTTATATGTACCTATATATATATATATATATATATATATTAACATATTGATCTACTCCAATTTTCATAAAATATAATAATTTGCATTAATATAAACTAAGAATTGAATTTTATTGCTATGGTTAGTTATTATTTTTATTAATTAATATTATTTATATAGAGATAGGATAAATTCATCATATTATTTTTACCCTTAATCAAAATTCAAAATTTCAATTAATATAAATATAAACCAAATTGTCCCCAAACTTTTAACTTTAATCATGACCTTCTTTTCTTCTTAATATATGTTGAATAATGTTATCAACAAACTGGTTTCACGAAACTTGATAATGACCCATTCATCAAACGTCTTTTGGTCATTTCTTTCATATTTGATGCTTCTAGGTCGAATCATGACCTAGTCTTATAGATTTCGTCATAAACATGTTTTTTTTAATATTGATCTTGATCTTGTCCCGTCGATCCCTCCTTTAAGGTTTATAAATCACCAACATATCAATTCATAAATTATTCTTTATCTTCTTTTAATTAATTATTATATTATAACATGATAATTAAAATTAATTTTCATTAAAGAAAACAAAGAAAAAAAATTATAATTCAATATTTATCGATTTATTAATTAATAATTTATCTAAATATTATAAAAAATAAGAATTCCACAAAATGATTGTCTTAAATACCTTAAATATAAAGTATATTTGGGAATGAAAAATATTAAAAGAGAGATTATCCAAATTACTTAGATTTATTAAATGAAAATAAAATTAAAATATTAAGCGATGTGAATAATAACAAGAATAGATCGAGAGATTATTTCGAAAAATGTATAATTGGAAATTTCATTAATAATACAAATACTCTTAAGACAGGTAGACATAGTAGAAATTAAATTAGAATTGAACCGACGTTACTTGAAATAAAAGGAAAATTTAAAAATAATAAAGCTCCGGGAACAGATGGAATACTTGCAAAATTTCTGGTATATATTCTGGTATAAATATATAAAAAACAAAACCAAAACCTCTGACTTTTGTACGTCCTACGTAGTCGGTCGGTTATATAACTAGGATCAGTAGAACGAGTCCTATCAACCTTTACCTTGATTTTCTTGATCGGAGGTGCTACTTTTTATCAAGTAGCTTCCCAATGTTGATCCCGGAGGCTGGGTTGACTCCGTCCCATAGACCCCAGCTAGAGGCATTCCCTTGCAACACCTGAATGTGAGACAGCTATGCTATCCTCTCACCCAGTGGCGCCTTGGTATAAAAAACTAGATATATATATCAAATGAAAATTATTATTCCCGGCCACTATCTTTTGAATTAAGATAAATAAAATTATCATTGGAATTTTATTAATAATTATGAAATTTTTCATCCATTTTGAGAAAATACTGTTATTCTTCTTTAAAATAATCCTCTATTTACATTAATTAAATATAACTTACGTTTCTATAATTCACTAATCATCCTTTAAATTGAATTTTAACTTAAAGATTCTACATTATTTTAACTATAATTGAATTAAATAAAAACTAATATTACTTTTTTCTTTTAGAAATGAATCTTCATAGAAGGAGTCACGGATGAAACTTAATTCAACTAGAATATTACTATTCTATTAACTGCCATCATCGTATTTATTTCATTATATCATTATCATTTCATTATTTATTTATTTATTCACTTATTTATTTATTGCCGAAATATCTACACCTAAATGAATCGATATATACATTAATAATAGACAAAAGAAAACAATAACTAAACAATTTTAAATTGAAAAAAAAAAAAATAAATAAATAAAACAAACAAACAAAACTAATTATAATTTAATATACTTATATATTAATAAGAAATAAAAATTAAATTTTTGGAATGATGTATAAATTTTATAAAATTATTATTTACTAAATTTTTTAATTATTTACATACTATGTTTTGTAACATATTATTTTATTGTATATAAAAAGACTGAAAATTAAAAAAAAAATAATAGTTACTTTGAAGATTGAATAAAAAAACAACTTATTTTTACTTTATATAGTCTCTTACTGACACTACTGACTTGTATATATTACTTTATATTATTTTATATTGAAATTTATACTCAATTACAATTTTTATTATACATTTATATATAAATTTGAATATTACACATAAAAAATATAATTTTAATTTATATTAAAACTTTGATGTAAATACATTATAAATCTTTAAAAATTATTAATTAGATTTTAATAAATTTGTCATTTTTAAAAGTTTTATTAGAATTATATATACAAATAAAAAAAAATGAATTTTAAATTGAAAAAAAAAACAATTCATTTGTACATTTTTATTATGATCTAATCATAAAAATCCTTGATTTTTTTTTATAGAGAAAGAAAAAAAGGTAATAATTTGATACTGTATAAATTTTTAATATATTGCCGAGACGAAAAACAATAAAAATAAAAAGTAATTTTCAATTTTTGTGTTTTTCTCATAAATTTATATGTAAACCTATTAAATTTATATCTAATAAATAATGTTTATTTTATATTAAAATATGATTAAAACATTTCGCGAAGGTGATATAATAATAGATATAATTTTTATACGTATTTTTTAAAAATAACTCTTCTCTAATAATTTAATTAATCCTATAATGCTATCAAAAGGGAAAATAATTATAATAATTAATTAATTTCTAGACATTTTAAATATGATCAAATTTTAATTTTTCACATCATTTAAAATTAAAAATCTTAAAAGAATATTATACATTCTATTTATTATTATCTTATTTATTGGTACAAGATTATTTGATAAGTGTATGATTTGTTAAACGATTTCAAATCACTCTATTTTTATAAAATTTTACACTAAATCATTAAATATTTTTAAAATATTAATATAAAAAACTTGGAATTTTTGTAAATTAAAAAAACAAACAAAAAAAAAATTTCAAACATGCAATGTGGATAATTAATTGAATTGAGAAATAGATCCCATAATTTTCAGTGTTTATCTACCTAATTGATTGATAAGACAGGCCCATCTCCAGTGGTAACCAAGCAAGGAAATTCTAGAATTATATACCATCTGGATATTTATTTTTAGAGGAATTTAAGATAATACAATTTAATACTATTTAAGATAATCTATCAAATACTAATTGTAAGTATCTATAAGATAAGGTGATTTAAGAATTCAGATATAAATCAATATTAAAAATTTTCAATCAATATTCAATATCATTATTGTGTGCTTATATATATTTACTTATGTTAAAAATTATATAATATGAATTATTAACAAATAGTAAAACAAATATATTTAATTATAAATATGTATACGCATACACGAGATGGGATTAAGGATAATTTTCAATTATAGAGTTATTATATATTTGATTTCATTAATTTTTACTTTAATATTTTTATATATTTATAAATCGTCATTTATATATAATTTACATCTATAAAGTATGTTGTTGCATCAAAATAACAAAGTTTTAAAGCATTTTCTTTCTCTAAAGTTGTTAATGATTTAAAAATTATAAATATTTTTATACCTGCTGGTAAGCCAAGAATTATTATCTATTGTTAATTAATTTGAAAAAAATTGATTTATATTACTATAATAATATGTATAATAAACATATTAAAGTCTAATAAAGAAAATATTAAATTAATTTTGTGCAAGTTCCTATTAGTATAGGCATATTCTCTCCTTTCCGGTTGAAATGGTTATCTAAGTTTAAGGCGCTTAAGTTTTATAAAAAAGAAACATTTTTAGTTGAATTAAGATTAACACAGAGAGAGAGAGAAATTATTTCTTTAATGTTTATAAAATATATTTGTATATATCATTATACTTTGAAAGATTAATAGATTAATTCAAATAAAATACATAAAGAGAAGTTTAGTTAGATCTTAACTATTAATGTCATTTATACGATTACCTAGACTCCCTTTTCTTCCTAATCCTTGTATTATAAAACTAAATTTTATATTTTAAGAATTAAATGTTTTGAAAAGATTTCTATTCAATTTTATTAAAAATATATTTTGATAAAAGTGATGATAATTAATAAGAATTTAATATCTTTGAAGATACATTAATTATCAATTATTTTTTTATTTTATTTTTTTTGAAATCATTAAAAATAAAAACTTGCAAAAAAAGATTGTGAATAATGTTTGTTATTTAAATTAATTAATTACTTATATAAGTAAGCAATAGTGAAATATGTATTTTTGTATTCTATTCTTTTGTTTATTTTACTAAATGGTTTTTGTTGTATAACAAATTATAGATTAAATGATTGTGAATTAATTACATTATAATATTTTATTTGTGCCTAATAAACTATAAAATAATTAAACATGCATGTATCTGATATTAAATGATAATCAAACATAATTTTACTATCTATCTTCAAAATAATTATATAATAATATTGTATTTCCTTGATTCGTTAAGTAAGTGAAATAATTTATAGTTTCTGGAACTGGAGAATTATATTCCTTCTAATTAATTTTTTCATAATAATTTATATAGATCAGGGTTTTACGTCGATCCCTTTTTTAATCTTTATCATATAAATAATATATACTTTATATATTTTTAACAAGGTAAACATTTTTATTATATAAGTAGAAGTAGTAGAGTTCTAATATTATTTAATAAAACTTGTAATACAATATTTTATAAATTAATAACTTCATAAATGATTAATAGTCATTCTTAACTGAAATAATTGTGTCGGATGAGATAACAGGTTCAAATTTTAATTAATAATAATAATAATTTCACACCTGTTGCATACGATAATAGAACTAATAATTATTATCCAATATTTTATGATATAAAAATTATTGGACAAAATATAAATTTACAAAAAAATTATCTCAATCAAAAAAACAAACAAACTATTTATTTTAAGTTAAATAATGCTATATTATTTAGATTGAAAATTCTAAACAAAAATTTCCAATACGAAATTCCTTAAAAAATACCTTAAAACATTGATTATTATACATGAATAAGAGTGTTATAAAAATATAATTTAATAAATAGGTACCATAATTATGGGGACTAGTAGAATCCAACGGATCAGTTGTTTATATGCACTTTTCTATTTAGTTTTTATTTAATAAAGAAATTCTTAACTTTTTATAGAAATTGAAAGAGAAAATTTCTTCATCAATCTCCAATAGTCCTCTCAGGTTCAGTTGCCCTATTCAAAACTCCATAAAACTTCAACTTGGACCCCATTAAGAATCCTTGATTATTTTTTTGCTGAATTTAAAAAAATCAATTATATTTAATATAGATATGATAATGATACGAATTGTCCTTTGTTACTGTTATCATAAGGGATATGAACATACTATTTTATATATATATTATACATAATACAGGATCATCGAAAAAGGTGGATGGAATTTTGTTGTACAACTATTCGATAAATAAACATGTCATCGACATTAAATTAACGAGAGATTGAGTAGCAATATAAATATTTTGAGTAGCATTTACTTGAAGCCAGTGTGCGCATGGGTAGTTGCCATCTTACCGTGCACCGCTATTACCGTGCAGCTCGACTGGGTCAGTCACTTCAGAAACGCCATGACTACCGTACAGCAGAAATCGCAGTGTGTTACGTGTGTGTGTGTGTGTGTGTGTGTGGTACGCTGAGTTTAAATCACCTGTGTTAGTGCATCGTCATTTTTTTTTTTTTTATAAACAAAATCCGCCAGCGGATAAAACTATTGATCGTTGGTTTTATCAGTTTAAGGATATCAAGAAAGTTAGGTATGGCTAAAATAACTGTACAGAATATTCTTTAAAAACGCCTCAAATGATAGCCATTGCAACTGAGACTCTTGCAATGCTTCAAAACACGTGGCGGGTGATTGATTATCAGCTAGATATCTGTAATGCAACAGGGGGAGCACATATCGAAACTTTTTAGAGTACATAAAAAAGTTTAAGATTTTTTGTGTCTTTGGATGTATAAAAATAAATATTCTACCATTCCCATAAATCCCATCCACCTTTTTCGATGACCCTGTAAATAAATTAAAATTTCACACAACTTAATAATATATAAAATTAAAAATATTAAGATTAAATATTTTTTTTATTAACTTTTATATTTTTAAATGTTTAATATAGTTAATAAAATATATTCAAATATTACAACGTGTACCTATGATTAAATATATTTTTATTTCTAAATTCTTAATATGTATATCTAAAAAAATATAATACTAACTAATTTAATTAAATAAATTTATTTTAAATTAATTTAATGTAAAATAGTTATATTTAAATAATTTTATTAATTATTATATTTAAATTGTGATTTTTCTTCTCTTTTTTCGGGTTTCAGAAACAATATAAATTTATATTATAATTATGATTATCATTATTATAAAAAGTAAATTAGCTGGAGTGTCTTCACTCAACTATCTCGCAATTTGAATTGAATTAAATAAAATAAAATATTATATTTAAATTAAATTTAATTAATTATAAATTAATAAATAATATTTATTAAACCAGCGCATGTTTGGCTCTTTGTTGATGGAACCACGTCACGTGTTGGGGCGTGATTGGCAGTCAACGTGTTAAAAAATTAAAAAAATTAATTCTGGTACTTTCAACGATCAGTTAAGCAGAGCTTAATTCTATATATAGTAGTTTTATACAATTTTTAATCATGTGAAAAATTATCAAACATTTATCTTTATTTTTACGGTCACATTAGAGAAAAAAAAATCAAAACGTTGTAGGTAATGACCCTCTTCCGGTTGAGCTACATTTTTCAAAAGTTGATAGAAAACTATGAATTTTGAATAATGTCCATGTACCAAATTTCATCATTCTAGCTCAAACCGTTTTTGCGTAATCTTGGTTACATACATACACACACACACAACCATTTTTCTCAACGTTAGTGAAAATGATTCAGGAACCTTCAAAACGTATAAAAACATCAAAATCTCAACATCGAAAATTTTCGCGAGATAGTAAAAATTAATACTTAGTATATATATATACGTATATACATATATAAGAAAAATCATTAATAATAATAATAAAATAATAAATATAAAATTAAGACTTTTGTTAAACAAATTATGTCCCGTTACACTATGATAGTTTTTTATGAAAGTAATTCAAATAAGTATTTAGATGTGTGTAACGGACCCTTAAGTAAAACTTTATTTTTTCATTTATTATGTTATTTTTCTTTTGTATTGTGTTAATTTATTTAATTTTAATAGTAGTATAGTAAGATAGTAAAAATAATGATGAGAGTTGTATCACCTGATTTACATATTGGTTTAATAACATTAATACTCAATGATAATTTTTTATTTTATGTTTAATCATTATCATTCGAAATGGCATTAAATAATTTAATAATATAAATTAAAAACATAATATTTATCTCATTCCTCTTATCGTAATATGTCAAATGAAATTAAAGTTACACTGTAGATGGAAGTATGAAAGAGGAGGGGATTAGTTTATCTTTCGAACTTTCATGGAATGAATAATCAGGAGTGAATAATCATTGAATTGTGGATTGATCGTTATTTTTCCCACTCCCTCTCTCTCTCTTTTGCTCTTTATTAACCGCACATCCATATTCAAATAGAGAGGAGAGATTAAAAGAGAGAAAGAGAAGATGGCCATGTCCTACTTGTTGGGCTTCGGACAAGTTTAAGGTCAGTCTGACTACCTGAAATATTCTCCTCTATATATATATATATATAGTAGATATATAAAATCAACCTATGACGAGACACCAAAGCTGCGTATTTTTTTTTTCTGGGTTAGTGTATCATCATCAAAGATACTCGATATAAATAAATGGCGGCATTTGTATAAAGGAAAAGAAAGAACCCCCCCTCCCTTCTCTCTTCGTTACTTTGCATTTTACCCTTCCTAATGGCATGAAAATAATCAAGCGATTGAAAGTGTTGCCGGCATGATAAAAACCTCATTTGACACTTAAAAGACTATTATAATTGAATTACTAAGTAATGATTCATATTAATATGCAACGAATCGAATACCAATGAGAATTTATTCACGAAGAAACTAATTAAATGAGATGCTTGAGAGAAAATACAATGAGAGAGCAAATTAAATTTTTAGACTGATGCTCCAAGCACAATTATTTGCTGACTCTATTCATTTTAATTATCTTTATAATGTATAATATATGATGGGAACTAATTCAATTTTATTTTAATTAAAATAAAATTCATACTTATTTAATAAATAAATAAATAAATATTAGCTACATTATATATTTTGTTTGGTTATTTATATTATTATTATTATTATTATTTATATTGAAATTTAGTTTTTATATATAACGGCTTGATTAAATTTAATTGAATTATTATTAACAAATAATAAGCTGGAGTGTCTCCACTCGATTATCTCGCAAATTTGAATTGGATTAAATAACATATATTATATTTAAATTAAATTTAATTAATTATAAATTATAAATTAAAATCAATAAATAATATTTATTAAACCAGCGCGTGTTTGGCTCTTTGCTGATGACAACACGCCACGTGTTGGCGTGTGAGATTTGCAGTGATAAAAAATTAATTCTGGTACTTTCAGCGATTCAATCAAGCTGAAAGTCTATATATAGCAGTTTTATACAATTATTAATGATGTGAAAATTATCAAACATATATCTTTATTTTTACGGTTACTTTAGAGGAAAAAAAATCAAAACGTTGTAGGTAATGACCCTCTTCCGGTTGAGCTACATTTCTCAAAAGTTGATAGAAAACTATGAATTTTGAATAATGTCCATGCACCAAATTTCATCATTCTAGCTCAAACCGTTTTTGCGTAATCTTGGTTACATACATACACACACACATATATATACACACACACAGAGACATTTTTCTCAACATTAGTGAAAATGATTCAGGAACCTTCAAAACCTATAAAAACATCAAAATCTCAACATTCGTGATCTCAATACTATCTCTGGCGAGTTAGTAAAAAGGTTTAAAGGTTTTTTATGTTTATATTGATTGATTCAATTAATAATTTTTTTTTTAATGAAAATATAGAAATTACCATTAAAAATTCTAATTTTTAATTGTAAAAAAAAAAATTAAAATTAAAAAGTCAAATCTATAGTCAAATTGATATATTTACATAATTATACTATCTCCCTCTCTCATACATATCATATAAATATATACATAATTTGTGTAAATAATGTTTGGCTTATTGTATTGCTCCAAAATTTTCTTCTAAAATGTTGAGATTCAAATCAAACAAAAATACGTGAAAATTAACCCGGAATTAACTTAATAAATATACATGTTATATTCTCAGAGATATCAATTAATAATAATAATTGAAAAGTAGACTACATAAAAAAATATCAGTTTGAAATAATAATAAACAAATTTTATTTTTCAAGGGATATAAAAATAAATTTAATATTTAATGTTTACATGAATACTTATATATTTTAAATTTCCTGTTTTTTTTTTTATTTAAATTTATATAAAATCTTCATCTTCATCTTCTCATAAAGATAAAAAGTATTCGACATCCCTTTTCAATTAATTATCTTTAGCAAATACTAGACAAAAAAAAATTTATTTATTTAATTAAAGAGAGTACATATATACAAATCCAGGTATATCTCTATCCTCCCCCTATTTCAGATAGAGGATTTACAAAAAGAAAGTCGATGAAAAATCGATTTCATTTTGTCAAAAGAGCGAACAGACACCGGGACAGACAGACGCCAAGTGAAGTTGAGAAAAACGCGTTATAAAAAGTAAACAACAGAAAAACAAAACAAAAACAAACAAAAATTTAACTTTACAGGAATTATTTTTTTTTAAATCCATATATCTAAAAATAGAAACAGAAAAAACACAAAAAAAAAACAAATACAAATTTAAATTTATTTAATATGTAAAATCTTAGCTTCATAAAGTAATACTCATATATATTCACTTATTCATTCATCAATATACTAGGAAAGAAAAAAAAGCTACATATATTCAATTGAAGTTGACTTAACGATCATTATTTTATTGGTATTCTGAAATAAACGAGTAAAGATAATATTATTACTTACCCTCAGCAATTTCACTAATAATCTTATATATAAAAGAGAGTTTGTTTTTTATTTTTTTTTTTATTTTTCTAATTTATCTATTCTATTTCTAAATAAAAGTTCTTTTACTTTTTCGTGCCGACATCTATCTTGAAGTAGTGAAGTTACTTTCATCTTCCATCCAGGTTGAGTGAATTCACGTTTTCTCGCTAACTAAATTGTACCATCCTCTCTTTCAATTGTCTTGCTTTCTTTTCAAAGATCATTTATCATTTATTTTTTATATATATTATTATTATTATTATATTAAAAATAATGGTTTTTTTATAGGCAAAATGTTTAAAATTAAAATAAAATTTAGTGAATTTAAATAAATAAATAAATAAATGTTTAAGATCTAAAATAGTTAAATGAAAAAAAATTCTAATAAAAAAAATGTTAATATTAAATAAATATATATATGTTACTATTTAATTTAATTATTATATAAAATCTTTCATTTAATTGAAAATTAAAATCCAATTATTCTGTTTTTCTTTTATAAATAATGTTTTATTTATATATTTATTACACGATTAGAGATTAGTTATTGTATATTGTAGGCTTCAATGTTTGTTATTTTAGCACCATCAATTTTGAATGAAAAGGATTGAACCTCATCAAATTCAATTGTATATTTCATATATATAAACATCAATAATACATATTTTATAAATACAAAAGTTATAATTGATCATATTAAATTAATAGAAAAAATTTTGCTCCTATAAAAGATATTTATATTAAAGTTTTTATTTGATTTTTTTTTTAAATTGTTAAAAAGCAAATTTTATCAACAACATACCATATCTATAAAAATCTCTGACTTTGTACGTCCTACGCCTATCAAGTCGGTTATATCAATGAGGTGTCCTATGATCAGTAGAACGGTTCCTCTCAACCTTTACCTTGATTTTCTTGATCGGAGGCGCTATTAAGTAGCTTTTCCCCAATGTTGTTCCCGGAGGCTGGGTTGACTCCGTCCTATATACCCCAGCTAGGAAATTCCCTTGCCAGGTCCGGGACTTGAACTCAGGACCATGTGAATGTGAGGCAGGTTCGCTACACGCACACCCAATGGCGCCTTCAATACCACATCTATAGATATATTTATATTATGTTAAATATTGATAAAATTTAAAAATATATATCTAAAATAAAAAAAATGTAGCTAGATAATGTTGTAATTGTAATTGAATTATCTTGTTTTTTATTAAAAGGGGAGAAAAAATAAACATTTAATCCGAAGTAAAGAATAATTTTACTTTCAGGTGAAAGTTTTTTTTTATTATTGTTATTTCACAAAAGAGATTTCTTCCTTCAGAAGAAAAGAATACAACTCATACGGGATTGTTTTGTAGAATAACAATTGTAAAAAATTGAATTAGCTATTCTGGTTGGTACTTGATTAGAAAACACTACACTGATTGACTGGATATCACTTTCGGGAGCGACTCTCGAAAGGAATTTTATACTATCCTCTCTTCTTATACTTACTAATATCTATACCAGTGATTTTCAACCACTGTGCCGCGGCACTTTTGCGTGCAGCGAGATTATCAAAATTTGCCGCCAAATGTAAAGAGGCTCTTAAACATTTCCGACTTTTTTTCTAAATTTTTTCAATTTAGTTCTAAAAGAAAGGTAAACCGTTTTTGGGACCACTTTTTTTCAATATAGTAAACTTTTACACTTATCTTTTCTTTGTGTGCCGCCAAATTTTTAAATCGTTAAAAGTGTGCCGCGATAAAAAAAGGTTGCGAATCACTGATCTATACCATATATTCTATTATATGAAGATGTAATTTTTATTTTTTTATTGATAAATAACACACATTTTAATAAATATTTATATTAATTTCTAAAATATTGTCACATTTGGGTTCATAAGTTCGTACCTAATTTTATTATATAGTTCAGAGTACAATATACGTACATTGATTCTTAGTGTTTGACTCTCCAATGGTGTCTTTTACTCATTTAATCGATTACACCGGATGTGAAGGCGCCATTTCTTTGAAACAATAAAAATGTCAAGCTAGGCGACAACCAGAAAACGAAATAAAAAATAAAAAAAAAAAAATAAATAAATAAACTGGCCAGACTCGGACATCCTTTAATACTAAATATAGATGTGAAATTGATTCATGCCATTTCTTTGCTACTACGTTCGGTCTTTCTCTTTTCAGTCAGCTGAGATCCTGGTCTATGACCATTCGAATCGAGAATCATCACGATTTAATAAAAATAAAAATTATTCGCTTATTTCTTTTAAAAGTATAGACAGACAGTTATTATCTACTAATATCATATTTTATGAAATAGATTATAAATAGATAAAGAAAATTAAGTTAATGAATAAAACAAATAGAAAAAACACTATAAAAAGTTTGATATTGTTTGTTTGTCACAGAAAGGTTACCACATTACCAGAGCAATTATTGTTAGGGTGCAGATCAATATGTCCATGACTTTTTGAATTTCCCGTCTATTAAATGAAGTGGCAAGACTGCTCCTGTTAGCAGACCACTATCAGCTAACTCCTGTCGAAATTTAAACCAGCTGGGTCTTTTAGTTTTTGTTTGACATCCATTAATAGTAGATTACCTCGTGATTTGAGAAGAAAATGGAAAAAATTGAATTCCCATGAAATCCATGAAGTCGGATACGAATTGCTCCTTCATCCACCCTTTTCTCCCTTAGCTCCGAGTGACTATTTCTTGTTTCTACCTGAAGAAATGGCTCGGCTTAAAGAGATTTGACTCCAACGATGAAATCATCTCACAAACAAATTCCTATTTTGATGTCCTCGACAAATCTTATTTTTTTATAAAAGGATAAAAAAAAGTGTTTAGAGCTCAAAGGATACTATGTTGAAAAATAAAATAATTTTTTATCCAAAAACCTAAGTTTCATTCAAAAAGTCACGGACTTACTGACCTGTCCTTGTATTTTATAAATACCATTTTCATTCTCTCATATATTCTATACTTTATAAAAAAAATTCCTTCATCTCATATAAGTATATCTTATATATAAATAATAAAAATAATATATAATAATATATGTAATAATGATAATAATAAATAACTTTGTTATTCTAATGTGTTATTTTTGTTTAAATGAAATCATTTATTTTTGTGTGTTTTTTTGTTTTTAAGATTTGCTTTGAATATTTTTCGTTAAATCGACTGAAAACGATCCTCATAGAATCCGAGTCATCCCTTGCCCTTGGCTTGTCATCGCGACCCACTTTTCCACTCATCTCGCTTTCCTATCTACGTATATATGGCCGGTCATTCTGGACAATCGATGCTTTTCTTTTTTCTTTTAATTTTTTTTTTTCTTTTTTTTTTCCTTATGATAATTTACACCATATGGTTAAAAACATAAATGATTATAAATATATATGTATATGTATAAAATCGCGAAAGTATTTAAGTGAACATTAAAGTAAAATAAATAAATAAGTGATAATGATTATTGAAGATTTGAAGTTACTTTCAGGATAAACGTGGCGTGGAAACACAAAGAAAAATCAGGCTAGACGAGGGGAAAGTAGTGATGATGTTCAGGGCGATGGTCGGGTCAAACATGACATCCAATATCTTTGATTATTGAAAAATAAAATTATACAAAAAGAGAGAGAGAGATCTATTTCTATTTCACTTTTAGTCTTAATTCTAGCTATTTAGACTGTCTTTCAATGTTTTCACTGATAGTAAATAAATAATAAACCAATATGTTTCTATGAATATTAAATATCATAAATTATATTAAAATTAATTTTTTATTAAAAAATATTTACATGTCCATAATATCTGTAAATAGTAGTGTTTAGCAACCAAGGACCACCGTAAGCGTCTTGTAATAAATAATACTAGCTGCTCAGAGCGCCTTCGGCGCTCTTCACACCTAGACGGGGGCTCCGCCCCCTGTACCCCCGAGTGATACATAGTATTTGGTTGAAAGTCTGTATGTAAAAGGTTTTCATCCATTTTGTTTCAATCAGTATAAGTAGACATGTATTTGTTTTCTTGTAAAATATATTTTAATTTAATCAGTAAATTAATTATATATTATTATTGTATATGTTATATTTATCTAACTCTGTGTCTCTACAGTTTTCGAAAGTTCTTAGCCGCAGCATCCACATTTCTCTAAGCGTCCCTATCCTGAGCTACAACCAAATCCTACCCTGTCCCATCTCTCCCATGTCCCTTCCTTCATTGTCCACCCACCTTGGTCCTTGGTCTTCCACCGGATGTTTCCCAATCGGTTTCTCCCAATTTCTAGTTTCTCCAATTCCAACCACGTCCCCTTCCCATCCCAGCCTTCTCGATTTTATAACCTTAACTATATCTGGACATTATTTCTTGTTATGCCATCTCCGCCATCCCCCTGTGACCTCATCTTCTTTTGGCCTATAAATGCTGCGAACAATATTACTCCAAATCTACTCTCGTCTCCCAGAGTCATCGATAGGGTGACCAAACGTCCCGTCTTTAGGTGCTTTGTCCCAAAAATGTCTTCGGGACACCCTACTGTCCCGTTTTTTTAATATTTAGGACATTTCGTAATTTTTTTTTCAAAATTTTTTCAATTTAGTTCTAAAAAATACCGTTTGTCCCGGTTTGGTGTTTTCGAAA
Organism: Labia minor; assembly: GCA_963082975.1. Lineage (NCBI taxonomy): Eukaryota > Metazoa > Arthropoda > Insecta > Dermaptera > Spongiphoridae > Labia > Labia minor. The sequence continues at coordinate 107,970,734 of OY720344.1, forward strand.
TATGGTCACCCTAGTCATCGATCAACATGAAAAATAATTGTTTTATATATTTTAATTTTGATCCTCTTTGATGAGATAAGCCCCTTAACATAATAACAGGCGTTACTCAATTACAACGTCGATTTAAATTCTTCTCGAATATTATTATCCTTCGTGATTAGAGATCTTAAGTATTTAAATATTTATACTTTTTCAAATTCTACATTTTGTATCTAAGTCGTATCCGTATCATAATTCTTGAATTTTTTTGTTTAATTACATTTCGGTTGATTTTTCCCCAATTTCTCTAATCATATGTCTCCTCTTCCAGTCCAATTCATTTACCTATCAATGTTGCATAAGGAAATAAATTTCTTAATTTGGCTAGAACACTCCGTTTTTTAAAATTTTAAATAGAGGGAGAGAGAGAGGTTCTAATTATATATATATCTGTTTCTATGACAGCAAAAAAGTAAACAAATTACATAAATACAAACACTCTCTTTTATATATATTTCTGGAAAATGGAACACCCGCAGCTCAGCTCAGGAGTTACCTAAGATTCAAATTTCTTTTTTATTTTTCATCATTTGAGGTACCCTTCACCTCAGAAAAATTTGGTTACCTGGCTCTGGAGTTTTTTGCGTACACACGGACACTATCGTATTAAATATATAGATTGTAATAAATGCCTAATTTCAATTATAAAGGCAAAGTCATTTAGATAAATTATTAGTTTTTTGTTTGTTTGAGTATTTTTGTTACGTTTACATGGAATTTTTGTTTGTATCGATTCTCTAATAACATGGAATGTATTAGATCAGCTGTTATTTATATGGAACGACATTTTTGTTATTATTATTGTTATTAAAAAAATGTTTTTATCCCCTTTCATCTCAAATTTTTATAAGGTATTTTGTTTGATTGTTTTGGAATATTGTGAAAGATAAAATTGTATAATTTGTATGCCGAATTGGCAAAAGCAAATAAAGATTATTAACTATTAAGATAAATTATTATAAAATAAAAAAAACAAATATAGAAAAACAGTAAAAAAAGAAAAATAGAATATAATTTTAATCAGTGAATTTATTAGGATAAAAGAATTAACAAAAAACAAAAATAAATAAATACTTGTGAATTTTGTTTATTTATTAAATCAACTCACATAAGCCTTTTCTTTTATTCATTGATAAAAAAATACGATAGTGAATTTATATTTTATTTATTTATTTTTACCATGTTTTTTTTAGATTTGATCCTAGTAACATTTCTGTGTTATATATGTAGTTTTTATATTTCTTGTGAAAGATAAATTTTTTTTATTTAAAATCAAAATCAATTTTGAAACCTTTTTTTTTTTTAGAACCAAATTGAAAAAAAAGTACGAATTGTCCTAAATATTTAAAAACTGGGACAATAGGCTGTCCCGAAGACGCCGGGACAGAGCACCTAAAAACGGGACAATCCCGGAAAACCGGGACGTTTGGTCACCCTATATAGCAGTGCTCCGCAACGTTTTTTTATTCGTGGCACACCAAAAGCTTTTTCTGGTTTTCACGGTACACCAAATTTAATAGGTATAAATATAATAAAACAACACGTATACACATCAGAAAATAATACATTAATTAATATTTTAATTCGTTTTATTTTACATATTTACGGTATTATATGTACATAACATATATAATTAATTACAAAACTACAATAATACAAAAAAATAGGCAAAAAGGGTAATTAATGTGATACTTGAGCTTGTTTCAAGGAACACAAGTATTTTATATTGGGCTCGATATTTGATAGTGCAACTCGAAGTTCTTGATCGAGATTTTTTAAGCAAGACCGCTTATCATTTTTAATTAAAAGAAGTGTCGAAAAGCTTTGTTCGCATGAATATGTCGTTGAAAAGGGGATTAAAATTGAAATAGCCTGTTTTGAAATTTGAGGATATTCATTCTTAGCCGAAATCCAGAAAACATCCAATGGAACTTCTCCAAAAGTAAGTTTTAACGTCCCGTCGTTACTCAGTTCAATAAACTCTTCTTTAAATTTAAGAGAAAATGCATCAACAGATTTTTTTGCATTAGTTGCAAAAGGATTGCGAATCCAATCATATTCTTCACTTTTAATCGAATGAAAATAGTAGTCGAATTTATTTTCCAGTGTTGTTAAATGGGATTGGGCCAGATCGATAATTAATTGCCTATTTTCAATTATTGTATTATGAACCCTTTGAAACATTTCTAAAGAGTTGTTACTTAGTTCATTCTGCCAAAGTTCCAGTTTATTTTTGAACCCTTGCAATTTGTCGGAACAGGTTAATAATAATCCGAATAATCATTCGGACCTTGCATTTTTCTATTAAGTTCATTAAGATGGTCGAAAATGTCAGCCATATATGCAAGTTTGGCGATCCAACTGTTATCTTCGAAGTGCTGGCCGAGTTCGGGCATATTTTGACTTAGTAAAAACTGATGCACTTCACAGCGAAGTTCAAACAATCTAGTCAACACTTTTCCTCGGGATAACCAACGTACTTCAGTATAAAATAATAAAGATTTATGTTCTGAACCCATTTCTTCACAAAGCATTTCGAAAATTCTTGTATTTAAAGCTCTTAATTTAATAAAATTTATAATTTTGATGCATTCATTCATAGTTTTTAAAAGTTGTTCTGGTAAATTCTTCACCATCAATACTTCCCGATGTATGCAGCAATGTGTGAATTGTATTGCCGGATTTTGTTGTTTTACAAAGGCAACAAAACCCTTTATGTTACCAGTCATTGCTGCGGCGCCATCAGTACAAATACTCATGCAGTTACTCCATTGTAGATTATGTATTTTGAAGAAATCATCAGTTACTCGAAAAATATCCTCTCCAGTAGTTCGTTCGGCAAGTTTTTTACAAAATAAAAAATTTTCTTTTATGCAATCTTCGCCAACAAAACGTACAATTGCAATTAATTGTGCTTGATTTTTAATATCCGTTGACTCGTCAATTTGAAGAGCAAAATTGTTAGCTGCGATCAATTTCAAAATAAGCGTGTTCAAAATATCTGTTGACATGTCGCCAATATGTCTTTTAATAGTTTCAGCTGACAGTGAAACCTTACTCACTTCCTGAACCTCTTTAGGTCCAAGCATAACTCGCACAATTTCCATACATGCTGGTTTAATAAGTTTTTCTCCAATAGTATGAGGTTTCTTTTCACGAGCTATTAATCTTGCAATGTAATAGCTAGCTTCTAATGCTTTATCGGAAACAGATACGGTCGACATCATAAATTTTTTTTGTTTTAAATTTTGAGCCAAAAACCTTTGAAAATATGATATATCCTTTTTAGCACAATTCGGATGTTTTGAAGTTAGATGGCGATTTAGTTTACTGGGCACCATTGAGTCGTTTGTTAATTGTTCGTTGCAAATTACACATAATGGTTTCGGAGCCGCTTCATCGCCGCACCAATAAAAGCCATAACGAATGTAGTCTTCGAAGTATTTTCTATTCACAATCTTTCTTTTCTTAGCAATACTGCTTGTGCAAGGTTCATCATCTTCTGCCCGAGAAGTAGATTGTTTTCCAAATAAAAATTTATCCATATTGAAATGGGCACAAAAATAAATCACGTTAATAACAAACACGAATGGTTAATTTATAAACTTCTGCGATTTAATTTATAGGGGTGTATGTGTCCAGTAGAAATTCGTATCTAACACTGACAATATAATATAATAAATATATATTTTATGTTAGAGATTACAATTTATAAAAAAGTTCGTATTGCAATATTTTAAACAAAGTTGTATATATATATAAATATAAGTTACAAATTTGTTTAAAATGTATGTTTAAAATAATATATAAATTATATATGTATATACATATATACATGCATATGAAATTCATCTTTCTTGTGAAATAGCGCGAATTTCGTCTGTTTTAAAATTTCTTACGCAGAAGTTTTCACTTCTGTCGGCCAGTCCCACGACTGCCAATTTTGCTTTTTTAATTTCGAAAAGCTGCAAAGCACTTTTTTTTGTCTTTAGTTTGTTTTATAACCACTTGGGGCTAAACAGTTTTTCAAAAAAACACTAAAGAAAAAAATATATATATATATATTATATATTTATGTATTATTGAGGAGCAAAAGTTCATTCATTTTAATCAGATTGATGCAAATGTGTAACATTTAATAATTGTAATAAATAATTAAAGAATTGTATATCAATATATTTTAAAGGGTAGAGCGAGAGCTCGGTGTCCCAGGTATTAATATTACCAGCCAAATCTAATAATAATGAATCATTTTTTAACTTAAGTACCGAGCCAAGGCTCGGGGTCCCGGTACTTGTATTTATGATTGAAAATGTCAAGTTTTCAGTACGACCCAGACTACAGAGTCCATCTTCTATTTACTTCTATTGACATCCATTTCTTCTATTGTGTGAATACATTATAGCAAGTGCTAAACAATTGTTATTTTATTGATGGTTTTGCATTGAAATATAGTAAGTATATACAATTCGTTTTTATAAATTGTAAATTTGTATTAGAGTACATTGCATTAAAATAAATATGTTGTGTAATTTCAAGCGGCGGCACACCTGTGTTTCAGCTGCGGCACACCGGTGTGCCACGGCACACCGGTTGCGGAGCACTGCTATATAGTATAGTAAGATACATGTATCTATAGCTAATCTTACCAAAAAAAATTTTTTTAATATAACTATTTCATTAAAATTTGTATCACATTTGATTCAATTAAAAAAAATAAATAAATTAAACAAATTATAATATTGAAAGTAGCAAGAGTTAAGACACCCTTTGATTGAGTGCTTGAGACTATGTGTATGTGTGGGGGAGGGGGAGAGGGAGGGGAAGGTGATGTGAATGTACAAAAATTTTCTGGGCCCAAAAATTACGGGCCCTAGACGCTTGCCTAGGCCTTAGTCTGTCCCTCTCTCTTTCAATATATATATATATTTGTATGATATATTCGTATATATTTAAACCATAGGTTCCCAAACTTTTTTGTGTCGTAGATCTCTTGCCATGTTTTTCGGTTTCGGATAGACCCCCAAAATTGATTTTGATTTTTTATAAAAAAAATTTACCCTTTTTTTAGGGCCTTATTGAAAAATCAAAAATGTTTCAAAAGCCATGTCGGAAAAACGATTTACCTTTTTTTTTAGAGACATATTCAAAAAAATCCATGTCGGAAAACAATTTACTATTTACCCCCATGGACCCCCTAGACCCCCGTAGACCCCCATTTTCATCTAATGGACTCCCAAATTTGATATTCGCTGCCGTGTACCCCCTAGAGGTTAAAATAGACCCCCAGAGTTCTATATAGACCACTTTGGAAACTTATGATTTAAACTTTCTTAATATAAAATTTTTATTTTAAAAAATAGTATTCTATGTATGATGAAAATATTATTTTTGTTTTGATATTCCAATTATAAATATTAGAGAAAAATACATACAATCAGGATTAATATATATTTTATTAAAAATTCTTTAATTATGATTTAGTTTTGATAAATTTATTATTTATTATTTATTATTTATTAATAAATTAATAAAATAAAAATAAAAATAAAAATAAAAATTTATTAATAAAATAATTTATTAATAAAATAAAAATTGAATATAATTATGAGGATGTAATTATTAACAAAATATATTTATTTAAAATATATGTTTACAATATAAAAGAAAAATATCATCTCTACTTTATCTAGTGTGTATATTTATTTACATGTGAGATTTTAAGTCTTTCTGAATGAATACAAAATTATTTATTATATTTTTAAAAATATAAATTTATTTGTATCTGGTTACATTGAAATCCAAGTTTAAAAAAAAAATGAATTGAAATTTCTTTAAAAATTGTTTGAACTCATGTCAAGTTGGGAAATCGATTCTGTTATTAAATTATAAATTTTAATGGAATATAGAATAATCCAAATCTTAAATAGATACCTCCTTATATTTCAATATATTGAATACAATTGAAATAAATTGAAAGAAGGAACGAGAACGTAAATTATGACAAAATTTAAATTTTCAATTGATTAATTTTATTAATTATTATTTATACTTTTATTCTAATTTAATCTATTATTTTATTTTTATTTATTTAGCATTTATGTGAAATACATTTATAAAAACTACTTCTCTTAATCTTCTTAATTTATGTAAACCTGTTCACCGGTAGTGATTTATTTGTTGTGTAAATGTTGAATTGTGGGCCACCGGAAATAGTCTTTGGTTGTCAAGAAGAGGAAGACGAAGTATGTATATATATATATATATATGTGTGTGTGTGTGAGAGAGAGAGAGGCTTGGCACTTAAGAATTTGGATCGGTCAGGTAATGAAAAGGTGTCTGTCTGTCTATCATCCTCCTACAGTTGATGAGCATGTCTCTCTCACGCATGAATCTTTTAGACTTGACCAGAAGATGAATGACGAACTGCATACTTAAATCTTGAGGTTAGGTCAGGAGAAGGGCATAAATTCGACTCCAATTCATTCTTAATTAAGAATCACATTATATAAAGAAATACACACACGCACATAGAAAAAACCAGTAAACTTACAATATAATTATAATTTCATAATTAATTTCACAGTAGAGAATAATATATATCTCAATTATAAATTAGAATGTGATTCAAACAATAAAATATATAATTACAGGTATAAAAATAAAAATCTTTCATTCAGATTAATTTTATTTTATTTCAATATGAATAAAAACCTATTAAGGTAATTGTACCAGTAGTTGACAGTGTACAGGTAGTTGACAATTGTACACTTAATATCGTATAATAAGACTTTTATCTGTCTAAACCAGTGATTCTCAACCTTTTTTTTACCCCGGCACACTTTTAACGGTTTAAAAATTTGGAGGCAGACAAAGAAAATGATAAGTGTAAAAGTTTACCATATTGAAAAAAAATGTTTTTTTTTAAGAACTATATTGAAAAAATGTAGAAAGTCAGAAATGTTTAAGAGCTTAGTCCCAAAAACGTTTTACTTTTTTCTTTAGAACCAAATTGAAAAAACTTAGAAAAAAAGTCGGAAATGTTTAAGAGCATCATAATCTCGCGGCACAGTGGTTGAGAATCACTGGTCTAAACATTTCTAAATGCGCGCTATATACAAGTAATTCTTTCTATATTGTAGATTTGTAAATATAAAAGTTTTGAGTCACTACAATCACTAAATGGCACTACAGTGATTTCACTATTTATAGAATCGAACAAATGGATATTTTAATATTTTGTTCTTCGAATGCTTAAGGAGGAAAATCACTAATTTTTATTTTTATTTTATTTTTTTTATTATTGACATCAATATTTAATATTATTAATTGAATGTCCATATTACCTAATTTTAAGGGTGTCAACTACTGGTGCTTTTAGATCCTATAGTTAAAAAATTATAAAAAAAGAAGAAATAGAAAATTGCATTGGTTTGCAGATAAATTCTACATTATTAACCACTGAATCACCTAAAACTAAAATTGATATCTGATAAAAACAAAATCTATAAAATTTTCCTCATAAAGCTGCCCTTATAGTGTCAACATTCACCTTATCTATCTTATAAAATAGAGACTTAAAAATATAAACTATTATCTTTTTTTTTGTTTGATTTTATTGATCTTTTGAGATCTGAACTTATTTTAGTCATCTTTGACATTTTTATTGGGATTTTATAAAATTAATTTTAACCTGAGTGATGAGATTTTATCCCTCGACCGTTGGAACACTTATAAGCTACCTTTTATTTATTTTTAATATTTACTTTACTCAATACTCATAGACCAATAACCATATTGATATAATGTTTATACTAACTATAGTTTAACTAACATTAAAATGATTTATCTATTTCAACACAAACATTTATCAGATTACACAGAAATTAAAATTCAAAAAGATTATATATATATATATATATATATCAAAGATAATGCTGTGGATTTTTTTTTCAATTCTAAAAAAAAAGAAGAGCTCACTTCTTCTTTGTTTAACGTATGAAGATATAATACCTCCAGCTATTTGTCTTTAAACATTCATTTTACTGAAACCTTTATTAAACTATAATATGAATAATTTATTGCATTATCCTGATAAAAGAGATCTTTATTACAATACATCCAAGGAAAAAATCCATCCAAGGAAGTAAGAAAAAAATGATTTATGAATTTATGAAAAGAAATAAATCTAAAAAATATTATAAGTATATACAAATTAAAAATAAAATTTAATTTAATTTAAAATTTTGTTTTATTCTTTTTATATTTATTCTGATTATTTAAGGCACACGCTAACCTAAAAATTCTCAATAAATTTTCACATATTTATTAATTCAAAAAGACTTCATTTTAAAGACATGTATACGCGTTCCAGTACTTTTTCATATCCCGACAACTCCCACTTAAATCTACTGTTAGAATTTCTTTTCTTATGTTCGTAAATATTTTGTATAGCAAGAATAAATAAGCTGGAGTGTCTCCACTCGACTATCTCGAAATTTGAATTGGATTAAATAACATAATATATTATATTTAAATTAAATTTAATTAATTATAAATTTTAAATAATAAATATTAAACCAGCGCATGTTTGGTTTTTTATTGATGGCACCATGGCACGTGTTAGCGCGTGAGATTTGCAGTGTTAAAAAATTAATTCTGGTACTTTCAGCGATTCAATCAAGCTGAAATTCTATATATAGCAGTTTTATACAATTATTAATCATGTGAAAAGTTATCAAACATATATCTTTATTTTTACGGTCACTTTAGAGGAAAAAAAATCAAAACGTTGTAGGTAATGACCCTCTTCCTGTTGAGCTAAATTTCTCAAAAGTTGATAGAAAACTATGAATTTTGAATAATGCTCATGTACCAAATTGCATCATTCTAGCTCAAACCGTTTTTGCGTAATCTTGTCTACATACATACACACTCACACACACATACACACACACACATATACACACACATACACACACACACACAGACATTTTTCTCAACCTTGGTGAAAATGATCCAGGAACCTTCAAAACGTATAAAAACATCAAAATTTTCGTGATCGCAATACTATCTCTGGCGAGATAGTAATTAAAAAATGAAAACAAATGGAAAAAAATAGTTTGCTGAAAATAGGACTTTTTTGCTCCTACTATGCGTTCCCTTACTCCTTATTTTACCAATACATCATTGAATATGCGCCATGTTATTTATATAAATTAATTTATAATTTACAAAAATTTACATAAAATATAAACTAGTTTAAAAAATAAGTATTGAAATTGGTTATCAAATAATTTTCAAACAAATTGTAAAGAAGGTACTTTTTTACTATTTCGCCAGAGATAGTATTGCGATCACGAAAATTTTCGATGTTGAGATTTTGATGTTTTTATACGTTTTGAAGGTTCCTGGATCATTTTCACTAAGGTTGAGAAAAATGTCTGTCTCTGTGTGTGTGTGTGTGTATGTGTGTATGTGTGTATGTGTGTGTGTATGTATGGTAGGTAAAAATATAATAATAATAATAATAATAATATTATAAGTTTTTATTTTTTTACTATCTCGCCAGAGATAGTATTGCGATCACGAAAATTTTCGATGTTGAGATTTTGATGTTTTTATACGTTTTGAAGGTTCCTGAATCATTTTCACTAAGGTTGAGAAAAATGTCTGTGTGTGTGTGTGTGTGTGTGTATGTGGGTATGTATGTAGGCAAGATTACGCAAAAACGGTTTGAGCTAGAATGATGCAATTTGGTACATGAGCATTATTCAAAATTCATAGTTTTCTATCAACTTTTGAGAAATGTAGCTCAACCGGAAGAGGGTCATTACCTCCAACGTTTTGATTTTTTTTCCTCTAAAGTGACCGTAAAAATAAAGATATATGTTTGATAATTTTTCACATGATTAATAATTGTATAAAACTGCTATATATAGAATTTCAGCTTGATTGAATCGCTGAAAGTACCAGCATTAATTTTTTAACACTGCAAATCTCACGCGCCAACACGTGCCATGGTGCCATCAATAAAAAACCAAACATGCGCTGGTTTAATATTTATTATTTATAATTTATAATTAATTAAATTTAATTTAGATATAATATATTATGTTATTTAATCCAATTCAAATTTCGAGATAGTCGAGTGGAGACACTCCAGCTTATTTACTTTAACATTCGGTTTATATAGTAGCCACATACTCTGTCTTTTGAACTTTTTCAAGTTCTAATAATTTCACATGTGTTGTAAAAAAGTATTCGATACAATCTTTACTCTCAACAAATTGTTAAAATTGTAATAAATTTAAAAAAGCATCATGCAATTTTTTATGATTCGTTGTTTTTGTCTTTTCGACCTCAAATATTTTTTAAAAAAATAGTATTTTTAAATGTTAAATTTTGGATTAGAGTAGTAGATTTTGTAAACATTGTTTATTAATTTATTCTAGAGAAATTCTTTATGAATAAATAATTTTATTTATGAAGGTAGAACAGATTTGGAATTAAATTATAAATAAAGAAGAACCTTTCATTTTTTTTTCTTTTTTGTAAAAAACATTTTCTTTTTTCTGGGTATTCTTCCTTCAATTACTTAAATTTATTTCAGAATATTGATTTTGATATTATTTCAAATTTTTTTTTTAAAAAACTGGTTAATATTTATATCATTAGATAAATACATTATTAGCAAATTTAATGTAAAATATCTGGAGTGTCTCCACTCGACCATCTCGCAAAATTGAATTGGATAATGAAACTTTTTTCTATAATATATTTGAAAATTAATTAAAATTTTATTCAATCCGATCATAGGATATAAAGTTTTTAACATAATTTTACCTGATAACATTTTATGAAATAAGAAGACTTTGGGTTAATATTATATTTTTGAGGGTGAGTTGAGCCAATTTATGAAATAGCATTTGTTTTCAATTGTTTTTAGCTGCATTTAACTTTTATCATAATTAATTTCAATTTAATTTTATACTGTCTTCTGAGACAGAATACCTCAACACGCGCGTGTCTTGTTCTTTTTTGATGACACCACGTCACATACTGGCGCGTGATTGGCAGTCAACGTGTTACAAAGTTTAAAAAAGTAATTCCGGTACTTTCAACGGTTGAATCAAGCTGAAATATAGATCTTCATCAATATATAACACTCAAATATATATCTTTATTTTTACGGTCAGTTTAGAGGAAAAATAAAGATATAGGTTTGATAGTTTTTCACAGGATTAAAAATTGTATAAAACAGCTATATATAGAATTAGTCTTCTTCCAAATGAGCTACATTTCTCAAAAGTTGATAGAAAACTATGAATTTTGAATAATGCCCGTGTACCAAATTTCATTATTCTAGCTCAAACCGTTTTTGGGTAATCTTGTCTACATACACATACAGACATTTTTCTCGACGTTATTGTTAGTGAAAATGACTCAGGGGCCTTCAAAACGTATAAAAACATCAAAATCTCGACATTGAAAATTTTCGTGATCGCAATACTATCTCTGACGAGATAGGTAAAAATTACAATTATATTTATTCCTCGTTACACAATAACAAAAACTAAAACTTAATTGTATATTTATTCATTCTAAAACAATGAATTAATAAGATATTTATTTTTTCTAATAATACAAGAGTATTTATTTTAGAAAATTTGGAAAATCTAATATCTATTTGTGATTTTTCAATTAAAATTCAAATTTTTCTAACTTCATTTAATTATTATATATAGCAAACAAATAGAAGAGAATGTGCTTATATTGGAAATATTGTTATTTTAAAGTTTATTTAAATTTCTAACGAAATTAAATTTTACTTTATTTTAATAATTGATGTTTTTTTTTTTTTGGATTTATAAATATTATTTTAATATCTTTTATGAATTTTATATTTAATCAATATTTTTTGAATATTGAAATTGTTTAAAAACTATAATTTATGATAATCAAATTATTTCATTGATTTTTGTCTAGATTCTATATTTAGAAAAATTAAACCAGTACTGGATAGTAAAATTAACGATAAACATTTCTATAAATATCCGGATTTTATCTCAAATCAATGAATCCAAAATTATAGTAAAAGAAACTCGCCATATTTTTAATCTTAAAATGTTGGTCAATCCAAAAGGTCAAGACCTTGACATACGAGTTCCTTCTTATGGTGACACTCGCCCATTTGACCTGGAAAAGATTGAGAGAAATTACTTATATAGAATTCGTTCTCCAATTTATTAAAGAATTTTGCTTATGAATGAAAAAAAAATATTTCTTTTTTTTTAAATGAAACACCAAAATAGTAGTATGTATAGCAGTGATTCTCAACCTTTTTTTTCCCGGGGAACACTTTTAACGCTTTAAAAATTTGGTGGCACACAAAGAAAATGATAAGTGTAATAATCATACCAATTTGTACCTTTATTTTAGAACCATATTAAAAAAATTGAAAAAAGTCGGAAATGTTTAAGAGCCTGATCGCAAAAACATTTTACCTTTTTTTTACATACATATAAAATAAATAAGTACTTTTTCTTTATATTTGTAAAATTTGACGGCACATTTAGAAAATCTCTCGGCACACAAAAGTGCCGCGGCACAGTGGTTGAGAATCACTGATGTATAGTAACTATAAACTATAATGTGTGTGTGGATAAATTATTTTTTGTTTGTTTTTATTTTTGTTTTTTGTTAAAGATAAAAAAAGGTGATTTCTTAAAATAACTAATTTGTCATTTAAGAAACTAACTTAAAGTAAATATGAAATATTATTTCCCTAAATATACATTTATTTCCTTAAATATACATTTGTATCACAGTCAAGAGTAAATATTTCATCAGCCTGCATTCCAGGAAATACCTAGACACTGTGTCATCTTACTTTAGTCGAAATTTCTGATTACTACTTAGAATAAACAAAACACACTCGCTTTTGTCGAAAAATTACATTATTAAATGTAGTTTAATAAGACCAAGTAGAAATATTATAACGGAATTTATAATGCAAAAGGATCAAATTGCGGTAAAAAGGTTCTGGCATTTATTTTAGATTTATGTGTTTTAGAAATGTGTGCGTATTGTGACATGAGAGTGGAAGTTGTTAAATACAATACTTAAATTATTATTAATTTGTTTTTTTCAATATAATTCATATATAATGAAAATATAATTTAATTATTAAAGCTTGTTTTTATTTATAATGGAATTTTGTAAATTAGCAGAAGTAGCAATCGAAACGTGTATATGTTTGTATTTTTTGAATAAATTTACAATAACAAATATCAATATGTGGTTTAATTTACAAAATTCCATTATATATAATTTAATTCTTTGTTATATTATTAAAATATGTATATAATAAATAGTAATGCTAAGACAAAGTATTTAGTAACAGAGAGGAATCGTATTAACACACAAAATCTTAATATACAAGATATAGAATTTGAAAATGTAGAAAATTTTAAATACTTAGGTTCTGTGATAACAAAAGATAATAATATTCGAGATTAGTTTAAAGCGATTATAATCGGGAAAAGCCTGTTATCATAAAGGGGCTTATCACATCAAAATTATTATCAAAGGGGATAAAAGTTAAAAAATATAAAACAATTATTTTACCGGTTGTATTATATGGGTGTGAGGCATGGTCTATGACCTTAGGTGACGAGAATAGATTTAGAGTATATGAGAATAGGATTCTGCGAAGCATTTATGGGCCAAAGAAAGATAAGGTCACCGGGGAATGGCGAAGATTGCATTATGAGGAATTGCATGACCTCTATGCATCTCCAGATATAGTTAGAATTATAAAATCGAGAAGGCTACGGTGGGCAGGACACGTGGCTAGAATGGGAGAAGATAGAATGGCAAAATATATATTGGTAGGGAGACTGAGTGGGAAACGTCCACTTGGAAGACCAAAGACACTCTGGGTGGATAATGTGGGAAAGGACGTAAGAAAGATTGGAGAGGATAGGGTCTGGAAGGTTGTAGCTCAGAATATAACTACTTGGAGGAGTGTGGTTGCTGCGGCCAAGAACTTTCGAGTTCTGTAGAGTCACAGAGACATACCTAATATACTTAATAAATTTAAAGTAAAAACAGAATATATTTTATTTTGCATTTCTTATATCAATAATAATTAATAGATTTACAAAACAAAATTATTTTAATATTTCAATTCAATTTTATAGATAAATGAAAGATGGAGTATTTAATAGGTGATTGCATGTATATATGCGACGTATCAATCCAAACAAATTAACCTAACTATTAAATTCAATGATTTTGATATTTCTATACATAAAATAACCGTTTTACATTTAGTTTTATTGAGTACATAGACGCTAATCATGGAACGCTAAAAATTGCATTTTCGACATTCATTACTTTTGTTGTTTGATTTGAAGAAATCTGCTGTTGAACCCCATCAAACGCATTTAGAAACTTCTGGTGATGTTGCTCCGTCATATCCAAATTGTAGGTTTTCATTTCAACGATTTAAATGTGGTGAATTTGATGTCAATGATAAGAACGACCTGAGGACTAAAAAAGTTCGAAGACAAGGTATAGTGTATTACGAGCTGTTAAAATCTAATGAAACTGTAACTACAGTTGCCTATCGAACTCAATTGAACAAATTGAACTGAAAAAAGACCAACATTAACGAGTAACAGACGCAAAGTCATCCTCTTGCATGATAACACTCGGCCACTCGTAGCAAGAGTTGAGAAGGATACAGTGTTGCAGCTCGAATGGGAAGTTCTGCCGCACCCAGCATACTCGCCAAACATAGCGCATTCTGATATGCCATCTGTTCAGCTAGATGCACCATGGCTTGGCTAGTACATGGTTTCGAAATGCTGAAGAAGTGCGAAAATGGATCGATGCTTGGATCGCTGCCAAACCAATATCGTTCTTTCGACACGGAATTGCCATTTTTCAAGAAAGATGAGTAAAGGTTTTACAGAATGATGGAAAATAATTTGATTAATATATATTCTATCAATTTTTCTGAATAAATGCCTTTTTAAAGTCAAAAAATGATCAGAATACATACAAGCATCTAATAGATGAATAACTGATAATTAAATACCAATTAATATTGGAATTCAAAAATTCCTTTGAGCTTGACCTCAAAACGCTTCTAACTTCGTCGTAACTAATTCTCTCCCATTATTTCATTCCCGAAAAATCTAAAAGCGTTAACACTCGGAATGTGAATTCCACTTTTCATTCTCTCTCTCTCTCTCTCTAGTGTCTGATACTGTTATAAAATGGTTATTAAGCGACTGGAAACTATTTAATAAGATTTGGTTGAATGAAAAACCAATGAAGTAATATCTGAAGAAAGAAGAAAGTATTAGGATGATCAAATAAAAAAAAACTGAAGCGTAGAACAACTCTTGAAGGGGGACAGCATGTCCAGTGGAGGGGCAACTTTCGCTGAAGCGATACCAGACTATTTGAATATATTGACCAGAGAAAAAGAAAGAATCCTATGATGGAGAGGAGAAGAGAAGAGAAGAGGCCTCCATTCGATAGATTTCCATTTCAAAAGTGGACCAACTCCTCCAGATATGTTAACAAACGGTTGATTTTCAATCCAAAATTGACAATTGAAAAATGAAAAATATATTTTCTTAATTAGTAGGTATACATAAAATTATTAATAATTATTTTTTTTATTATATATACTTTTACCTATAATTAGAAAATATTCTAGAATTTGATTGAAAAATATAGTTACCTATATGAATATATAATATATTTATTGTAAATATAATATAATAAGCACCTGGAACACCGAGCTCTCGCTCGACCCTTTAACAAATTTATACAATTTATTATTATTAACATTAAAAATTGTACAATTTTTTAATTGTTTATTACAATTGTTAAATGGGTTTTCTAAAAATGACCCAACAAAAATTTGTTTCCTAAAATGGTTCAGATTAATAACTTGATTTTCATTTCAAGATGAAAAATATATTCAAATTTACTTGATAAAATATTTGATCCTATATTACAGTGATTCTCAAACACTGTGCCGCGGCACTTTTGTGTGCCGAGAGATTTTCAAGTGTTCCGCGAGATTATCAAAATGTGCCGCCAAATTATTAGAAATGTAAAGAGGCTCTTAAACATTTCCGACTTTATTTTCTAAATTTTTTCAAATTGGTTCTAGAAAAAAAAAGGTAAACGGTTTTTGGGACCACTTTTTTTCAATATGGTAAACTTTTACACTTAGCTTATAGACTGTTTCAACCAAAGATTACTACTGATAATAATAATAAATTCTGAAATTATATTGACACTTGTCTATATTTTAATTAAGAAAGGAGGTTATATATTTTTCTTTTTATTTTATAATAATCAAATATCATTTAAAAATTATTTATAATTTAATCTAATAAACATTTTAACTAATATAATATAATTTATTTAATATTAATTCAAACTTTATTTACAATTTATTTGAAATTTCTTCCTTTATATGTTGCTAACTTCATGAATAGTTTTTTTTTTTTTTTTGTAGGAATGATAAATATATTTCGTAATTTTATTCTAAAATATGATTAAAAAAATATTTTTAATTTTATTTTGAAATTAAATAAAAAATTTTAAAAGATTTTAAATATAAAAAAATATTAATACAATATCAATTAGAAAAGAATAGCGGGAGGAGAATATCAATGTGGATGACGTAATTTGTGAAAATACTAATAAAGTTGATTTTTCTCGAGGCTGAAACCAATACAGATCGATATTTCTTTATAAATATTAGCTATACATCTATAGTGTGAATTTCAAAAAAATCCTCAGAGCTGTATTATCTCAAAAATATGCATATATATATATATATATATATACATTTTTTGCTAGTATATTAAGATAAAATAATGATTTATTGTTATTCATTTTTCTATTACTACAATTTTAACATTAATTTACATTTACTTTTAATATTAAAAAAAAAATATTTATGAATTACCTAATTTAGAATTAGGTTAAAAAAAAAGTAAATGAGAGAAACCATTTTTTTTTCTTTTGTTGATACTAATTATATGCGATTATGATGTTATTCTTTATCTTGACTCAGTATTTTCATGTACCTATTATAAAAACTAAGTACGATAAACATTAGTAGGATAGTAAAATTATTAAATTATATATTATTCTTTGAAAAAAACGCCTAGATATAAAAATAATAACCTAATCTATAAACTTATATATTTCTTTCATATATTTTTTATTATTATTATTATTATTATTATTATATATTATTATTATAGGCTTTCCCTTTATTACTTTTAGGTTCTCTTCATTGAAAAACCCTCAATTAGAATCTTTATTTGTTTTTCACAAGCGACGGTATTTTTTTTTTTCATCAACGACTGACTAAATAACCTTCTTAATTTCAAATTAAATGATGAATGAATGAGAATAAATAAAGGAAAGAGATATTTTTGTTTGTTTTGAAAGAAGAAATTATTTTCGGAGAAAAAATTTAAAGAGCTAATATCTATTATACAAATGGAAAGATTTAATATTCAAATGATGATTACATGCCTTTTGTTTCGTATATTTTTTCATTACATATATATTATTATATATACATATATATATTTATATATGGAATTCTCGGAAAAGGCAATAGGATTAGGAAATTACAGAGTTTATTCTTTTAAAAATAATAAAACAACAAAAAAATAAGCTTATTTTATAAAAAATATTTTTAAAAATTTTATTTAAGACAATGTGAAATTATTTTAAAAATAATATTAAATAATTAGGTTCTGTGATTTCGAAGGATAATAATATTCAAGAATTTAAATCGAGGTTGCAATCGGTTAACGCTTTTTATCATGCACGCTTATCTTGTCAAAATCAATCAAGAGAGATACAAATTAGAATATATAAATTAATTATTTTGTCGGTTGTATTATATGAGTGAGGCATGGTCTATGACCTTAGGGGACGAGAGTAGATTTAGAGTATTTGAGAATAGAATTCTGCGAAGCATTTATGGGCCAAAGAAAGATGAGGTCACCCGGGAATGACGGATAATGCATAACGAAGAATTGCATGACCTCTATGCATCTCCAGACATAGTTAAGGGTATAAAATCTAGAAGAAACGATGGGCAGGGCACGTGGCTAAAATAGGAGAGGAAAGAATGGCGAAAAATATATTGTTGGGGAGACTGATTGGGAAACGTCCGATTGGAAGGTCATAGACAGAGTAGATGGACAATGTAGGAAGGGACGTGAGAGAGAAGAGAGAAGGTAGGGATTGGAGGGTTGTTACTCAGGATAGCGACATTTGGAGAAATGTAGTTGCTGCGGCCAAGAACTCTCGAGTTCCGTAGAACTACATAGATATGTTAGATAGATTTATTTCAAATAGTCAACCCTAAAGGAACTAAAAAATATATTTTAAGGTGTGGTGGATGTAGGATGTTGGAAAAGGACTAGTAAATCATTGCCGAAGATTTGGAGTCATGTTGTTATCGTCCTGGGTTGGCGCATGTTGGCGCGGCGCCATCTATTTGTGGTCTGGGGCACCACAAAGGAATATGTGGAAAAATCAGTACTTCTTGTTTGTACAAGAGCTAAATATATTACATTATGGTATATATATATATATATATATATGTATATCAATTTAACATCATATTTTACTCTAAATATGAAATTAAGCTTATTAATTAACATAGGTTGGTTACCAATTTGTATTCATCCTTTCCGTCTATACATTAGTCTGCTTTCGTTATTACTATGTTTTACATCAAAGTAAATATATATATATGTATATGAAATTCATCCGTTGAAACAATCTAATATGAAATAATTATATAAACGAAGTTTCAAATGGATTGATTTTTTTTTTGTACGTTTTAGTAGATACTCTATAATCACCTGAGAAACTTGGGGTAAAAAGGAAAAAAATTATAACTTTTTATCTTTTCTAATGATTTAATACTTACCAGAATATTCATAATAGATATGAGTGGGAGGTCTCATTTTTACATAAATTACCTATCTATATTTTTAAAAATTTACTTTCTCTAATAACAGTTTTTATTTATCATTGTAGTTAATTTACAGAATTATATACCTAGAAGATAATTTATTCGTAAATACACAAAGAAGTATAAATTTATTCAAATATTTTATAAATATTAGCATGTTTCTAAACTACACTATACAAATAAGAAGATTCTTGTCATTTTTAAATAGTCTGTGCCTAATATCTAAATATAGAATAGAAGTATGTATCATATACATATTTTTTTATTAATTTATATTTTATTATAATTATATCGCTTTATGAAGGAAAAAATATGTTAATAAGTGAAATATAATAATATTTAATTAATGATATGTAATTCAAGTATAAAAACAAAACTCTAAATATTATAATATATCATAATTAAAATTAATATCTCATCAAATATGAATGAGAAAAATATATTTATTAATGATTATATTTAAAAGTGTGATTTTTCAAAATATATTGATTGTTTCCAAATAGATACTCGTAGTTCGTAGACTATAGTCTATATAACTGGAATGAGATATAAAAAAAAGATTTTATTTGTTTTATATTGTTTTAAAATGTAAATCAGTCATATGCTTTCAAGTATCTAACTTGATAAAAAAAAACATTTAATTCAATTTTAATATTAAACTGCAAATTTATTCCAATATTTTATTTTTATTTCTCTTTAACATTTTGGTATTCAATCAATAATTTTTATATCCTTATAATTAATAGTAGTAATTTATTTTTAATCAGAATACATGGATAACATCTTACATATTAGAGATATTTTGATAGTATAAGTAAAGAAACTTTTAAGTAAAAATATAAGTGTTAAATCAAAGGGGTTTTTAAATTTTGTCCTGGCACACGAGGTACTCTCCAAATTTTTTATTAAGCGCAAAAGGTTTAAATACCCTACTTGCTTATACTATTTTTAATTATAATAATAAAACTGATAATTCACGGTCGCCAGTAATTTTTTTAAATAAGGTTTGCTTAACCTTTTAAATCAACAATATTTACCTATTAATTAGGAATCATTTATCACCAGTTTACTTTCAATTATATAAAGGATATCTGGATAATCGTCGCCAGGTGATCTGTCGATTGCAGACCCAAGGTTTTTATTCATATTTTAAAGAAACACAAATAAAAATACTGAAAGTTCTAAAAATAGATATGAAATACAAAATGATTACAAAAATCAAGCAAAAAATAAGTAATTTTAACAATAAACAAATTAATTAATATATAAATCTGAATTATAAAACTAAATTTAAGCTTGTTCAATATGCACTAAAGAAAATCTTAATCAATCCACCTCAAATAAACATTATTTAAATTACAATTTAGAAATAAATAAAAATAAAAATTAATAATAATAAATTCAAATATAATACCTGCGCAGTAATAATTATACAAAAGGACATAATTTATTATTCTTTAAATGATGGTTTTATATTTCCGAAACATATTATTAAAGATCCTAGATCCTACGAGTAAATCTTACCAGATACCATGGTCGCCAATCAAATAAATCAAAAAGTACCATATTATTGTTGGAAATGATCTAACAACCAAAACTATGAAAATGATATAATAGTAATAAAATATTTATAATTTAAATAAAAATTAAAATTAAATAGTTATGCATATTATATTATATTATATTTGTCTTTAAAAACAATTTCAAAATAATTTTCGAATTATTATCCAAAAAAAAAAACTTTTTGTTTGATAATCATAATTAACTTACACTTTTAATTATAATTAAACTGATTAAAAAAGAATGACTGAATAAGCGTATCTTTAATTGAATTCAAGTCGTTTCAAAGCAGTTTCCTGGTTTTAGTTGAAATTCATTCTATTAATCCAATATCCAATATGTCTGATGAGAGTCCAAGCTTAAATTCAATTTAGTATTTTTTTTTTATTTCATTAATGATGGCCAGACTGCCATTAAAATAACGATTTTAATTCTTTTGTGCTTTTTTCATTCCAATTGTTCCCTTTTCGATTTCCAATTAAATCAATTGTTATCTAAGCATCGATGAGAATGAGAGAAAAGGAGGGAGTAAAAATAATCAACGATTTGGATCTTTACTTCCTGTCATTTTATCTAATGAATTTTGCATTTAAAAATATAACTGGGCTATTATTATAATCAATATGTGTAAATTTCAATTTCAACAGACATCAAGATAAAATTTTCAGCTTGATAATAAAAATTGAATGAATGAATGAATGTTGTCCATCTGGTATTTGATTTCTAGAAATGGTAAACTTTATCAAGATCACTCGATTGTATGAATTTCTATTAACTTTTCTCAAACACATCATTGCAATATACTATAGAATCATCGTTTACGCTTCTATTATTAAATTATCACTTTGAATGCTTGTTTAAACAATTTCTATTCAAATTTACATAGGAACTTATCATAAGGGCCATTTAAAGACATTCAATGAACATTTTAGAGAGTTTTGACAAGATATCAATTGAAACTTAATCGATTCATACTACATTAACTTTTCAGAGCATAGTTGAGACATTTTGACCTCTCCAGTAAGTATTGCAAGATCTCTTCACTGTTTTTTTTTTACTTTTTGATCTTAAATCCAATCCTTAAAAGTCTTCTGAATATGGATATTTTTATAGATTTCGACGTACTCTTTCCGAATTTAAATTTTTGCACTTCATAGTAAATATTAAAAAATATCAGGAAATGTCCAAATCCTGTTTTCTTATGATATCTCCTTTCTTAGTCACTCCATCATGTAATAAAAACATTTATATACAAAAGTAAAATGACGTCTCGTAGGATGTTGGTGAATTGTGTTATTCAATGAAGTCAAGAATATTATCAGACATCTAAATAATAAAAAGTCGACAGGCCCGGACAAGATACCTAATTGTGCTTTAAAACGCCTGCCAAAGAAAATTATTAAAATATACACGATTATATTCAACAACGCACTTAACAATGGCTACTTTCCTGAAAAATGGAAAAAAGCCAATGTAATTGCTATCCCTAAAAAAGGTAAAAACCCCTCCTCTATGTCAAACCTTCGTCCGATCAGCCTATTATCTAATGTAGGTAAAATCCTTGGTGTTGATAAACAAAAGACTGGTCTCCGCTATGGAAAGTTTAAATTTTCTCCCAGAATCACAATTCGGGTTTCGCTTTAAACATTCAACAGTACATGCTATTTCGAAACTCACATCCGATATTTACTGGTCATTAAATAATAATGAAGTAGTTGCAGCTTGTCTGATCGACGTGGAAAAGGCCTTTGATACTGTATGGTGTGAAGGTCTTATTTACAAAATGATAACAAAAGGTTTCGATGAAAACCTGATTAAATTCATTTGGAATATGATCGAAGGAAGATCTTTCGTTACATTTAACAATGACACTGTGTCTTCTATTCAATGCCAAGTCACAAATGGTTTACAACAGGGTACAATAAACTCGCCAGTATTATTCAACATATTTATTAGCGATATTCTCACTGCATATGGCCTGAACGAAACAAAGGGTAAATATGGAATTGCCTTCGCAGACGATTTAATCGTCTATTGTCGGGCACAAAGTCTAAACAATTACAACATGATCTTGAAATCTTAGTAGGCAAAATCTTTTCTTTTTATCATTCTTGGAAATTAAAAATTAATATCAATAAATGTGAAACTATTCTATTTAGGCCCCTAAATGTAATCATAACACAAAATTAAATTGGAAAAAATTTCAAATTAAAATTAACGGACAAAATATTCCACACAAAAGCTTAGTCAGATACTTAGGAGTTTACTTAGACGAACGTCCTCTATTCAATAAACATGTCAAAAACCAATTAGATAAAGCTAGATCGGCTTTCATGGGATTAAAAAAGTTATTCTTCTGTCCTTATCTAGACCCAAAATTAAAAACTTTATGTTATAGCTTATTTGTTCGGCCAATAATTACATACGGATGTTGCATTTGGTTCAACCAAACAGCCTCAGTAATGGAATCAATAAGAAAATTTGAAAGGAGTTGTCTAAGAGCATGTCTGGGTAAATACAGATCCCCTGAATCAGATTACAAAAAATATTATAGTAACGAAATAATATACAACTTTTCTAATTTAAACAGAATTGACATATTTATAATTAAATTAATCCGCAATTACTTTAGTAAAATAATCAACATTCGAGAAAATAGCTTAATCTACGGGGCTTCATACCCTAACGATATGTACTTTAGGCGAACCCTAATTTCAGGCTTTATCCCACCTGAAGCATTCACCTATTTGGACGCAAATGGCTACATCCAGGACTCAAACAAAATTCCAATTATTTATCATATATTTAGGAAAAGTACTGACCGAAGCATAACTTACGATCCCTTCTTAGATGGAAAAGATCATTATAGATTCTGGCGTTTCAATATGGCAATCTCAAAAAGAGATAAGAGTGAGAATATCGCGAAAAAAAAATACTGGTGGATTGAAAATTAATTGTAATTAGGGCTTTTCAATAAATTTATAATATAAGAATTTAATAGTGTATACTAAAATATAAAATATTGTAATAATTTATTAATTCTCTCAATCTTTCCACTCCTCCTATCCCACACTTCATCTCCTTGCCTTCTGTAAATATATAAATCTTTCCCCTCTTATAATGTTATTTTTAGGTTTTTTTTCCCAAAGCCAGTTTCCTAAAAAAAAAATTATATATAATTAAAAAATTGTCACGTTTCTTTCATCTAATAAGATTGGAATGTACTTGCTTCTTTTGTAAATAATTTATTTGATTCTCCTTCAATAGTTGTATAATTGAATAAGTAAAATAAAAAAAATAATTATTAAAAATAATTTATAAGTAATAAACATGATCATAACATTCTGTTAAATATGTTTTTTTTTCTTACTTCTATTAACTCTTTGTTAATTGTATCACTTAATCCCACTGTGTTTAGGGATTTATATTTATATATTGTAAAATTTATGTATCTTTTTCTTCTGGCTAATTAAACACATTTTAAAAAAAAAAAAAAAAAAGTTGGTGAATTGTGTTAACCCACATTCTTGCGATCACGGGTTCAAGTCCAGGGTCTGACAAGGGATTTTCTCTACGGAGTCAACCCATTGGGAAGTTTCTTGATAAAAAGAAGAGCCTCCGATCAAGAAAATCAAGGTAAAGGTTGATAGTACCCGTTCTACTGATCTTAGGAAACCTAATTGACTTGGCGCTATCTTTGCGTAAGATGTACAAAAGTCAGAGGTTTTTTTTTATATAAAATTAAACTAGAGAAAATTGCCTACAGTTTATTTAATAATCTTTTTTTGTAAAACAATAGTTTTGCCGCAAAGTGTATATACTTCAACAGGTGTTTTGGGTAAAAAAACATTATACATCTACGCTAACCAGTGAGGTTATCCAAGTACTCGAAATGCTGATGAAAAGTTCATGTCTGGAGAACAATTTCTTCTTGAAATATACAGTTACAGTAAGGGTAAGAAGAACTTTCAATTTGTGACGTTTCGTTCGTTACTAAAGACAATGAGTGCCCTTTTTTAGAACCAAATAACTGGACTAGTTCCAGTTGATACCACGAAATTATAAAATAAAAATTAAAAATAATTCTTAATCCCTGAGTAGTTCAATATAAAATAAGATTTTATCTTAAATCTCAAGTGATTGACTGTAATTCTTGTAGAATTGTATGTATCTTAAATTATTATTACATAGGTTTAATGAACAGAATAAAAAAAATATTTAATAATTTAGTAAAAAAAAATTAATACTATTTTTTTATAATCGTAAATTAGATAAATAATTTGAATTAAATTAAAATTTTCATAATTTTCAGTATGTGTCTGTCTGTCCGTTAGTAGATCAGATCATTAATATATATATAGGTATATCAAAATAAAATAAACATGGATAAATATTAAGATTTTAGTATTCTAGCATCACGAATAAAGAGATAATAATTTATTATTTTAATGATTTCTTAAAAGTAACTGCATATTTTAATGATGTTTTATACTATTAATTTTATCATTATATTTATATACCTATAATAATATTGAATCAATCAACTCCCATATTTAGCAAAATTTCTACCTAGTACCAATTTTGTAAAGATTTATAAATACAAGTACTAATTACTTATTATAAATCAATAAATACAATTATACGGTTTACTAAACAGAGTTCACACTGAATCATAGGTTGAAATTAACTAAACATAGTTCTTTTATAATAATTAATTTAAATAAAGATAAATTTAAATTAAAAGGATAAAAATCGGGAGTGTCCTCCCCTAGACTTTCCTGCATATAAATAGGTAATTAGGTTATTATTATTATGTTTTAACAACAATAAAAATAAACAAACTAATTAATTTAAATTATAATGTAAAATGGTTTAACACTATTATATATATATTTATAATTTACACCTAACGCTACTTGTATAGGTAAAATGTCACTTCCGGTAGTCAGATCATGATGAAATTTGGTATCTGAATTTTTTTCATATTTTTAAATCTATATACAAAATATGAAGCAAATATCTCGAAGCAAACTGGTACTTTACTTGAAAGGTAAACGCAACCAGTGTAGGTAAAGTACCACTTCCGGTTAACCGATTTTGACAAAATTTTGATAGAAATCTACAAACTGTGAATAATATCGGTGTACCAAATTTCGAAGTCCTAGCTTGATTAGTTTCTGAGTAAATTTGCTCACAGACAAACATTACATACATACACACACACACAGACAATTCGAAAAATGGTATTTTCCGACTCAGGGAGGTCTAAAACGTCAAGATCTATCGAAATCTCGAAGTCGAAATTTTTGACGATTCCAATACTTCTCTTATACGAAGTATGCGGGAAAGTAAAAATTCGTGGTTAATAAAATAAATAAATTAGTGCCAGTTTACATCTCAATATTACATTCAATTATAATATATGATAATAAAAATTAATAAGATTTGTTTTTGAGTAAGATGTTTCAAGATTATTTTGATACACAGACACACACATACAAAGATAGAGGAAATTTAACTTAAGATAACATCTCGATTTCATTTCACTTATGTTTGAGAAGATAAAAATAAAAATAAAACAAATAACAAATTGATTAGAAAAATTTGAATTTTACACGCTTTTATTTAGTTTTGACATCGTGTCCTATCATCAAATCTTGCAAGGTGAATTTGACCCACTTCCCAATGTTCGAATGAGCTGAAATTTTGCATACATATGTAACTCCGTAGACAATGCAATATTCAGGTTCATCCCAGGTCATTGGTGACCTCGGATGTATTATTTTATAACAATTACTAATTATATGATACATAATATTGAAAAATATATACGAGTATATTAATAAGAGCTAATTTAATTTTTTATCTAAAAACCTGGGTTTCATTCAAAAACTCACGGACTTATTGACTTGCACTTGAATTAAATAATTTATTCTAAAAGTTATCATTTTAATTAAATTATTTTAAATCATATTTAATTATTTATTTATAAATAAGATACGTTATTTTTTCATTTAAATGAATATCATTTAAAGTAACGACGATATTGATTTTGCAAAGATATGGGTATGTATATATAAACCAATAATATAATAATAATATGATTATAATAATAAACACAAATTCTACTTCAGATGGACATGGTTATCAAGTATAATGGAAAAGAAAAAAAACAGACTTGGTTTGTGCATATACAATGAAATGCCCTTCGTATTCTTTTCCTTTCCCTGCATGTTTGGCGCCCACGTTTTCATTTTTTAGATATGATTAATTGTAAGGAAATCGTAGTCTGTGTGGAGAAATTATTTTCTCCTTTTCAGTGCATTGAAATAAAACCGTGTTTTTAAAAAGTTTTTTTATATTTTTATTTTATTTGTCATAAAATAATTTAATTAATCAATTAGTTAATAATTTAAACTATATTTATATTTGTTTAGATTTTAATATTAGAATGTTGTTAATGTTTTGTTTTTTTTTTTGTTTATTTAATTTTATTAGATTAGAAAAGCACATTGAATTGAATTTTAACGAAATATGTCAACATCTTCTTCTACTAATTGAGTACAATTTCCCTTGGACATTTGGCCATTTTGCTAAACAAGAGTAAAACATTCTTTGTGGTCCCGCTTTCATGGCCAGAGACAAGACGACGCCTGAAAGCAGTAGGGACCTGTTCCGACTTCCCACGGAAATACCCCTCCAGCAGCACCCAGTCTATCGCTTACCCTTTCGGCGGCCCGCTTTCCTCTCCAACATTAACATACATACCATCCGACTGCGAAGAATTTCAATGAAACCTGCCGTATTTTTTCTCTTCTTCTTGCGAGACCTCCTGGAATGGAGTTGCAGTGAATGAGCGAAAAGAAAACAAGAGAACCGATGGTCAAGTGAATGACATACTTTTTTTCCCCCGACCCGATATTGACACCCCGATCGGCCCGGTTTTATAAGAAAACTCGTCCGATTACAGTCAATTTCTTGAAAAGCGATAACTAAACTGCTTTTGGACACATCCTTTTGACAAATATTATCTCTACTATAGGCATCGTCTAAGTATCTTTATACATTCATTCATTCTTCTCTCTCTCATACTAACTATATAAATATTTACTTTAAGTTAAATAAGTGAGAGTAATTATAAAATAAATAATAATAATAAAAAAAAATCAGGAAATACCTTCACTTTCATTTCACAAATGAAAACAAAATTAAAAAAAATCAAAATTATAGATTATATAAATTAATACAGTGATTCTCAACCAATGTGCCGCGGCACATTGGTTGAGAATAAAGTTCAAATTAAAGTAATTATTTATTATATATGTATGTGAAAAAAAGGTAAAATGTTTTTGCGATCAGGCTCTTAAACATTTTCGACTTTTTTCAATTTTTTCAATATGGTAAATAAGTAAATATTTATTTTTACACTTATCTTTTTCTTTGTGTGCCGCCAAATTATTAAAACGTTAAAAGTGTGCCGCGGTAAAAAGTTAAATTTAATAAATATATATATAATATTAATATTTCTATTGATCTACTCTCGTTTTAATTTAAACTCTTTTTATTGATAATTTATTTAAATAGAATTCTCATAAATCTAATTTAAACTGTGTTCCATTCAAGATTTGAGCCAGTTTATATATTCCTGCTCGATGGAATGTTTAAGATAGCGTGCCGCTTCGATCTTTATCTCCACACCCTGTAACCTAATCTTGTCACCTTCTTTCGATCGAAATTCCATATTAAATGAAGTTGTAAAAATCGAGAACATAAAAAGAAAGAAAAAAAAATAAAAAAAAAAAAAATAAGAGGATTTGTGGAAAAGTGAATTCATTTTTCGTTCTTCATATTTATTTTATTTTTGCAATAATAAAATATTTTTTTGTGAAAAGAGACACAAATTCTAATTATATATGTGAAATCTTCATTAAAAAAAAAATTAAATTATTATGTAAATTAGGTTGGTCATCTAAAGTGAATTTAAAAGAAAATGTACTTAAAACTTAAAGAAAGTAAAAGAGAGATAAAATATGATTTATAAAAATAAAATTTACCTATAATTTTATAAAACGAGTTTTTAATAAATATATTTAAATTTACATCTAATAGTAATAAATAAGATATAAATTTCTCTTTAAAATAGAATTGAAAGGAGGGAATACATATCTTCTAAGTATATAACAGAATTGGTAAACTTTAGAAAAGCCTATACTAACTCAATATATTGTGAATTTGTATTTTAAATTTTAATGGAGATTCTGATTTATTCAATAACTTCTTTATGTTGTAGATTTCTATTTTCAAATATTAAATAAAGAAATAATAATATAAGTTTAAATTTTAATACAAATAATCAATCAAACGTAAATTAAATAAATAATAAATTAATTAATATTAGAAAGACTGAGGAAAAATTAAAAAAATATATTGTTAATATTGTAAAATTTAATATAAAAGTAGTATAAATATTAATTAATATATATTGAATGAATAAGTAGTAATAATTACATATCTCCACGAATTATGCATTTTGTTAACAGAAAAAAGTATTTTTAACATGATGTCTGTCCGTCTGTCCGTCTGTCCGTATAGACGTGCACAGCTTGAACGGCTGAACGGATTTTGATAAAATTTGGTATATTTACTTAATGCATCAGTACGATGATTTCATCAACTTTTGGTGTATATCCGAAAACCGGAAGTGGTAGTATTATCGACCGGCAATAGGAAGGGAAGGATTGTTTTCACACCAAATTTCACCTGAGGAGATTTTTTACATATCTCCACGAATCATGCAATTCGTAAACAGAAAAAAGTATTTTTATCATGATGTCTATCCGTCCGTTCGTCTGTCCGTTGTTTGTCTGTATAGACGTGGATAGCTTGAACGGCTAAACGAATTTTCACAAAATTTGTTATATTTACTTAATGCATCAGTAGCATGAATTCATCAAATTTTAATGTATATCCAGAAACCGGAAAGAGTAGTTTACAAAATATTAATTTTATATTCATTGTCTCAAAATATGTCACTTAAAATATAGTAGAAATTAATAATTGAGTAATTAAACTAAAAATAAAAACCAAGATAATATAATTGAATCATTTTAATTCGAGTTTTAAAAATATTTTTCTTGATACTTTATATATTTATATAATGTCGTTTGGAAATTAATTTATTTCAAATCGTCGGTCGGTTCTGTGCTTGGCCACAGCTCATATTTATTTTTAATAATCATTTTACATGTATTTTTTAAAAAGTTTTAACACTTTTCTATTTACGACAGGATAATTACAAAATATATAAAGATATTTTTTGATTATATATTAACGCTGAGGGAGGAACAGTGGCGTTTCCAATATTTAAATAATATTAAGAATTTTTAGTTTATTTATATTTTTTTTTTTTCAAATTTTATGTATAGTTATATTTAAATTAAAATATTTACAATTTATAATTATAGTTTACTTACTCTTCGTTCATTTAATAATATAGAATTAGTATTGTCAAAAGTTGTAGATATAATAGAACTTTAAACTAATTTAAAAAAAAAAAAAAAATTTAGAGTAATAAGTTTTAACTTGTTTGATCCTTTCTTCTCAAGTCATTAAGAGCATGAGACTTGATGTTTATTACTCTAAACTGAGAATTAACGATGACATTCACACTAAACATCCTCAAGATCCTAGTTAAAGGTATTTGGCTTATGATAATATGAGAATAATTAAGAGTCCAGGAGAATGGAATGTGTAATGTCAGAAAAAGAAATAGAGCTTCGCTTCTTGAAACTGAAAGATCTTCAACATGTACTAATGAGATTGACCCTAATTTTTTTTTTTTTTTTTTTTTTTTAAATGATGTTAAACTTTTGTTTCTCTCGACATTTAACTTTCTCCAAAATAGTTTTTATTTTTTATCTTATTTTAATATATATTTCTATATATTTATTTATATTTAAGAAATGATATCACACTCATATATAAAAATAATTAAAATTAAATTAATTAATTAGAACATTTTTTTCATAAACAACTGAAATTAATTTGCAATAGAACATTTGCAATGCAACAAAAAAAAAGTTGAAATCACACAACATAATGACAGAGATTGTATAATTATAAATTAAATGATCGTTGTGCCTCCCCAAATATATACATATTTTAGATAAAATCATAAAATCTAGTAGGTTACAATGTAGAGGACACGTGCCACGAGAATGGAGGATAAGAAAAGATTGTCAGTTGGAAGTTCGTTTTTAAAGGGAAAACAGACTTGAGAAACGATGCAGTAAGGATATAAAAAAGATAATAGAAGAAGGTAAAAGGAGTTGAAAGAATGTATCATAGTTGCTGGGGTGAAAATGATGATAAAATTATTTTCATTAATCATTTGAAAGTCTGTTATCCTATCAGTTTTATTTTTTATTTTCTTTTTTAATAGATTCTTTGATTTCTTGGAGTTTAATTTATTAACAAGGAAATTTTAATTTTGATTATATTGGGCACTGCTGTTCAAGCATCTCATAATTGTTTTACTTACCGGTTATCGATGATTTAGGCAAAATAAGACAAAAGATAAACAGATTAGAAAACAAAACTCCCAAAGATTAAATGAATATTACCTATTATATGAAAAATTATTTTCTCACGGAATTCTACTTTTAGGATAATAATTTATCATCTAACATTTTTGGTAGTAACTTTATCAATATTCATTTTGAGTTGTAAGAATAAATATGTTCACTATTTTAAATCTATTAATAAGAAGAAATTGAATTTCATTTAATTTAAAATGAGTATGTGCCTCTTTAAAAAATTAAATGGATAATGTTATTTTTTTTTTCAAATATATTTCAAAAGAATTTTAAATTTCTTTTTTACCGACCGACGATAGTAAGGGATCATGCATTTTCTTAACAGAAAAAAGTATTTTTAGCATGATGTCTGTCCGTCCGTCCGTCTGTCCGTCCGTATAGATGTGTACAGCCTGAACGGCTGAACGGATTTTGATAAAATTTGGTATATTTACTTAATGCATCAGTGGGATGAATTGATCAACTTTTGGTGCAAATCCGGAAACCAGAAGTGGTAGTATTAGCGATCGACGATAGGAAGGAAAGGGTTATTTTCACACCAAAGGAGATTTTTTTATATATCACCACGAATCATGCACTTTGTATTGGTTTTATCCTGGAGAAAAATCATATTTATTAGTTTTTTCTTAATTTAAAATTATATGACGTCATCCAGTCATTCATGACTTCACAGCCTGGTCTTACATATATATTATAAATAAAATAAAATGAAAAATATTTATGTTATATCCATATCTGTTTTTTATTACATTAATAGATATATTAAAATTATTTGAAATTGTTTCTGTAGCTGGAAATTAATTTATTTCAAACCGTCGGTCGGTTCGGACCTGGCCATAGGTCAACTTATTTTTAAATTAAATAGTCTTTACAAATTTCTGATGATAATGTAACTGTCGAAATGATCATAAAGTTTAATAACATTTATATTGAAACTTATAACCGAGTGTTTTTAATAACTTATCTTTATTCTATTGAATTTATTAATTATTTTTTCAGTTTCATTTATAAATTGAAAATTGTTCAAATAATACATGTTAAAATTCCAAATTGAATAATTTTTAATTTATATTAATTTTTTTTTTTGGTATATTGAGATGATATAATGATTTTAAATCTTATATAAAAGGTTTTGTGACTTTATAAAAGGTAATTTTTAATTTATAAAAATATAAAATGGTGATTAGGTAAAATCCTACAAATGTTTTTATTGAAATTTTAAAGAATTGAAAGAAATTTGAATTTGTAATAAAAATATTTATATCAATAAAGAAATTTTGAAATTGTTATTTTTTAAAAAAATTCTATTTCTATTTATTAAATTTTATGAATTTACAAAATATGTTTTACTAAAATTAGGTTAATTAAGAACAACAGTGTAACTTTTGGCCAGCTTTACTCTAAATTCAATACTTTATAAACTTAAAGGGATCAAACTAGCTTAGTAAAATTCTCAATATCTTTTAAATTACTCTCATTAGATGAGTCCAAGTGAAACTTTAATTACTTAAGTTAACTCTTATGAGAAATTGTAGTTTTAAAAAGGATTTTAGAAAACATTTAATTTATTATTTTTATTTAGAATACGTATGAAATTTTTTTTTTTTTAGTTTTCTAATTTCTAATTATTAAAATGTGTGAACATTTTTAAAAATTACAAAAATTTCTCAAAAACATTAATTTAATAAAAAATGAAAATTTTAAGTCCCAAGATACAAACAAAATTGTCCATATATTGATAATTACAATAACATTTCTATTTAAGATGACCTGAATATATTCTTATTTTTTTTTTTTTTTTTACTAAAATCCAAGATAAAATTTATGATATAATATAATACTTTAAAAATGTAATGTTTAATCAATGGATATTGGTCCCAATGTTAGATAAATATCATTATTTATTGATTAACATATAAAATTTAAAGATTTTTCTATTCATATTATTTTCAACATTATAATAATGTATTTACTTTCATTGAATAAAATCAAACACAAAAGCCCTATTAAATTTACGATGATGAAAAAAAGTTTAAATCTTTATTCAAAAGCTAAAAGTTTCTTTATAAAAAGCTGTGGATTAAGTAAGTGATGGGACAAAGAATATTGGACACGCTTTAAACAATATTATTGGAAAAAAATATTGATCAATAGACACGCCAAATTGTGAGATCAACGGATCTTTACCGCCAACTTTTTTCCTGACAAAAAAAAACAAACTAATAATAAAAAATAACTAATCAGATTAAACTGAATAAATCAAATCATAAATTAAAATCTTAAACAGAAATACAAATATTGATAATAGAGAATTATTTGTCAAAAAAAAAAAATATTGATTTCAATCCTTTCACGTTTTTTCCAATACTAATTAACTGCATATAAAAACATTATAATATGCTAATAAAATTTTAAAATTTCATAAAAACATTTATATAGATATATGTATATATTTATATTGTATTAATTTTTATATCTCTTTTTTTTTGTGAATGAAATATGAAACTTCACGAAAAAATCATAAAACAGTCATTAGTCAATATTATACTACTTGAATTAATTTATGTATATATGAATGAAACCCAGGTATTTGGATAAAAAAATTATTTTATTTTTCAACGTAGTATCCTTTGAGCTCTAAACACTTCGTCTAACGTTTCTTCAATTTTTTATCTCTTTCAAAAAATAAGATTTGTCGAGGACATCAAGATAGGTATTTGTTTGTTAGATGATTTCATCGTTGGAGCCAAATCTCTTTCCGCCGAGTCATTTCTTCAGGTTTGGAAACAAGAAATAGTCACTCGCGGCTAAATCCGGAGAATAGGGTGGATGAGGGATCAATTTGTATCCGATTTCATAGGAATTCAATTTTTTACATTTTCTTCTCAAATGACCAGGTACTCGGCTATTAATGGAAGTCAAACAAAAACTAAAAGACCAGGCGGGTTTAAAGTTCGACCGGGGTTAGCTGATAATTGCCTGCTGACAGAGCATTGTTGCCATTTCATTTAAGATAATGGAAATTCAAAAAGACACGGACTTATTGACTAGCCCTCGTAATACAATATTTTAGATTCATTTTCAGATTTTTTTTAGAGGACAATTACCATACTATATTTATTAACTTCTTTTAGACAGGGCCATTTTATTCAGGGCAATAGTGATGTAGTTGGGAGTTGACTAGATTGATAAGACAGAGTGACAGAGGGAAATTATACGATCATTAACTCTAATACGAGGGTTGCTAATAAGAAAAGAAAATAAGTTGACCTGTGGCCAGGCACAGAACCGACCGACATATTGAAATTTACGGCTACAGAAACAATTTCAAATAATTTAAATGTATCTATTAATGCAATAAAAAACAGATATGGATATAACATAAATATTTTTAATTTTATTTTATTTATAATATATAAGGAGGCGCTGGCTGTGACGTCATATAATTTTAAATTAAGAAAAACCTAATGAGGATGATTTTTCCCGAGGATAAAACCAATATGAAGTGCATGATTTGTGGAGGTATGTAAAAATCTCCACATGTGAAATTTGGTGTGAAAACAATACCTCCCTTACTATCTGTGGGTAAAAAATAAGTGTCGGCAATTTTTCGAAATCTTTAAAAATTAAACAGTATCCATCAATTTAATCCAAAATACAAACTATGACTTCTGACTACACAGATTAATAGACCTAGCAGATCAAAATTTCCTTGCAAAAACTCTCTTAAAAATATCATTCAATATATTAATATGTAATAAGTATTCATTTAAAATTTAATTAAAAGATAAATACTCTTTTGTTTTCTATAATTACGAAGAAAGATGATGATGACGATGATATATTTTTGAATTCTGAGTATTTTCATAATTAATAATGGCAATTTGTTTCATGCCATGTCATAATGATTAACTTCTATGTAATATATTATTTTTTTACAAGTGATCGTTTAATTTATTATAGAAAATTTTTATATAAATCAATAGAAAAGCGATAACTGTCGTGGCTCAGTGCTCTAAAATGAGATCTTCCTATTTTATGAACTTGTGAACTCAATCCATTAAATTGAAGGAAAATTCAATTTCTTATGAGATTTTATCTTCAATATTGTTCTCGAGTCATTGAAGTCAGCTGTGTGATTTCTAGAAATCACTAAAACTCCTTTTACTAGAACATTTTTATTTTGATTTTTTTTTATTTTAATAATTAATTAATAGAAAAATTAAATATCTTTTTTTGATTTTATAAGAAAGAAATATATTTTGTAAAATATAATTAGAGAGAGAGTGAAAGAATTTACATTATTCTAATCTATCTATAATAATTATTTAAATAAATAAATTAATAACTTGTTTTTTGTTTTTTTTTTTTGCAAATTTGCAAATTCCTTTTTTAAATATACATATAATAAAAATATAATAATATTTTAATATTTTTTTCATAAAATGTACTTTTCTTTTTTTTTTTAATAATTAATATTCAAATTGATTTTCAAAAAGTATATAAAAAATGAATTTTATTACATTGTGAATTCAACTCTCTTTAAATGGAATTTGAACGAATGAATTAAGTTGGGAATTTCACTTGATCTTGAAGAAAGGAGTATGTGACATTTGATGTAAAAAAAAAATCCTTTGTAGAAAAATAAATGCCGGATTTAGTAAATGAAAATGCTAGGAATCAGAAGAAGAAGGAAGAGGAGGAGGGGGGAGGGTGTTGTATTTTCTCTGCACATCAACAACGATTGTAAACTGGTTGAAATGTATGGAAGTTGTTTATGAAAAGGAGTGGTAGAGAGGAGGATTGCCGGCCGGCCTCTTATTCTAGGGCAGGCACGTCGACACAAGTAACAGGTATAAAAAACGGCCAAGTGGGGGGAGATCTGCCTCTGTCACATTGGTACCATTTCCAAACAAACCCCCACCAGCTGAGCCCGGGGGAAAAAATAAAAATTTAAGTATGTTAGTGGAGGAGGCGAAGTATAAAATGCGAGCCGGCCGCGTGCACCGGCTATCATTCGCGTCAAGCATCCGATAAGCCTATCTTTTGAGATGCTTAGGATTACTTTACTATGCTTATGGCTGACAGCCGCTGTATGTTGGGGTTTGCCAAGCCCCGGCGTGAATACAGCATCTCAGAGTAGTCGAAACGCCGTCCTCAATGGAGACGACCTCATGGATAATATCTATTCGGATTGTATGAGGAAGGATGCCATTGGATGTTTCAAATACAAGCTCTTCTCCTTTGTGGACAAGGTGATTGGCTCCAATCGGGACTCCCTTGCGATTGCCGATGGAATCACCCTTGTCAAGGACATGTCGACAGCCGCTGATGGCGCCCCACGAAGCGCATCGGATGATATCTTTGGGAAAGTTGAACATTACTTGAAAACGCATCGATTGAAGATCGATCTGAAAGGGGAAGATGTGATGGGAGCAGTGTCATCCGCCGGAAGAGCTCTGGGTGAGGTGGGCGACGCACTTGGTTTGACCGAAGAGGAAGAGGAGACCTCCAATGACCTCCAAGAGGAATCAAGACAAAAGAAGAGTGAGTGATACCGAGAGCTAATCTCTTTTTTTTTTTCTAACATTACTCTAACCTAGTAATAAATAGATTTGCCCCTTTCTCTGTAATGGCATCCTATGGTCAAATCAAATTACATTGAACAAAAAAAAAAAAAAAAAAGAAAAGCCACGATCAATTAATCTCAAGTCATGATCAAAATGCAATCACGGTTCCGAGCAAAAAAAAAACAAATAAAAAAAATACCATGTAGCCTAACTTGATTTTGATAAAAATTCAAAAATTATAAATTTAATCAACCATAATTAAGTAAATTTTTATAAGATATAATTTATTTTTAAATATCAAAATTTTTTATTTATTACTTTGTAGAAAATAGACGATTGTCAAATGTAATTAGACAAAATGGGGTAAATAACTAAACTAAAAAACTATTTTCGAATTTTACAAAATTTATAATATATAATAGTTTATATCATGGGTGAAAATATTTAAATTTTTTCAATATGGTTCTTAAAAAAAATTTTGGGATTAGACTTTTAAAGATTTCCGACTTTTTTAAATTTTTCAATATGGTTCTTAAAAAAAAAAAAAAATAAAGGTAAAATGATATTTATGTGCGGCCCAGCATATATATTTTTTTTTGCAATGTGGCTCTTGAATGGTCATAGTTTAGAAATCCCCCTGGTTGAAAGAATCAAATAATATTAAAATCAATGTTAAAATTTGCTACTAAAATGGAATTAGATCCAGAAAACCGATAAAAAGAATAACTACATACTTGTAATCATTTTTGAAAAAAATTTCAAAATTTGTTAAATCAAAACTGATCAATAGTAATAATTTAATTTTTAGATGAAATGATACAATTTTTTTTTTAATTTCTATAATATTCAAATAAAAATCTATATCTAAATAATATTTATTTTTCATCATAGTAATTTTATAATTATAAATTTTAACAGAAATTTAATAATATTTATTATAACTTTTTTATTTTTTATTATAAATTTTAAAACTAGTTAGATGATATTTTTGGAAAATTTTATTCTATTATTTAAAAACTGAAATTTGCCAAATTTAATTAAATCACATTTAATTAAATCTCACATAGGTTAATTCAAAAAAATGAAATGAGGGGGTAGTATTAATTAATAAATTTCATCCCTTCTATAATTCATCTTATTCATCTCAATATTTATTAGAGATATAATTTTGTTGAAAATTAAAGGATTAATTAATTATACCATTGAATAAATAAATATATCTAAAATAAAAAGTATATTTTTTAGTAGGATTGATAAATAAAATGTGTGAATCCCTTTCAACACCAACATTAATCATTTATGGAAACAATGAATGAAAATATACATAATTTTTTTTTTTTTGGTTTTTTAAAAAAAATACATTATACTATGTTAATAACCAAAAATACGTATAACGATTATTAATTTAGTCAGGATTAAATAATAACATATTGAAAAAAAAGTAAATTCTATTCTATTCTATTTTTTAAAAACTGAAATTTGCAAAATTTAATTAAATCTCACATCAGGTAAATTCAAAAGAATGAAATGAGGGGGTAGTATTAATTCTAAAAAGTTGAGTAATTGTTTTTATCTTATCTAATTTATCTAATAGATAATTGTTTACATACAAAGATTAACAAAATAATAATGACAAAAGATTCATTCAATATTTGTATGTACATAGCCTTTTCATAATAATTTTAAAAACTCGAACTTTATATATTTTCAATTTTTTTTTCCATTTATCTAATTGATCAATATAATTATTTATAATAAATAAATAAATCTAAAATAATTTATTGATATTATAAAAATATGATAGAGAATATGAGAGAGAGAGTATAATTAATTTTTTTATTAATCGATTTCATTTAATAAATTATTATTCATACATACACATACACACACAAGACCATTTAAACCTATTAACTCGTTTAGAGATGTAGAAATTTTAAATATTTTTCTTTTTATACTAGCGGTACACAAAATTATAAAATCCATTAAAAATACACTTTTAAATATTTTTCTCTTATTTTAAAATAAAATAAACTAATAATATTTCAATTTTATATTAATTATTTAAAATATATTAAATATTATTCATTCTTTTCATAATGAAAATTTAAAACTCTAAATGGCTTAAATAAAAAAATAATCAATTTTCTTTTTGTTTTGATTTATAATAAAACAAATACAATCTATCTAACAGGGTGATTCTTTTCCACTGTGCCGCGGTACTTTTGTGTGCTGCGAGATTATCAAAATGTGCCGTCAAATTATTACAAATGTAAAGAGGCTCTTAAACATTTACGACTTTTTTTCTAAATTTTTTCAATATGGTTCTTAAAAAAAATATGATAAAATTTTTAAACTTATCTTTTTCTTTATGTGCCACCAAATTTTTAAACCGTTAAAAATGTGCCGCGGTAAAAAAAAGGTTGAGTATCACTGATCTAACAAGTAAATATTTAAAAAATCTGCAATGTATTTCATTCCTTAACGGAAAAAGAGGGATACAAAGAAGGAATTTTTCATCTCATTTATTTTTCTATAGTCTATTTTTTTTTTATTTATTTAATAGTATTATTTATGATAATATAAATGACTCATTAGAGATTAGATTGAAAATAGATTCTATCTTTAATCTAAATTGAGATTTGTTAATGAGATTGGTGGAAGCATACATAAAAAAAAACAGTTAATTCTCATTTTTTAGCTTTCATTTGTGAAGTAAATAGGTTTACAGATGTATAAGCACATTTATGGTAGAGCCATCTTGAACGCATCTGATCAAATTATCCAATCACAGACTCAACCACTTATAAATTTCCAATTATAATGGTGAAGGTGATTTACACCAAAGGCGTTGAATTCATTTGAACAATTCCTTTGGCAGATCCATTTTCTAATGACAGGGTATATTAAAGTGTGTTCTTTAACTGGAGCTCACTTGTTTCGAATTTCTAAACAGGGTCAGTCGGTTGATCTCCTCAGGCCACATCTTTCCCATTTAAAAACCATTTCTAATGCAAATGATAATAGTCATAATTATATCACATTACAATTAATATTTCTAAAAATTATAAATAAATTAAAAAAAAAATAAAAAATCTATGAAACGGTTTTCTTTGGGAAATTTGTTTGATAATTAAATGAAAAAACATCATATTTTTTTATTATTAATTTAATTTAATTTAGATTATTCTTCTTTTAAATATCAATGAAATCATAATATAATACAAATGAATAATATTAATATAATATAAATAAAGATTTTTTCTACAGTCCCTAATTTCTATCGTTTGTTATCTCTCATATCAATTTCCATAAAAAAATTATATTAAAATTTTCTATACAAAGGGTGGTCAAACTTTTAGTCATTAAAGAAATAAATAAATGACTCTGTATAAAACAATGCAATTAAAGAAGATAAGAAGATACGCTTGTGCGCCCAACGTTTTTCGTTGTATATGAAGAAATTCATCCATGAACTTTATCAGGCTTATAGAAAAATTCTTTTATTCTTTTTAGTCCATGAGAAAAAGGTTATTTTATAAATTTTTTTATATATTTATATTATTTTAATCAAATAATGCAAATTAATGTTCTTAATATTTTCGTTTATATAGTATATACTATATACTATATTTACCTACAATATAGGTGGTATATATATGTATGTATTTCAAAAAATTTATATTCTTCAAGAATAATTAATTTAATTAAAAGTCAAGAAAAAAAAAAATCATTTAATCAAATATTCTATATAATAATATATATTTTTTAGAAAAAATTAATATGTATACAATAAAATAGCGTTTCTCAACCTTTTTGAACCAAACGCCCATTTCGTAAGGCCGGTTTCATAATTCGCCCCCCTATAAATTTTAACAGATAAAAATTATATTGAAAAAAAAAATTGAAAAAAAGCGGAAATGTTTAAAAGCCTGATCGCAAAATTATCTTACCTTTTTTTAGAGTTG
Source organism: Labia minor (assembly GCA_963082975.1). NCBI lineage: Eukaryota > Metazoa > Arthropoda > Insecta > Dermaptera > Spongiphoridae > Labia > Labia minor. The sequence goes on from OY720344.1 coordinate 108,011,508, forward strand.
AAAATGATTTCGCCCCCCAAAAGCGTATAGTCAAATAATCGACCCCTTTAAGATTTCGATCGCCCAGGTTGATCACAACAATAAAATAAAAATTAATCAATTTTTTTTGAATTTTTTTCTTGATATATGAATAATATTTTTTATTATTATTATAAAAGAGAGGGTTTTAATTAATAATAATAAAATAATTAAGAATTCAATAATATAATAATAATAATAATAATATAAATCAATATATTGTATTAATAATTCGGTAATTCTCATAAAAAAAGAAACTTTCTATTTGTTTTTTTTTCACTTTTCTTAATGTATATATTTAGATAGATAGAATATTATGAATACTTTCTCACTCAGAAGTTTTAGTATTAACCGATTACGTGCATGAAAAAAAAAATGTTTAATTTATAATAATATAACAAAATAGCACGGAAAGTATTTTCGCTATTACATGAGTTGGCAAGAACGCAAGGATAGAAAGAGAGAGGGAGAGAGATGTGTAAAAAAAAATCACAAAATCATCACTATCCAATGTAATAAGAAGGAAAGTGAATGAAAAGAAACAGTTTGTTTATTTGTTGTTTTTTTTTATTTTTTTTTCTGACCTTTACTAAAAAAGTTCATGGTCAAAAATGTTTAGGAATTATTCATTAACACACGAATATCACACACACACACACAAATCACCATTATGGCTATAATTACATACATTAGGTATCAGTCAATCAATTAATGATATATTATTTTTGTAATTTTCTTATTAAATTAGATAAGCTTTTGAATAAATTGTGATATAAGAAGAATGGATTATAATATAAAAGAGATAAACCAATAAATAAATAATAGTAAAAAATAAATGTTAAATAAACGATAATATTTAATTATTATTAATATTTTTCATGGAAATTGAAAAAATAGGAATTAAAGTAAAGGATTATTTTATTAACATAAATGATTTCTTCTCAATTTTTGATTTAATCTTCCTTGTCTACCCTTTTACTCTTCCCATTTCTAGCATCAGATTACAGGGGGATGCCCTGGCTATTTGTTATTTCCCTATTACTATTACTACTATTGGTCATATTCATTTGGATCCGACATGAATATGTTATTGTAGTATGACTTCGAGATTGGGTAAATGAAAATGATAAGGATTTTGGTCTGTTAGGACATATACTCTCTCTCTCTTTCTTGGAAAATAAGCTGGAGTGTCTCCACTCGACTATCTCGCAATTTGAATTGAATTAAATAACATATATTATATTTAAATTAAATGTAATTAATTATAAATTATAAATTAAAATTAATAAATAATATTTATTAAATCAGCGCATGTTTGGCTCTTTGTTGATGGCACGACGTCACATGTTGGCGCGTGATTTGCAGTGTTAAAAAATTAATTTCGGTACTTTCAGCGATTCAATCAAGCTGAAATTCTATATATAGAAGTTTTATACAATTTTTAATCATGTGAAAAATTATCAAACATATATCTTTATTTTTACGGTCACTTTAGAGGAAAAAAAAATCAAAACGTTGTAGGTAATGACCCTCTTACGGTTTCTCAAAAGTTGATAGAAAACTACAAATTTTGAATAATGTCCGTATACCAAATTTCAAATCTCGATATTGTGAAATTTGTCGTGATCGCAATACTGGCGAGATAGTAAAAAGATAAAAAAGATACATGGTCTCACGTAGTAGGGCAGTGATCACTACTCACTGAAGCAGATCCACCTCCCATTTCCCATTACCCTATTTTTTAACATAATTAGCAATTTCTAATATTTTTACTTTTTGATGAAATTTATTTACATTTCTTTTGTTTATTTGGTTTAATTTATTTATTTTCCCTATTCTTCCATTGATAGTTAAAAATTTCATATTTTTACTTTTTATTGCTTCTTAGTACACATTTTTCTTTTCTCTCACAACTCAATTTACTTGTGAATGTTCCATATAATATTATATTTTTTTGTTTCCTACATATCAATTACTGAAAAAAAAGTTTCATAGGTTTTTCTTAGGTTCCCAAAACTTATTCATAACATTATAAATACATAAACACATAATTGACTTAATATAATTTACAATTTGGAATTGAAATTAAAAGAACTCTTAAGAGAATTTTAGTGATATAATTCGTCATTAAAAAATTACAAATTGAATTTTTGAATGTAAAATTCAAATCAAACAAATGAATCATTTATAAAACAGAAAAATCTAAATTATCAATTATCTATTCATTTTGTTATTTTATAGAATTGATTATAAATAGATTGTAAAAACTAAATAGATAGATTTATATTAATTTACACAACATAGTTAAATAGTAATTAATAATAATAAAAAAAAATAATAAAAAGTTATAAGATTCATAGTGTTTTTGTTAACTGTGAAACTAGAAACATTTTAATTATTTTTCTTGTTTTTGTTTTTTAAATATTAAAATATTATTTAAATATTTAAATTTACATTAAGATCTCGGTCTATTAATAACCAATAATATTTCTTAGGAATTCTAATCTCATAATTAATTGATATACTTATACAATTCCTTAAATGAGAATATAAGGCTGCCCTGGAAACCAGATTTAGGGATATTAAAAATCCGTTATGTATAATAAATCTGAATTTTTGTTACATATCAGATATTTATATAAAAAATAGAAAATTAGAAAGAAAACAATTACAAAAATATTTATTTATTGTTTTTTTTTAAGATTATGATAAATCATATTAAATTAAATTAAATTGATCTTAAAAATTATATACCAACATAAATATAATAAATCTCTTAAGAAATGTTTACAATAGAAATAATCAGAAAATATATATTTTAATTTGAAATTTTTTTCAATTTCTTATTTTAAAATCTTGATTAAAATTTAAATTTATTTATTTATATTATAAGTATATGTATGTTAGATATTAACATCGAAAGAAATTTATCTAGAAATGAGATTTTCAAATATAAAAAAAAAATCCAGGCACAATTTAATAATGTTAAATTGAACATCCTTGTGGTTGATGTAAATTAAATTACATGGGATGGTGGATGGATAAAGAAATCCAGGTGGAAAATTTGATTTATTAATATGGCTATTCCATTTAAGTGGAAAATATAAATTTTCCAAAATTATATATATAATATATAATAGCAACTTTACTAGTACAATTTTCTTTCTTTTTTTTGATTACCATATTTTATAAAATTAATTTTAATGTTGAAATTTTGTAAATTATAATTAAAATATTGCAGCTGACTATGGAAGTGGGAGAGATGGAGGAGAGTAGGGATTGGAGGTTTGTGGCTCAGGATAGGGATACTTGGAGAAGTGTGGTTGCTGCGGCCAGGAACTTTCGAGTTCCGGAGAGCCACAGAGATCGATAGATACCTGATTATGAAAAATAAGATCAAGCAGAATATAAAATTTTATTAAAGAAAAAAAAAATGACATTGAATTCAATATTAAAGCTTTGTTAACGTTTTAAATGTTAAATGATGAAAAATAATAAAAAAAAACTTCATTATATTTATTTTATAATAATATAATATTATATGTTCATATTTATTTTCTAAAAGATTAAGTCAAAATGATAAATTTAATTTTTGTTTATCTTTTATTGTTTAATAAATAGAGAGATTGGAGAGGGTAGGAATTGGATGGTTGTGTCACAGGATAGGGACACTTGGAGAAATGTGGTTGCTGCGGCCAAGAACTTTCGAGTTCCGTAGAGCCAGCCACAGAGATATATAGATAGATAGATTTAATAAATATAATTATTGAAAAACAAAAACAAAATAGTTAAAACAACCATAGTAGACACACAAAAATTGTTTATTTTTTTTATAATAAGAACTTACAAATATAAAATGAAATATCCAAATGTATTCATAAATAAGTAGAATATAGAGAGGGGCACTAATGATGGATCCAAATAATAAAAGTATATATTTGTATAATTTTTAATATAACTCTAAACATAATTTTTAAATTATACTGAGAATTGGTCCACAAAAATGAATATATTATAAAATAATTTACATTTTAGTTGGATTCATTCTCATAAATTCAAGGCCAAAACATAAAATATATACTTACTGACAATGATAAAGATCATCTTTGTCCATATGACTTTATTATTACCTAAAATGTGTTTTTGTTAATTAAATAAAGATAAATGAATAAGCGTTGACTCTTGCAATCAATTTGTCTAAAAGCAGAGTAAAAACGTTCTTTAATAGGTGATCATATTTTGAATAATGGGGGTTATTTGACATAAAAGACCGCCATTCGGAGATAATTAATAAATGCTCCGTCTTTAATTAAAATGGTGCTCCCATCATTAATTTAATAGATAACGATGTAAATAGAAATAAATGGATGGAACAGAAATATAACCCTTAATCAACTTAAGTACCAAACCTTTAAGAGAATACTCTTGTTTTCATTTTAAATTAAATATTATATTATTAATTATTTAAAAAAAAAATATAATAAAAATAATAGAGAACTTTTCTTTTAAAATTAAAACTTTAAATTTTAAAATTATTTAATTAATCATTTCGAAATTTTTTTTGGTTTTTTTAATTAAAATTTTATCAAATTAATATAAATTTGTATATTTAATAAGATTTTTATTGATAATTTTTTTGAATAAGAAAAAAAAAAAAATAAAAAGTAATTTTATAAATAGAATAAAATTGAATTTCACAAATAAAAACATTCTATTATTTTATACATTCAATGTTCAATTTAATCACGGTTGTGTCGTTGGTTTATTTCTAATAATACTACAATTAATAAATTTAAATATATTTAGATCAGTGATTCTCAACTAATGTACCGCGGCACTTTTGTGTGCAGCGAGATTATCAAAATGTGCCGCCAAATTATTACAAATGTAAAGAGGCTCTTAAACATTTCCGACTTTTTTTTATAATTTTTTTTTTTTAAAAAAAGGTAAACCATTTTTAGGACCACTTTTTTTCAATATGGTAAACTTTTACACTTATCTTTTTCTTTGTGTGCCGCCAAATTTTAAAAGTTTTAAAAAATTTTAAAAGTGTTCCGCGGTAAAAAAAAAGGTTGAGAATCACTGACTTAGATATCTATTTTGTCTTGAAAATAATTAATTAATAAAAATTTAAATTTACTAAAAAAAAAACATTTTTAAGTTGATAAATAAAATAAAAATTAAATGTTTCTTGTAATATTTTCAAATACAAAAATCAAACCTAATATATTAATAATAAATTTATAATACAAACAAAAACATAAAATAGTTTAAAATATTTTTTATTTAAATTTTTCTTGGTATATATTTTGATAAGATGTAGGAAGATAGAAATTTGTAGGGATTGCACATCCAAGTTGATGCCCTCAATTTCCATATATAAACATTAATATTTTTTAAGAAAAAGGAACTAATTTTTTTTTTTTTTTTTATGTGAATGTGATAAAATATAGACAATTTTAATTTGTGATGGAACTTGTAAAGCAACAAACTTGTTTAAGCTCCTGACCTAGTCTATTTAACACACTTTCTAAGCCCAGAATTAAAATACTTCCCTTATTCGTCCAATATTAATGGGTAAAGATTAACTGAAAAAAGAAATTTCATTCTTAACCCACTTCCTCTATATAATCAAGACCCATTCTTTATGAATTCTGTTTCCCTGAATACAAAAGTAATCTATTAATAATTATTAAAATATAATATAATAAGTAAACTATGAAATATATATACCAATTGAAATATCACTTAAATTAGTTAAGTAGTTCTCAACCTTTTTGGACCAAACGCCCACTTCATAAGGCCTGCTTCATAATTCGCCCCCCTATAAATTTTAACAGATAAAAATTCAAAATTATCTTACTTTTTTTTATAGAACCATATTGAAAAATCAGAAATGTTTAAAAACCTGATCGCAAAATCATCTGACCATTTTTTTTAGAATCATATTGAAAAATTGTAAAAAGCGGAAAAAGCATGTTCGTAAAATACTATCGCCTCCCAAAAATAACTTATCACCCCCCCCCCCCAAATCGTGTAGTCATATAATCGCCCCCTTTAAGATGTCGATCGCCCCCCTTATAATTAGAATCAAAATATTGTGGACAAAAAGAATATATTATTTATTTTATTAAATTTTATTATTAGTTAATGTTACTTATATACAAAATTATAGTAATTCATTTATAATTGATTTGTTTGTTCACAGGGAAACCATCCAAAATGCTTCTACCTCTTCTGATGGCTCTCAAATTAAAGGCAGCTGCATTGATTCCATTGGCACTCGGTGCAATTGCTATTATTGCCGGCAAAGCTTTGCTCATCGGTAAAATTGCCCTCCTCATCTCCGCAATTATCGGCCTGAAGAAACTTCTCTCCCATCAGAAAACGGTCACCTATGAGATCGTCTCGCATCCCCATCATACAAGTTCGCACTCCCACGAACTTCATGGTCATGAATCATCGTATGCGGCAGTTGGATCTCCTGATCTCGGAAGTTACGGCGCTACTGGTGGTGGTCACGGCGGATGGGGAAGAAGTGCTAAAGATGCTGCTGATCCACACCAAATGGCTTACCGGGCTCAAATGCCTGGCTCAACGACTGGCACCAATATACATTCCGTGAAACATTGACCGGAGATCTTCACCGATCATGGTAATTAAATTGAACATGATTAATTAATTATTCTTAAAAAAAAATAATTAACTATTTATTTCTAATATATACCAGATAATTTTAATCATTTTTATCATTTTCATCAATTATTAAAATTAAAAAAATAATTTATTCATTTATAAGTTCATCACTCACAAATGCATATAAATATCGATTTCGGTTTCTCCCATATATATATATATATATATATATATATATATCAATTTCAATAAACTTTTATAAAAATAAAAATTATTAAATTGTAAATGGCGATTCTTATATCTGTATATTATTGTTCTTATTTAGAAAATGCATTTTTAGTTTTAATATCATTATTCTGTAAATTCATTTCTCAAATGGTACTTTCCTTCAGAAAATCAACTATAAAAAACTTTTTTGTTTTTCTTTGAGAATTGTTGTTACTTCTTTAAAAACTAAATTTATTTGCTTAAAATTGAAAAAAAAAAATTATGAGTTTCAGAATAATATACAAAAAGTTTACTCGTAAATGAATTAAGAAGAAAACAAAACAAAAAACAAATATATATATATATAAAATAAAAATAAACAAATAAACCAAATATTTAATATTTGTTGAGAATTAGTATATATTTTTTGCTTTTTCTTAATATAAAAATATATTGATCTCCATAAATTTAATATTGATTTTTTTTTTATAATTAATTTTTTATAATATATTTCTATAAATTAACTAAAGAATATATTATTTTTAATAATATTGATATAATATGGTTTTTAATATAATAATAATTATAAGTTTTATTTTGGTTTCGATAAAACTAACAAAATCTACCACCACTTCTTCTTGGATGTATGTTTGAATGCATAACTCCCAGGCGACTTAGAAATCGCAATAACCATTCTTAAGCTTTTATTTTATAATCTTTGTATATACTAATGTATTTAAATACAGTTTTATAACTGTTTATTATCCGGCAATATCTATATTTCTTTGAGGAGAATTATATGTACATATAAACTTTAAAGTTTGATAAATTATTATTATTATTATATTATATATCTTATAAATATTCGCAATGCTAAACTTAAATTTATAATTCTTAATAAATTCTCAATAAATTTATATATATATGATGAAATTATTTAAATTGAATTTATTATTTATATTATAATTGTATTATAATAAAATAATAGAAAAATAGTTAAACAAGCCAATTAATTTTAATATTTTTTTTAATTCAATTATTATTATACTTTGCATGGCAAGGAATGCATGCAAGGAAACAAAAAAATAAATTCAAAAAATATATTCAAGAGAGTAAGTAAGTTCAAATCTTCTTAAAAGGAAATGTTTATTATTCTAATATTGTATTTGATTTGTTCTTATTTGTGTCTTGAGAGCATTGCGATTCAAATATAATCTCGTTTTAGTTACCTTATATTTTTATATTTCTATTAAAATGAAGAGATCTCGATATCGCAATAGTTGTCATGAAAAGAAGGCTAAAGAGAAATCGTCCCGATGATGGATTCCCTTTAAGGAGAGATACATGGCCCCGAAATGAGGAGTTGAGTTTCCCGCATTCGTGGAAAGGAAACTCATCCATCCAAGTGGACGGAATCAGGGTTGACCTTGACGCATGACTCGGCCCCATTTAACGGAATATAAATCGAGACGACAACATCCAACATCGACATCTTCAACAAGATATTGGATGCCCGGAAGGGTTTTTCGAGAGAAAGCTTAGAACAAAATTCCAAACTGATAGCCTGATTGTTCCAGTGTCTTACTTTAACAATAAAACCGGACTAATTTGACACGAGGCTCATTTAACAAATTAATCGCTTGGTAATTTATTATAGTTTCAAGATTCATTTCATTTCACTAGGATAACCCTTCAAAATGAAGTTTGTTTTTTGTTTTTTATTTTCTTTCTTTTTTTTTTGCTTAGTCTTCATTACTAGTAACCTAATTTTAAACTTATCTCTGATATTTGAACTAAATAAAACTATTATATATAGTACTATTATAATTAATAACTTTCTAATCGATTAATAAGAGAAGAAGATAGCCATCTCTCTATTTTTTCTATATTTATAAATTCATTAATAATCTCATCATAAAATAGCAATTAAAATGAAATATCACAATTTTTAATATCTAAATCAAAGGATATTATTTAATTAAATTAATAATTTAATAAACCTCTCCAAAATTTACATTTTTTCTTAAAGAAATATTTTAAAAATTAATAATAATATAAAATATATAATAAAATATATTCTTAATATATAATAATGATTATAATGATGCTATTATTAATTATTATAAATAAACATTTACATACATTCAATAAATTAAATTAACTTTTTTTCATTATATTATAATTCAAAGATGTAAATTATTTTCATTATACTTATATTAAAATTAACTAATACTATTTTTCAATCGATATTAGAGAGTCATTAACTTAACTTTTTAATTCATTTCAACTTTTCGAGGAAAAAATAAAAAAAAAAATTATAATTTCTAGGTTAACTAACTAAATATTTTTTAAATAAATTATAATATTTTTTTTTATATTTAACCTAAATACTTATTTATAATTTGTCTATATTTATAAACATACATTTATGCTCTGTTGGTTGAAATACTTGAAAGATTTAAATATTTAACACATTTTTTTAAAATTTTTCTTATTATCATTTCTTTTTTTTTTTTTTTTTAATTTTCTATGAATTTTTACTTTAGTATATTTAAATATAAAAGATATTTTTTATATTAAAAAAAGTAATAAAAATAAATATTCTGAGGAATAAATATAAAATTTACTAATAATATTTATTTAACAAATTTTTAAAATTTATTTTTTAATTTTTTATCATTATTTCATTAACAAAAACATATAATAAACACTCTTCGTTATTTATTTAAGATATATTTTATATTGGGTTTGTAAATAAAGAAATATTGAAAATTGTAGGATTATGACATTTGAAATAACTTTCCTTCCAATATATATATATTAAATTCTAATTTGAATATATTTTTCCTTTATGTACGTACGTCCTAAACCTATGTGGGAGGGGTTCGAATATAATCCAAAATAAATTGGAATTTTCTACTACTCAGTCAAATGGAATAAGTTATTCATTTAAATCTTTTTAAATCACTTTATAAATTTCAACTAGGATAGTACTATATCAAAGAATGAATTATATATATATATATTGTTTTTTTCACACCAAATTTCACATGTGGAGATTTTTACATATCTCCACGAATCATGCATTTTCTTAACAGAAAAAAGTATTTTTAGCTTGATGTCTGTCCGTCCGTCCGTCCATCTGTCCGTCCGTATAGATGTGTACAGCCTGAACGGCTCAACCGATTTTGATGAAATTTGGTATATTTACTTAATGCATCAGTGGGATGAATTGATCAACTTTTGGTGCAAATCCGGAAACCGGAAGTGGTAGTATTAGCGATCGACCATAGGAAGGGAAGGGTTATTTTCACACCCAAATTCACATGAGATTTTTTTACATATCACCACGAATGTATTGGTTTTATCCTCGGGAAAAATCATCTTCATTATATTTTTCTTAATTTAAAATTATATGTCGTCACCCATCCCTTCATGACATCACAGCCTCGGGTAACGCCGGGCAACGCCGGCTACTTCAGCTATTTATTATAAATAAAATAAAATTAAAAATATTTATGTTCTATCCATATCTGTTTTTTATTACATTAATAGATATATTAAAATTATTTGAAATTGTTTCTGTAGCTGGAAATTAATTTATTTCAAACCGTCGGTCGGTTCGGACCTGGCCACAGGTCAACTTATTTACTTTTAATATTAATTGGTTTAAAGTTGATTTGTTAAAAATCTATTATAAATGATATAACTATAATTTTGAAAACATAACAACATTCTTCACATGGATTAATTAATAATTAATTAATGTAGATTAATAAAGTATTTTTTAATAAAGATAATAGAGCAACTTATTTGGAATTATTATATTAATTAAGATTATTAAACAAATTTATCAATAAAAAATTTTTAGAATAGCACTTACAATGTTTATGCAATGTATTTTAATATCTGCAGTGAATAAAATAAAAGGCATTCATTCATTTGAAAATCATTATTCTATTACCGTGTCTTAAATGCAAATGATAGCTACAATAATTACTTGTAATGATACATAAAATTAATAAATATTCTCTAGACATTCTTTGAATATTGAGTTTCTACAAATTGAGTTCGTTAATGAACTTGAATTGTTTTATTTATTTATTTATTTTTTTTTTGATTCTATAAAATAAATTTAAATTTTTAATTTATTTAATTTAAAATTATTATTAATCAATAAATCAACATTAAATTTGAATACAAATTAATCTTGAATTAATGTTCATGTAATTCAAGTTGTGTTTTTTTTTTTAATTAAAAATCCTTTCCCTTTTCTTCGTGTATCTATCTATTCAAAATAAAAATGAAATGAAAAAATAAATAAATAAATAAATTGTGTTAGATATAAAACGCTGTCTCATCTTACTAGTAATGCTTTCTTTTGTTTCACTTTTCTTCGTCATCATGTAATCATATTTAACCGATGTAATTTTGTATTTGTTACAGTGCTTTCGGCTAAGTCAACTACCCCAAGATAATCCAGAACCATAGTTAACCCAAAACCATTGCTATAGTCCAGATTGTATTCAATTCAAAGCTAACCGAATTAATGTTGGCTCCGAGTCTCTTCGTTCAAGCAACAAGCCATTATTAATCAAACATCAACGAAAACAACAACAACAACAACAACAAAATAACAAAAAACAAAACAAACCAGTACCTAGATATATTCTCATCTAAATTATATATATATATATATATATTTATTTATATATATATAAATATAATTAATTATACATAATATTTAAATATTTATATTAGCAATTTACTTTTTTTATATATTTAATTATTTATTTATTATTTTCTATTTTTAAAGCTAGATTTTGACAAAGACGAAACCAAACGACATATAAATATTTAATTAATTTTTTTTTTTTTAAATAATACCTATAAATTGACGAATACGAACGAACGAACTAACGAACGAACGAACGGACGAACGAAGAATATTTTTTAATGTTTGTAAATACGAACTCTTATCTGTAAATATTTAATTTAATAACAAAGACTCTGTGCGATAGATAGTTACTTTTTAAAGTTAATCAACTTATGTTACCTGACAACTGTTACCAAAAAAACAAAAAATAAAAACAAATATATATATATATATATAATAAATCACAAATATATATGTATATATATATATATATGACATGCACGAACCACTTGACTCTTGATTTGATGATATCCGACTTTTTTTACTTTGACTTTCACGAACTCACTTTAACGACTAACTAAATACTATGACAAATCACTTTTTACAATTTTTTACTTTTTAACCACACTATTCAATAAATTATACAATCTTTTTTTTATACATTTATTTTAATGTTATTTTTATATTGATGTGAATATATATATACATAAAAAATATATATTATATGTGTATATATTATATATATTTAAAAAAAATATATACTAGAATTTTTTTCTTATTTTTTTAAGAAACATATTCCCTAAAATCATAACAAAAAAAAAAAAAACAAGAATAAATCATATTAATTTAATAGTAATTATCAAAAAAATTCCACCACTTCCTTTATCCTTTATCTTATCTATTTTAGGAATATATCGATTGCAGAAAGCTTCACGGATAAACAATCAAGACTTCTTGATCTCTTCAAACCCATTAGGGAACTTACGGGTCTTTTTTTTATAAAATTATTATATTATACACGCATATATATGTTATTTATAAACGATTTCATTTCTAATTTTTATTTTTTATATTATAACATAATTATACTTATTGGTAATAAATATTCTAAGAAGATTCCATAAAGATTCTATAGTCATTTTTCTTTTGATTTCACTTTTTATTCTACCTAAATATTTTAAATAATCAATAAAGTTATACATATACAGGGTGCTTCAAAAAAATGTATACACACTTTAAACTTCCATAGAAAATTTATTTACCGTTCTACAAAGTTAAATTTCAGGAAAATAGAAAGCTGAAAGTCCAATGTAAATGAAACATAAATAACAAATGTTAATACTGTTCAAATTGGTGACCTGCAGCATCAATACAATTCTGAGTACGAGTCACCACTGATTCTGTACATCGTATCAAAACGTCCAATGAGATTTCTCTACACACTGCTTGAATCTCATTCCAAAGAATGTCTAGGTTACGTGGTTTACGTTTATACACCTCATCTTTTACTGTGCCCCACAAGAAGAAATCCAGTGGTGTAAGGTCTGGAGAGCGTGCTGGAAACTCGATTGGCCCCCTGCGTCCCTGCTGCAGGTCACCAATTTGAACAGTATTAACATTTGTTATTTATGTTTCATTTACATTGGACTTTCAGCTTTCTATTTTTCTGAAATTTAACTTTGTAGAACGGTAAATAAATTTTCTATGGAAGTTTAAAGTGTGTATACATTTTTTTGAAGCACCCTGTATATATAAGAAAATTGGGAGGGTCAACATGTTTTTAACATAATTAATACAATATTTTATTTTAAAAAAATAAATAAATAATATTTGTACAATTTATTCATTAAGTTAAATAAACGTACAACGTTTCGACTGCTTATTCTGCAGTCGGTTTGAGTCGGAGCAAGCATACAGTACTTGATAACGACTGCAGAATAAGCAGTCGAAACGTTGTACGTTTATTTAATATAATTTAATAAATAAATTTTATAAATATGTGGTATTTTAATGAAAAACCCTTTAATAATTATCAAAAGTTTTAATAAATAATTAAATAGATAAATATTTTTATATATTCTAAGAATTAAAAAAAAAGAAATCTTGAAAATAATCATATTTTATTATTGACTTGTATAAGTAAGGAAATATATTTTAAGGTCCATATACTTTACTCCTCGAATCCAATGACCAATCCAATTTTTTTTTAAAATTTTAAGAATAAAAAAGCGAAATTTAATATATTACGATAAGAATGAAAATTAAAAAATTAAAATATTTATTAAAATCACCAAAAAAGAGAGAGATCTTCTAGTGAAACCATTCCTAATATCAGTTGTTAATTATTACTTGTTCTCTTCCTATTCTATTCTTTCCATCTTTTTACACGTGTTTCCTTTTTCACTCTCACACACGCGTGTCAATGTTTAAATGATTTTTCCTTTGGACCTACTAACATACTGCCTTAAATTTCATTAAAAAAAAATATCATTTATAGAATTGATTCTTTTAAGATTATTACATTATTTATTTTTTTTTAAATTAATTATTTATTTAAAGCAATAAAAAGATTTTTTTTTATTTTTAATTTATAATAAAACTTTCTCATTATTTTTATATCATATATATTAATATAAGTATACTAGTATAGTAATATAGTGGTATAGGAGTACAAATTCTAAATATATTTCATAAATATTTACATCTAATCAAATTATATTATTTTTAAAATTTAATGAAATTATGAATACAATTTTTAAATATAGAAAAAAAAAATTAACATAATTATTAATTTATACTTGAAACAATGATTTAACAACAAAAAAAAATGGGAAGACTTTTTATTAAAAATAAAATTTAAGTATTTTTATAAATTTTACTAAGAATAGATTTTTTTCTTATAAAAAAAATCATTTTAAATCATTTTAATTTATACTTTAAAAATTTAAAATTTAATTCAAATCAATTCTTTCAAATTAATTGTCCCATTTTTATGTTGACTACAATAAAACTAAAAGTTAAAAGTTTTTCTTTTTATATTGATAAAATTAATAGTCAAGGGTAAATAATATTATAATATAATATAATTTAAATTGTTTTGCAAGGTAAAGTTGTTTATTTCATATAAAACTATTTATATCAATTTTATATAAAATTAAATAAATATAAATTTTTTAAATATTTTTTTTTATATATTTAATTTTCTAAATTCAAATCACACAAAAATCAAAAATAGCCTTTTAAACCAAAAGTTCAAAATTATATTATTTATAATAATAGGTTTATTAACATATTTCAGTAATAATTCTAAAAAAATAATAATTAACTAATTTTAAGTCAAAAGTTAATAATGTAGATAATTATTTTGTATTGCTTGACTTATATTCTTATTGAGTTGTAGAATAAGATTTAAGTCGGTTGTGGAAAATAGCCTTCAATTAATTTTGATCTCAAATTTCACTGAAGTAGAGAGAATATTAGGAAACAACGAACATTTTAGCAGCTCAGTTTGAATGTTGAATATTTTTAGATATATTATAAGGATTTGAGAGATAAATTTCTTAATTTATTTATTTATTTATTTTTTAAAATAGATGTTGTATCAAAATAAGTAATAATATAGCTAAATATAATTAATAAATATAAGTACCGGGACCCCGAGCCTCGGCTCGGTACTTAAGTTAAAAAAAATGATTCATTATTATTGGATTTGGCTGGTAATATTAATACCTGGGACACCGAGCTCTCGCTCTACCCTTTAAAAAATATTGATACACAATTCTTTAATTATTTATTACAATTATTAAATGTTACACATTTGCATCAATCTGATTAAAATTAATGAACTTGTGCTCCTCAATAATACATAAATATATAATATATAGGTACATATATTTTTTTTCTATAGTGTTTTTTTGAAAAACTGTTTAGCGCCCCAAGTGGTTATAAAACAAACTAAAGACAAAAAAACGTGCTTTGCAGCTTTTCGGAATTAAAAAAGCAAAATTGGCAGTCGTGGGACTGGCCGACAGAAGTGAAAACTTCTGCGTAAGAAATTTTAAAACAGACGAAATTCGCGCTATTTCACGAGAAAGATGAATTTCATATGCATGTATATATATATATAACTTATATATTATTTTAAACATATATTTTAAACAAATTTGTAACTTATATTTATATATATATAAATACACAACTTTGTTTAAAATATTGCAATACGAACTGTTTTATAATTCTTATCTCTAACATAAAATATATATTTATTATGTGAAGTTCATTTCGTATAATTTTGATTATATATGTATATATGAAATGAACTTTACATAATAAATATATATTTATATGTTAGAGATAATTTATAAAACAGTTCTAATGACAATTCAAATTTCGCGCTCTGTTATAAGAAATTTGAAAGCAGATGGTTTCATGGTGTTGGTCACGATCACGCGAGTTCTATACTTTTTCCCCATCCCGCAAAAGTGCTCAACGCCGCTAAAGAAGTTTTCACTTCAAAAATTATTTAATATTTGGAAATATATCTGACTTATAGAAAAAATGAATATTAATTAAAGAAAGAAATAGTTTTTAAAATATCCTGAATAATATGTAACAATTTTCAAGATAGAAATTTATTACAATATTACAATTATTAACTGTTGCATCATTGCATCAATCTGATTAAAATGAATGGAACTTCGGGTACTCAATAATAATAAATAAAATAATATTAATAAATATATTGAATAATATTTTATTGAAAAAATATTAAAACTTATAAAACTATCTAAAACTTTATTAATAAAAGAACAATGAATAAATAAATATAGAATAGTAATTTATTAAAAAGTAAACAATAGATAAAAAGAAAAAAAAATAACAAAATCATTATTTTCATTTTTAAATAACGATTCACCCGGCGAGTTTCGAACCGACGAAATCCACTCGTTAAAACATCAGTCCAACCGCTGGACTATATGTATTTAGATAAAAAATTGTCATTTTTTTACTGTCTTAGCAGGCAGTATTAAAAATTTTGACGTTTTCCATATATAATTTTCAATTAAGAAATTAATAATGAAGCTGTATGTTTCAAGAGATATCATCAATAAAACTTAATTTTTCTTTATAAATACTATATCTAGTGTGAATTTGAAAAAAATCGTTAGAGCGGTTTTTGAGAACCAATATATATAGATAAATACATATATACAATTTTAGCTAGCATAATAAGATAAGATTAATTACTACCCGTATGAAGTTATAGTGGAATTTAATATTACCTTTATTACTTTAAAATTATCTCTTGAAATCTAATAAGTTTACAATGTAAAATTTCAAATTAACATCCAAATATTTTTTAGGTTAAAGAGTACCATCCAAGTATGCTAGTATTCAACCCTAATTACTTTAAAGTTTAAAATATTAATGTTTGATTAATTCATGACTATTTAGTTAATTAAACATTAAATATATATAATAAGTGAACTTTAGATTTATATAAAAAATAGTTTTATTAATTTCAGAGGATAGAAAAAATTAACATATAATATAAAATTATTTTAAAAAAATCAATAAATAAAATATTGAAAAAAAACTTTTGATTTATTTTATTTTATTTATTTTTTTTTTTTTTTATTATGAATAGAAAGAAGTGGCGGATTACACTAGCCTGGGCGTGTCGGTATAGAAGGGGCCCCAAAATTTTAAAATATTATAAATATTTTTTTGTAAATACAAAACACAAGTAAGTAGAGGCCTCAGTCAACCTTAATCCGCCATAATTGTATTTTTTCCGTTCTTTAACTCTTGGTCAATCAGCAAGGTCATTTCAGCCAGCCCACTCATTTATATAATATACACTATTATGAATAATAAACTAAATACTATTATGTACACTACGAGAATTAATATGAAATATGTCTCTCCACAGCAAACATTTCTATAGTCTAATAAATTATTTTGATACGAGTTCTTATTTTTAATACAAATAATAATAATAACATAATTTTAAGATTAAATTAATAAATAAATTTAACTTAAATTAAAATTATAATTAAAATATCAATGTACTAGACCAGTTTTTTTTTTACTTTTAAATTTGGGGGCACACAAAGAAAAAGATAAGTTTACCATGTTGAAAAAAATGGTCTCAAAAACTGTTTACCTTTTTGTTTTTTTTTTAGAACCAAATTGAAAAAATTTAGAAAAAAAGTTTAAGAGCCTAGTAATCTCGCGAAATTGCCGCTGCACACTGGTTGAGAATCACTGAATCTTTTTAGTTCACTATTTTTGGCTAAGGATGCAACGTAAATTAACAACGTATTAAATAATATATTTTTATTTTTTTTCAAATTTTGGGGCTCCATTCTATACTTCGGCCCCTAGGCACGTGTATAGTGTTAATCCGCCACTGCATTCTATTTCTAATAAAAATAAAATTAATAAATAATAATTAATAAGATTTGTATATATCAAAACTTAAATAATAATTAAAACAATAACAATTTCAAAAAAGCAAAAATGTTTAAATATATTTTATTATATATATATAAAAAATTATATATTTCTTATCTTATTTACTGTTATTTCTATATATATAAGTCCCTTTAAATATAGAAAAAACAATTTTATTTCTTCCCCAATTGGAATGCCATACGATAAGCCTTTGCCAAATTCTATAGTCTCATTTGAAAAGAAATCCCTATTTGAATTGAATAATAATACCTTCTGGATATTGAAGATAAATATATCCGAAGAGTAATTTTAATTTACAATGTTTACCCATAAAAAAAAAAAATAAAAACTCTTTCAACATCTAGAATTGGAATTAATCCATTAAGGAATTTGGGCGTTACTATTTTTTTGATGAAAATCATTGAATAAATCAATCATCTTATTAGAAATAAAGACAAATCATAAATAATCTTATTGTTATTAATTAGTGTTGTTGATTTTGTGTGAAATTAGGTTTTAATTTCATATACTTAAATAAATAAGAACTTTTTGCGAATGAACTGATACACTACAATAGGAGAAGTGATTCTCTCATTTTCTGTTTTATTATTCTTTATTCTATATATAAACAAAAATGTTATCTCCACATTGTTCAGAATTTACAAATGTTGCATATCTTCACGTTTCGTGACCTCTAGAATTCAAAAGTTACTTTTCATGTATGTTTATATGTGTGTGTGAATGTCTATCTGTATGTATGTCTGTCCTGAAAGTTGTGATGTTATAGAGTCAAAATTGAATGAACCGATCACAATGAAATTACATCACAATATTCTTATAAACTTCTATTTGTACCCAGGCTATATCAATTATATCAACATCTATTCAATAACCACAGTAATTAATTTTTTAATATTTATATAAAGCTCCATGTTGTTCATTCAGAGCATCTTGTGGCTCAGTGAAAAAGTCGATTCATTTCCGACAATAAATATAAAATTAATAATGAATAATACTTTTAATTTTTCAATCGCCAACGTAGTTAAAATTAAACTATTTCTGAAAATTTCTTTTAGAGGTTTTTTTTATTGTTTATAGTTCTTAGAATTTGGCGACCCTGAAAATTTTTCTCGCGACCCACTGTTTTATGAAGTCAAAAATATTTTTAAAATATCAATTAAAATCATATGAAAATAAAATATAAAATTTTGAAAATCAACCTCCTATTAAATTCGTAAATATGAGTTCAATTATAATACTCTAAAATTTTAATATTAAAATATAAGTATTATCTTACAACATATAGAATAAGATTAGATAATGAAAAAATACTCACTTTAATAATATATACACTATTTTGATATTTATAATTTAGAAATTCTCTCTATTTTAAATTATAAAAAAAACGGAAAGTGTTCCTTCCATATTTTGAAATTTAGGTGGCTCATATAATTTGGATAGGACTCAATTTATAAGTTACATCTAATTTAGGAAAATATTAATGCAGATTCAGGCCAAATCGGACAACATTAGATAAAAACATCCAATATATCTGTATTGTAAAAAAGTTACTTTTAATTTTATAAAATATCTCAATTCACTAACATTAAATTGCCTAAAATTTAATTTTAAAAATGATTCTATAAACGATATATGGAAATAAAAAATGAATATCAAAAAGAAATGATTAATGAATATTATAATCTAATCCATTACAAAAATATTTAATGAATTTACTGATTCAATTAAAAAAATAATTAAAAACACGAAAAGGAAATAATTTTAATTTATTGATTGAAAACAAATAAATGAAAACCTAATATATAGGTACATCGTTTCAACCAAATACTAAGTATCACTTCAGCGGTACAGAGGGTAGTCTAATTATAAGGGAGAACGAGCCCCAAAGGCTGTCTGAGCAGTTAATTATCCATAATTTCTTCTTACTACTCCAGAGTAACGAGTTATCTGGGAATGCTTTTGAGTGAAATTTCAATGTGGATGACATAGTGACGGCATTTAAATTTACTATTTTAAATTAAGAAAAATCTAATAAAGTTGATTTTTCTGAAGGCAGATCGATTTTTACCGACCGACGATAGTAAGGGAGGTATTGTTTTCACACCAAATTTCACATGCGGAGATTTTTACATATCTCCACGAATCATGCATTTTCTAAACAGAAAAAAGTATTTTTAGCATGATGTCTGTCCGTCTGTCCGTCCGTCTGTCCGTCTGTCCGTCTGTCCGTCCGTATAGATGTTTACAGCCTGAACGGCTCAACCGATTTTGATGAAATTTGGTATATTTACTTAATGCATCAGTGGGATGAATTGATCAACTTTTGGTGCAGATCCGTGAACCGGAAGTGGTAGTATTATCGATCGACGATAGGAAGGGAAGGGTTATTTTCACACCAAATTTCACATGAGGAGATTTTTTTATATATCACCACGAATCATACACTTTGTATTGGTTTTATCCTCGGGAAAATCATATTTATTATTTTTTTCTTGATTTAAAATTATATGACGTCATCCAGCCATTCATGACGTCACAGTCTGGTCTTACATATATATTATAAATAAAATAAAATTAAAAATATTTATGTTATATGCTTATTTGTTTTTTATTAAATTAATAGATATATTAAAATTATTTGAAATTGTTTCTGTAGCTGGAAATTAATTTACTTCAAACCGTCGGTCGGTTCGGACCTGGCCACAGGTCAACTTATTTTATTAATATTATCTATGGTGTGAATTTCAAAAAAATCCTTAGAGCGTTTTAATATCTCAAAAATATACAAAAATATTTATATGTATATACAATTTTTGCTAGTATAATAAAATAAGATATTTAATTAAAATTAAAAATTATAATTAAAAATACCAATGATGTGTGTGTGTACATTGAAGTATAATTTCTCGATTAGGAAAAAAGAATAAAATCGATTTACGTTTTCAATACAAAGAATTTTTGAGAATCAAAATTTCCTAGAACTGAAAATTCTTGTGACATATTTTAGTTTGCTTTGAGGTATATTCAAGATTACGTTAGAGACATTAAAGGTTTGTTTGTATTCAAAGCCATCCGTATTTTATCGAAAAATTCTTTGTAAAGAGAACGAACACTCTTTTGTTGAATAAAAATGAAAGGTTTTTTTTTTATGAATGGAACAAATAATTTGGAATTTAAAAAAAAAATCCTAGCTCATCTTTACAAGTTCAAATAATTCTCCTTCGTTTTTGTTATTTTTTTTTCTATACCAAGCAAATTTGATTAATCATATCCCAATCATAGATAGATATCTACTGTTTATTATTCTACTCGTACTTATGTAAGTATTTCCACAATAATATTTTATTTTTTAATTAAATAAAATCATCATCGATATACTAATTTGAAAGAATTAGATTTGTATTTTAATTTTTTGTGTATTAAATTTATAATATTACGAATATATTTGTTCTTAAATTTTTTTAAAAATCATTCATATAGATATAGATAATTCTTTCTTATGGGTTTATAAAAATTAATAATAGTAATAATAATAATAATAAATAATTAAAGCGAGGTTGTTATCATGCAATTAAGGGGCTTATCGCGTCAAAATTATTATCAAAGGGGATAAAAATTAAAATATATAAAACAATTATTTTACCGGTTGTATTATATGGGTATGAGGCATGGTCTATGACCTTAGGTGACGAGAGTAGATTTAGAGTATTTGAGAATAGGATTCTGCGAAGAAAGATGAGGTCACCGGGGAATGGCGTAGATTGCATAACGAGGAATTGCATGACCTTTATGCATCTCCAGATATAATTAGAATTATAAAATCGAGAAGCCTACAGTGGGCAGGAAACGTGGCTAGAATGGGAGAAGATAGAATGGCGAAAAATATATTGGTTGGGAGACTGAGTGGGAAACGTCCACTTGGAAGACCAAAGACACTCTGGGTGGATAATGTGGGAAAGGACTTAAGAAAGATTGGAGAGGATAGGGTCTGGAAGGTTGTAGCTCAGAATATGAATACTTGGAGGAGTGTGGTTGCTGCGGCCAAGAACTTTTGAGTTCCGTAGAGCCACAGAGATAGATAGATAGATAATAATAATAATAATAATAATAATACTAATAATAATATACATTAAATTGTATTTTTAATTCATATTTTTTCTTTGCATCATTTCTTAAATTCAATTATTAAATTTGAAATAAAATAAAAAAAACAAATAACAAAGTCTAGTCAATCCAATCTAGCCTCTCGAAAATTCTAATCACGTAACCAGCTGATTGACTTACACATCTTTTCATTTAATTTCCAAACAACATAAACAATCAAACTGAAAAACTAGCGTTGTTTTGGACTGATTTTAAAACAAATGTGAAATATAATCATACACAATATATTTATTTTTTAATGAATATATTATTCAATATGTATTTTTTCTTTAATATTTTATTAAATATTTTTAAGTGTCCAGATAGAAAAATTAATTTAGAAATTATTCATTTTAGGAAAGTTTTATTAAAATAAATGATATTTATAATTATAAATTTAAATAAATCCAGATTGAACATAATTCTCTCACCGAAAAAATAAAATAAAATAAAGTAACAATACATATTTAAGGTTACACATGAAGATGAAATGTAATTCAAATATTGCCTATCCTATACCATATAAAGTCAACTGATTGACTGCGAACACTTCACTATTAGTGGGGAAAGGGGGGGAAATAAAATTGTAGGTAATCTTAGTTTGTTAACCTTTTTATTAAAAGTTAAATTAATAAAACTAACTTAACTAAGTAAGCTATGTATCGAAATAAATCAATAAATAGATTAATAAGTAGATCTCTACAATCAATAATTAAATAAATAATTTTTATCAAGAATATTGAAGTAAAATTGAATTAATAATGATAATAAGTTTCAAAATACAAATTTTTAATTACTACTATATTTTTAACTAACGACGATAGGAAGGGAAGGTATTGTTTGTTCACCAAATTTCACATGTGGAGATTTTTACATATCTCCTCGGATCATGCATTTTGTTTACCAAAAAAAGTATTATTAGCATGATGTCTGTCCGTCCGTCCGTTTGTCCATTGTCGGGTAAAGCTTGAGAGGCTCAACGGATTTTGATAAAATCTTTAGTTGATGCATCAGTACCACTAATTAATCAACTTTTGGTGTATATCCGGAAATCGGAAGTGGTAATTTACAAAGTATTAATTTTATATTCATTGTCGGAAAATTAATTTATATCACATCGTCGGACGAGCTCATTTTTATTAGTATTATTACTTGTATTTAAAAAAAAAACATTATTGAATTAGTAATTTAAAGATATAAATTTAAATAATAACTACACTTTTCTTTTAATACTATCAATTAAATAGTAAGTGAAAGTCAATCATTTATTTATAAATATAATAAATAATAGATTATGTAGATAATTTATAGATAATTTACACTTAGGTTTATTCTTCTTCCTCTTCATAATAATTAACAAAAAAAAAAAAAAAAAATTGAGAGTGGAAACTTATATTAAAAGATTTTCCCTTATCAGTATAGATAATTAGAACATTAATAAACTTTTCTTTTTTTAATTTTTTAATCCTTGTAAATTAATCATAACATCAGAGATCAGCGTGTAGAAAAAGGCGAGAAAATCACGCAATGCATCGAACGGTCTAAATCATTTTGAGCGTAAATTTCATCGTGCGAAAACATATATATAAGACACCTCCGTTGTAATATAATCATTCTTGATTCATCAATTGCGTAAAAATGTATCCATTTGTTGTGTTGTGTGGTGTTCTAGTGGCGTTGGCTGGCTCAGCTTTGGGCAGTCAAGAGGAGCCCACTGTGCTTCATTCGTTATACAATTTATACAAAGACTGCGGAAGTTTATCAGTTCTTGAAGAGTGTCTTTCAAAAAAAGTTGCTGTGGATATGGATAGATTGCAACGAGCCGAATTAATTCCCTTAAATGATTGGTTATCCCTAAAACGTTCTGATAAAATTGAAGATCCGCCAATCACCGAAGAGAAATTGGAGATGACAACAGGACGAGGATTCGCCAATAAACAAGAGATGCTCGATTCAATCGTCATGGACAAAATTGCAGGTCTTGTGTCGGGAAGAAGTCTCCAATTTCAATGGAAACCAAGCACATCATTGGATGAAGTTGAAGCACGAAGTAAGGAAATTTTTTCATTCTTTCACAAAAATAAAATATATATATACTAATATATATTTAAATATTTATTTTAATTTTTTAAATCAATTTTTTTTATTATTATTATTTTGATTAATAATTTATTTTAAAAATTTAAAAAAACTATGTATTTAATTATTCATTTTTCAATATTTTATAATTATAAAAACTTTAATAATTTCTATTTTATTTTTTAAAGATAAAAACAAAACAAATTCTTTTAAATTTTTATTTATTTATTTAATTATTTAAAAATTTAAGGAGATTTTAAAAGAAATATTAATTTATATGGTATAAATATTTATTATATTTTATATAATGACTATTTATTGGTTATTTTATAAATTTATAATAAAATTATCATTTTTATTAGATTGATTTCAAAATTAATTTCTTTTGAATATTCTATACACGTAAATAATTATATTATTAAGGGAATTTTTATTAAAAGACCACATTATTTGTATAAAATTATTTATTAAATTAAAATAATTGTACAACGTTTCAACTGCTTATTCTGCAGTCGTTTTCAAGTAACCGTACGCTTACTCCGATTCAAGCGGACTGATGCATGTTGGGACACGTCACCTCTTATACATGCATGTGTCACCTCTTATACATGCATGTGTCCCAACATGCATCAGTCCGCTTGAATCGGAGTAAGCGTACGGTTACTTGAAAACGACTGCAGAATAAGCAGTTGAAACGTTGTACAATTATTTTAATTTAATAAATAATTTTATACAAATAATGTGGTCTTTTAATAAAAATTCCCTTAATAATTATCAAAATAACCATAAAAGCTTTAATAAATACGTAAATAATTATATATTAATTATTATCCAAATTCTTATAAATAAACTGTTTAAACAAATTAAAAAAAAAAATTATATTTAATATGAAAATGAAAATAGTTGTCACAAGAAAGAAATGATATTGAATTTTCTAAAACTCTAAATTAATAAGATTGAAATCTGCTCTTTTATTTTGGGACATCCTTTGAAATATGCTCTTTCATTTTGGGGCACCCTTTATAGCTTTTAATATAATACTTTAATTATACATCACTTATAAAATTTTTATTTGCTGTAAACTAATTAAATATAATTCAATTTTTTAATTCCTCTCAAGAATAATTTATTTGTTCAATTAAAATTAAATTTAATTTATGAAGAATTTCGCATCAAAAGAGTCATTCTGAATCGATTTAGAGTCATGGTGATAATTTTGCTCACTTTCAATGTATTGTTTTTGTTTTTTTTAATATGAAAATTAGTCATTCTCTCTTTCAGAGGTGACTGACTGACTGACTGTGAAGGGGAACTGTGATTTATCAAGAATTGTAAAATAATAATGATTTTCAATTTAAATAAATTATTTTAACGTACTTTATTATCTGTTTTTTATATAAATATATATAAAAGAAAGAAAATTATTATTATTACCCGAAATATTTATAAAATAAATATTCATTAATTGAGGAAATTACTAGTCATTTAATATAAAATAGAGTAATTTATAAAAAGTTTCGATCGAATCCAATGAATCGTCTCTTTCCAAAGTAGTTATTATGCAAATTTCCCTTGTAAAATTTTGTTCGGATGCTGATCCATCGTAATTATTAATGCAGCTGTGCATTACTTACAACTTTCACATGACCTTAAACTTGAACATTGAAGTTAATAAGCGAAATCATCATTTTTTATTACATTAATAAATAATAAATTTTCAAAACGAAAATTAATTTGAAAATTGAATTTAGGTAGTGTTAATTATGAATCGAAAAGAGTGGAGAAAGATTGATCGAGTGTTTGTGGTGGGGAGGGGGGGGGAAAGGAAGAGGGGGGAAAGGAGGAAAAAACTCTCTGTACATCCAAGCAAATTGAAACTGCCGTATCTTACTTATGGGATTTTTGCATAATTTAGAAATTTCCACGCTGGAAGTCACTTGACATTGTTCTAAATTATTTGATGGTCAAACACTTTCTCCGCCCTTCTTTTCAAATTTCAAATTTTTATTAATATTCGATTTAATTAATAAAACGAACATTAAATAATAATAATAATAATAATAAGCAAAATTGTTTAGAGAATGTTTAAAAGTAAAAAGTAAAATTACTACTTTCTAAATATTATAAATATTTCTTGTAAACTGATTGATCTTCTTCTTGACCCCTTCCATTTATCACTGCATTCCTATTGTATATGATTAATATCTATCAAACAAAAATAATTTTAATTTATTATTTAGGATCTCTTTAGTCAATTTTAAAATTTATTATTAATAATTTAATAAATGTCATCCATAAAAAAAAAAAATAAATAAATAAAATTGAAATTAATCTGGTTGAAAAGAAAGTATAAAAATACTTTTGTTTTAAAATCTTTTCTTGTGCTGAATTACTTCCTAATTTAATGACATGATTTGTATTTATATTTATTTATTAAAGGGAAAGTAGAAAGAATATTCAAAAATTTACGAGTATCTCTTTTCATACTAATTATCTTTGATATGAAAATAAAACCATTATATATTTTTTTTAATTTTAATTTTGATTTAATATAAATGTTGTTTGAAAAGATATAAAAGGTTCAGAGGATACTTTTTTCATGATTACTAATAACCTAAAAGAAATAATTACTTAAAGTGGATAAAATATTTAAAGTACATCTCTCTCAACTTCACTAAACATTCGCTAGGAGAATTTGTTTGTACATTTATTGATTAGACAATTAATTATTAATTAATTAATAGATTCATTTATTTGTAAATTTTAATTTGATAAAACTGGTCTGAAATAATTGATAATTACTAATAATACGATTTGTATTGTTATTTATATTTTAATTTTTAATTAATTAATGAATATCAAAATTTTATAAGTATGCTTACTTAATAAATAACATACCTTGAAACACAAAATCTATAAAAATCAGCTGGAATATCTTCACTTGACTATTTCGCAATTTGAATTGGATTAAATAACATATTATATTTAAATTAAATTTAATTAATTATAAATTATAAATTAAAATTAATAAATAATATTTAATAAATCAGCACGTATTTGGTTTGATGGCACCACGTCACGTGTTGGCGCGTGATTTGCATGTTAAAAAATTAATTCCGGTACTTTCAACAATTCAATCAAGCTGAAATTCTATATATAGCAGTTTTATACAATTTTTAATCATGTGAAAAACTATCAAACATATATATCTTTATTTTAAAATCAAATCTTAAAAAAAAAATAATTTAATTTATTTAGAAAATCAAAAATATTTATACAATTAGTAATGATCAAAGAATTAAATAAATAAATAATTAATGATATCGAGTAGATAAAAAAAAAAAAAATTAATTATGTTTATATTCTTAAATAAAAATATGAAATAGTTAGTCAAAAAAAATTTCAAGAAGAATGGATGTGTCATTAAGATTATTGTGTAATGTTTTGTTTTTTATTAGTACCGGGACCCCGAGCCTCGGCTCGGTACTTAAGTTAAAAAAAATGATTCATTATTATTGGGTTTGGCTGTTAATATTAATACCTGGGATACCGAGCTGTCGCTCGAAAAAATGTTTAGACATTATTATAGACATTTTCATTCTGTAAATTAAATAATTTTATTTCATTTAAATAAATATCTATTTTTAAATAATTTTTCTCTCTACATTATTTATCTAATTCTGACAATATATTAAGATCACACCGGG
Source organism: Labia minor (assembly GCA_963082975.1). NCBI lineage: Eukaryota > Metazoa > Arthropoda > Insecta > Dermaptera > Spongiphoridae > Labia > Labia minor. The sequence continues at coordinate 108,039,432 of OY720344.1, forward strand.
ACCCCGAGCCTCGGCTAGGTAATTAAGTTAAAAAAAAATAATTCATTATTATATTGGGTTTGGCTGGTAATATTAATACTTGGGACACCGAGCTGATATACAATTCTTTAATTATTTATTACAATTATTAAATGTTGCATCATTGCATCAATCTGATTAAAATGTATTATTAGGTATGTTTCTAAGTGCATGAATATTTTTTTTTTATTGGAAGAATGATAAATATATATCGTAATTTATAATTATAAAATATTATTAAAATATATATTTTTAATTTTATTTCGAAATTAAATAAACAATTTTAAAATATTTTTCTTTTAAAAAAAGGCGGGAGTCAAATTTCAATATGAATGTCATAAAAAAAATATTAATACAATATCCTTTAAAAAAAGGCGGGAGTAAAATTCCAAATTATATGTTTTTTTGTTATTGTTTTTGTTTTTTTTGAGAGAGATTAATAAATATATATATATATTTTATTAAAAATAAATATTTTTAATTTTATTTCGAAATTAAATAATAAATTTTAAAATATTTTAAATATAAAAAAAATATTAATACAATATCCTTTAAAAAAAGGCGGGAGTAAAATTCCAAATGACGTCACACCCATATATAATTTTTAATTAAGAAATAAATAATGAAGCTGTATGTTTCAAGAGATATGATCAATAAAACTTAATTTTTCTTTATAAATACTATATCTAGTGTGAATTTGAAAAAAATCGTTAGAGCGGTTTTTGAGAACCAATATAGAAATATATATAGAAATATATTTAGAAATATATATAGATATATACAATTTTAGCTAGCATAATAAGATAAGATTATATTCATTTTATAAAAATGTTATATTAATAATAAAATAAGTTGACCTGTGGCCAGGTCCGAACCGACCGACGGTTTGAAGTAAATTAATTTCCAGCTACAGAAACAATTTCAAATAATTTTAATATATCTATTAATGTAATAAAAAACAGATATGGATAGAACATAAATATTTTTAATTTTATTTTATTTATAATATATAGCTGTAGTAGCCGGCGTTACCCGAGGCTGTGACGTCATGAAGGGATGGGTGACGTCATATAATTTTAAATTAAGAAAAACATAATGAAGATGATTTTTCCCGAGGATAAAACCAATACATTCGTGGTGATATGTAAAAAAATCTCCTTATGTGAAATTTGGTGCGAAAATAACCCTTCCCTTCTTATCGTCGATCGCTAATACTACCACTTCCGGTTTCCAGATTTGCACCAAAAGTTGATCAATTCATCCCACTGATGCATTAAGTAAATATACCAAATTTCATCAAAATCGGTTGAACCGTTCAGGCTGTACACATCTATACGGACGGACGGACGGACCACTTCCGGTTTCCGGATTTGCACCAAAAGTTGATCAATTCATCCCACTGATGCATTAAGTAAATATACCAAATTTCATCAAAATCGGTTGAGCCGTTCAGGCTGTACACATCTATACGGACGGACGGACCACTTCCGGTTTCCGGATTTGCACCAAAAGTTGATCAATTCATCCCACTGATGCATTAAGTAAATATACCAAATTTCATCAAAATCGGTTGAGCCGTTCAGGCTGTACACATCTATACGGACGGACGGACCACTTCCGGTTTCCGGATTTGCACCAAAAGTTGATCAATTCATCCCACTGATGCATTAAGTAAATATACCAAATTTCATCAAAATCGGTTGAGCCGTTCAGGCTGTACACATCTATACAGACGGACGGACGGACGGACGGACAGACATCATGCTAAAAATACTTTTTTCTGATAAGAAAATGCATGATTCGTGGAGATATGTAAAAATCTCCACATGTGAAATTTGGTGTGAAAACAATACCTCCCTTACTATCGTCGGTCGGTAAAAAATCTGGAGTGTCTTCTCCCTACTATTTCTCAAATTTGAATTAGATTAATTAACATATATTATATTTAAATTAAATTTAATTAACTAAATTGTAAATTAAAATTAATAAATAATATTTAATAAATCAGCGCGTGTTTGGATCTTTGAGGACACCACGTCACGTGCTAGCGCGTGATTAATAGTCAACGTGTTAAAATATTAAAAAAAATAATTCCGGTATTCTATATATAGAGCAGATTTATACAATTTTTAATCATGTGAAAAACTATCAAATATATATCTTTATTTTTACGGTCACTTTAGAGGAAAAAAAATCAAAACGTGTTAGGTGATGACCCTCTTCCGGTTGAGCTACATTTCTCAAAAATTGATAGAAAACTACGAATTTTGAATAATGCCCGTGTACCAAATTTCATGATTATAGCTCAAACTGTGTTTTGCGTAATCTTGTCTACATACACACACAGAGAGAATGAGAGACATTTTTCTCAAACTTAGTGAAAATGATTCAGGAACCTTTAAAACGTATAAAAACATCAAAATCTCGAAATTGAAAATTTTTGTGATCGCAATACTATCTCTGGCGAGATATTAAAAAATTAATAAAGAAAAAAAATCAATTGAAAGTGAGAATTGGTCATTTACTTAGATAGATTAGAAATTGGCTACGTATTAACTGATTTTCACCTCTTAGATAATTATTTTTCTATTACTTTTTACTTTCATTTTTTATATACCTTCATATATAATATATAATAGATAAGCTATTCATATAACTCTAAATTAAATATTAATACCTGAAAAACTAAATTATTATAATAATATAAAATAATTTTAGTTTTATATATTAGCGTTAATGAATTTATCATTTTGAACATTAATCCTTTATAGATATGTAAGTTGGATTTTGCTTGATTTTATTATTCTGTTAAAGAATCATTTATTAATAAGTATTTACAATAAAATAATATTACAATATTTAAAAAATATCATACCTGTTAAAGAATAATTAAATTACAAGTATTTATTAAGAGATGGAATTAATATAATTATAATATCTTAATGTAATAATATGTATCTTAATGTAATAAATACAGGGACCCCGAGCCTCGGCTCGGTACTTAAGTTAAAAAAAATGATTCATTATTATTGGATTTGGCTGGTAATATTAATACCAGAGACACCGAGCTCTCGCTCTACCCTTTAAAAATATTGATATACAATTCTTTAATTATTTATTACAATTATTAAAATTTACACATTTGCATCAATCTGATTAAAATGAATGAACTTGTGCTCCTCAATAATACATAAATATATAATATATAGGTACATATATATTTTTTTATAGTTTTTTTTGAAAAACTGTTTAGCGCCCCAAGTGGTTATAAAACAAACTAAAGAGAAAAAAACGTGCTTTGCAGCTTTTAGGAATTAAAAAAGCAAAATTGGCAGTCGTGGGACTGGCCGACAGAAGTCAAAACTTCTGCGTAAGAAATTTTAAAACAGACGAAATTCGCGCTATTTCACGAGAAAGATGAATTTCATATGCATGTATATATATAAAACCTATATATTATTTTAAAATATTGCAATACGAACTGTCTTATAAATTGTTATCTCTAACATAAAATATATATTTATTATGTGAAGTTCATTTCGTATAATTTTGATTATATATGTATATATGAAATGAACTTTACATAATAAATATATATTTATATGTCAGAGATAACAATTTATAAAACAGTTCTAATGACAATTCAAATTTCGCGCTCTGTTATAAGAAATTGGTGTCGGATCGGTCACGCTCACTTCGAGTTCTATGCTTTTTCCCCTACCCACAGAAGTGCTCAACGCCGCTAAAGAAGTTTTCACTTCAAAAATTATTTAATATTTGGAAATATATCTGACTTAGAAATAGAAATAATGAATATTAATTAAAGAAAGAAATTGTTTTTAAAATATCCTGAATAATATGTAACAATTTTCAAGATAGAAATTTATTACAATATTACAATTATTAAATGTTGCAACATTGCATCAATATGATTAAAATGAATGGAACTTGGAGTACTCAATAATAATAAATAAAATAATATTAATAAATATTAAATAATATTTTATTGAAAAAAAATATTAAAAATTATAAAACTATCTAAAACTTAATTAATAAAAGAACAATGAATAAATAAATATAAAATAGTAATTTATTAAAAAGTAAACATGAAAATAGATAAAAAAAAATAACAAATTTATTATTTTTTTTTTATTTTTATATAACACGATCCACCCGGCGAATTTCGATCCTTCGAACTCGGGTAGTAAAAACAATCGTTCTATCCATGCGACTAATATATTTAGATAATAAAACTAACATATTTTTACTACTGTTTTGTTGTTTGTTTTTTTTTTTTTTTTTTTGAGAGATTAATAAATATATATATATATATATATTTTATTAAAAATAAATATTTTTAATTTTATTTCGAAATTAAATAATAAATTTTAAAATATTTTAAATAAAAAAAAATATTAATACAATTTCAGTTAAAAAATAAAAATGGCTGTCATTTGTGACGTCTTCCATATATAATTTTAAATTAAGAAAAAAATAATGAAAATGTACTTTTCCTGAGATGTGATCAATAAAACTCAATTTTTCTTTATAAATACTATATCTAGTGTGAATTTGATAAAAATCGTTAGAGCGGTTTTTGAGAACCCATATATATATAAACAATTTTAGCTAGCATAATAAGATAAGATAAGATAATGTCATAGGTGAGGTTAAGTGAGAAAAATAGATGTGATGAGATGGCGTTGTAGTAGAGTGGTGGAGGTATTTTTAAAATTTCAGATATTTTTTAGATACCCATAATCCATATAAAAAATTTAAAAAAAATAAAATCAAAAAAACACTTGACAATTTCAGCTGAATGGTTTAATTTGTACCAATGTATGTGGACATTGATCGTAAGATTATCAATATTTTTAATAAATAAATTGAATTTGATTTGATAGAATTTTATTTTTTGTTAAAGCACAATCATTTTTGGGATTTTCTTTTCTTTTATTGCACGCCGATCATAGTTATTTCCCTTTCTCTCTACTTTTTGAATTGTAATCCACTCAAGCTTCAATAAATAAAAAAAAAAAATCCTTTGATGTTTCTTTTGAAAAAAATATCTTTAAATATAAGATTAAATTTCTTTATTCTTGCTTTAACATTTGTTTTATAAATTGAATCAATTTTTAGAAATTTCGAAAAAGTTTTTTATATAAAAAATTAGCAACAACTTTATAAGTATAATAGGTAGACAAAATAGGTGTTTCCTTCTCCCATCGTATGGAACTTTATTTCTTATCGTTGAATTAAGAATTAATAATAAAAAAGATAAAATTGTGTATTGAATTTTATTGAATGTGAATATTGTTTTACATTACACAAGTAAAAGTTAAATAGAATAATTTAATACATTTTTATTCTTCTTGTCTTTATTTATTGCATTCACTGATAATTTAGTTTCTTTTAGTATTTTTATAGATAAATGTTAAAATTAAAGGCATCAAAAGATGATGATTGTTTTAGAGATGCACTTGGCCATGATTTCTGATTCTATTTATTACCGCTGCTACATCTGCAGCTGGTGCTACACCCTGATTGTTGAGTTCAGCAAGATGTTCCCGATTGTGGATATAAGTCTCAATCATGTCAGCGATTATAGTTTGATGAGCGATCGTCCTCGGAAATCCTTGATATCCCCTAAGGGATGATTGTCCTCCTGCTTTTATAAGCAATTCTTTTGCAACAAAGGCAAGACTCTTGTAATTGGTTGATCGTACTTCTTTGAGATCTTCATTAAATCCATAATATGGATTGTTGCCCACTACATCAACTGCATGGGTGAACCTCTCCCATTCTACAGGGAAATATTGTCTGATATTCACCCACCCAAAATCAGGGTAGTTTTTTACCGCCTTTCCTATAGTCACTAGACAAGTCAACCCAGATCTTGATATTTGGGAGATTATTAACCTGAGACTCATAAACTGGGTTGGGAGTACCGTCCTAGCATCTACTATACCAGCTATATTAGTGGAATTTACATACTTTCCATAAAAGGTATAGATCTTCTTAATAACATCAGGAGACAGATCTATATTATAACCTAATTCAAGTTGAAGATCACGAGAAATTTTAGCCAAAAACCTTTCAGATACACTCCCGCGTTTCATGACCGATACTAAAATATAGGCAACTGCTACCTCACCACGAAGCTTAACACTAACAGTTGCACGAGAGGCAAAGTATGTGAGTACTCTATAGTTAGCCTCGAAATCATCGCTCACTATATCTTCAGCAGCCCACCCAATGGGTCTCTGAGCTTTTGGTATAGTAGCATAAGGGTAGTCATTCATTGCTACCACCTGCTCGATATGATCGTGATCTCTAAGAGCTTTAACAGAACTTACTAAACTTACCTGCAGCCCTATCATACACTCTATGTGTAGGGATTACACTGGCCATCATCTCACCTACAGCAGATATCAAAGACTTCTGATTAGCCTGTTGTATGCTGTCTCCATGTATTAAACATCTGCCGAAAGCTAGAAGTCTCAACATCGTAGGCATTCTGTCATCTTCATATATTCCATCGAACAGCCCATAGCCAATATTTCTATAATGCATAGTCGTCAGAACTGGATCCTCTTTCTCTCCAAGCCAAAACTGAATAAACGCCCTATTCATACATGGAGCTAGTGAGTACTCAGCCATGTTGTCAAAGAAGCCTAGAGTGTAAATAGATGAATCTGAAACAGAGTACCAACTGATTTCAGAGGAAGAACTAGAGCTGTAAGAAGTTGAGAGGTAAGGATCCAGAGCACTGCTAGACCGACAATAATAAAGTAGAAATACTAACAAAAGCGAAATCCAACTAATATATCAAATAGTTTTAAAATAATATGAGATTAAATTTTTCAAGAATAAACTTTTTTTCTAATTCAAATAGATTTATTTGGTAATTATTTACATGAGTGCCATAAGCTTTATTAATTTAACTAAAAGAGATCATGCAAAAAGTCATAAGAAAAAGTTGTTTAGAATCATACAAGGAATCCGTCAAGGTAAGTTTCATGAACCCACCTAGCTGCGGGAGTCAACGAAATAATTACCAATTTTCCCCATGTATTCTATGTCTCATTCATTTTGACTATCTTTCCTTTTATGGCTGTTGGTGGCAACACCACGGCACACTATCAGGTGGCGCTATTGAGGGGAGCGAGAATCAAATTCAATAATACTTTATATAAAAAAAAAACTTTTTTAAAAAACCACGTTTTTAACGCACTAAAAAGAAGAAAATAATTTTTCTGAAACCCCATAGGTACTGACATTACAAACAAGAGATATGATTTGAAGAAAATTTTCTATAACGTAAAACGTGGGGCGCAAATAATAATAAATTTTTTAAATGCAATATAATTTCTTTGATTAATTTATTTCAATATCCATGGATTTATATTTTAAGTTTTATATTTTTTACCAGACTTTTTGTAAAAGGGAATATTATTAGTAATCCAACAGAATACTTTTATTAATGTAAATTTTTTTTGGAAAATTAATTCCTTAATATTAAATAAACATCTTCAATTTACACTTTAGAAATTTTATTAACATAAATATTAAATATTTGCTAGAAGTTTTGCAGTAGCAAAATTTAGTTTTAGATTTCTTCAAGTTAAATTTCTTATATTATTTACCAGAATATTGTTAGGATGTCATTTTTTATCAGAATTTTTTAAAAGTGAATATTATTAGTAATCTAAAGGTAATCTTTTCATAAATTAAATTTACCTCTTTTAAAAATTTCGATAAGTTATAAGCTTTACTTTTTGAAGCTAATTAAAATATGAATTCATTTATCCTATTAATTTGTACCTAATAACATTTATTTATAAATTTTTATACGATACAGAATATTTTAGCCATAGTTGCGCCCCACGTTTTACGTTATAGAAAATTTTCTTCAAATCATATCTCTTGTTTGTAATGTCAGTACCTATGGGGTTTCAGAAAAATTATTTTCTTCTTTTTAGTGCGTTAAAAACGTGGTTTTTTAAAAAAGTTTTTTTTTTATATAAAGTATTATTTTCTACTTTTTAGTCTTCATATATTGCAATCGATTTCACTTGACCTATACTACTTTTAAGTTTTTTGATTGACTTTAATAGTCATGAAATACTATTATCCTGAAAGTAATAAATTTAAATTGAATTATAAAGAGAAATTTTTAAATTTGTCATATTTTAATTCTTTATTGCCTAAAACTCATAAATTTAAATTTTGTTTTCTAAATTACAGTACAAAACATTAATATACCTTCTTTCAAATTTATTTACATTTTAAATATTATACATATTATATTATTCTTTTAACGGGTTTTTAACGGTTTTTTTCAAATTTAAATATTTACACTTTTTGTTTTGATTTTCCCATACAAAATTATATTCATTAATTATGCTCTAATTAAACACTTGCAAGCTACGAATGTGTTATTTTATTGTATTGTCATCCAGAATACATAACTCTGAAAAGTTTCAGAGCGATTGGATGACTGGAAGTGGTCGAAATTTCGATTGCAAGATTTGACCCGAACAGATAAATAAACAAACAAACAAACAAGAAAGCAAGCTAAGAAAAACGTGGTAAAATACACTCAGTTAGCAAGAGTGCTAATGATGACTTGGTGAGATGCAGAGAGCAAATGATAGCTGAAGGAAATTGAGGGTGGCGTTTAAGTCGAAAAAAGGTGTGTCGAAACAGGCAACCAATCAGAAGACCCGTTAAGTAAAAATAAGAAGAGGGGAGTTTGAACCTTTTTTCTACCTCCCTATTATATTTTTTCAATATTTTGATTTTATTAATTTTTTATCTCTCTTTGTAAAGACGAAATTATAACTTTAAAATGATTTTAAATGTAATCAATCAAAAGTCAGAAATTATAATTTAAAAAAATCAAAATTCTTCATAAAAAAAAATGGCTTTTTATTTTTTCTAATACATTTACCGTGTATATAATATATAGAGATTCTTTATTTCATTAGATTGAATATTATTTATTAGTAATTCATTTAATAAATATCTAATCGTTATTTGAAATTTATTTAATTATTATTTTAGAATTTATGATGCTTAATCCAAATTTAATTCGCAGCATGGAACATACGATCAGGACTGTCATTTAGTTGGAGGGGAGCGACCTGAACATTTTTTCAAACTTCTTATTTAAACGGATTTTAATATTTTGATTATTATTATTAATTAATGTATTATATTTGCATCCCGCCTCGTTTTTGTATTAGATATTGTATCAATATTTTTTATATTTAAAATATTTTAAAATTTTTTAATTAATTTCGAAAGAAAATTAAAAATATATTTATACAATTTTTGCTAGTATAATAAAATAAGATCTAATGAAATATATTTATTTTTATCGTCAATTCACAATGTGTCATTTATTATATTATTAATTTGTGAAATGATTACAAATTTTATGTAAAATCCATTCTCTATTCGTTTAGATCAAAAATAATATATTTAATATTTAATATATTGAATATATTTAATACATACTAGAATCAACTCTTGAATATTTTTTTAAACAAGCGGACTATGGACATCTGTATTATTTATTTTTAATGTTTTGACAAAGTCCCTTTTGTTGTTTTCTTCTTTTGTATTATGTATTGAGAAAGGTAAGTTTTGGAAAGGGCCTTTTGTTGTATTATTATTGTTTCTCCTTTTTAAGTTAACAAAATACAAATATTCATTAATTATGCTCTAATTAATCACTTGCAAGCTACGAATGTGTTATTTTATTGTATTGTCATCCAGAATACATAACTCTGAAAAGTTTCAGAGCGATTGGATGACTGGAAGTGGTCGAAATTTCGATTGCAAGATTTGATCCGAACAGATAAACAAGAAAGCAAGCTAAGAAAAACGTGATAAAATTTGGATTATATCAACAACCTGTATCTTATCCCAACGTTGAATTCCAACAACGGTAGGGGCAAGGTGGTGGGTATCTTCCTTTTAGAGGAAATTGAATTATATATATATATATATATATATATATAATATAATTATATGAAAATTCAATTTCCTCTAAAAGGAAGATACCCACCACCTTTCCCCCACCGAAAAGTCGGAATTCAACGTTGAGATAAGATACAACCATACTAAAGTTATTTAGACCTTTTCGGTTTTTTAAATTCGGTTTATTTTATTTTAGAAAATATAAACTCCGAAAAAGCGTTTAAATAACTTTGGTATGAATAAAACTATTTCTAAAATAAAATAAACCGAATTTAAAAAACCGAAAAAGTCTTTAAATAACTTTAGTATGGATAAAACTATTTCTAAAATAAAATATACCGAATTTAAAAAACCGAAAAAGTCTTTAAATAACTTTAGTATGAATAAAACTATTTCTAAAATAAAATAAACCGAATTTTCATATTTAATTATACAATCAAGAACCCTTTAATGCGTAATTAATTAATTTTACTGTTATATATTTATAAAGAAACACCAAAAGAATGCTGAATGTTAATTACAATTTACAATTATAAACAATTTACTATTAATTCTTAGTAACATTAACTAATATACTATAATTTTATACGCGATATAAAAAACAGACTGTAATGGTTAAATAATCATTTGTTTGTAGTTGATAAGTTCCCTAATAAAAATAATATAAATTTGTTTTTATAATTAATAATATATTAAGAGTAGCTATATATATATTTGTATTATTTAAATTCAAATTGATTCTCGCTCCGTCCTATTCGTGATGCCACCTACAGCCATAAAAGAAAAAGAATAGGCGACATATGAATGGGGAAATTAATTAATTTACAATTACCTTTTAGGTAATTATTTCGTTGGCACCCGCAGCTAGGTGGGTTCATGAAACTTACCTTGCCGGATTCCTTGTATGATTCTAAACAACTTTTTCTTATGACTTTTTGCATGATCTCTTTTAGTTTAATTAATAAAGCTTCGGGCACTGATGTAAATAATTACCGATAATATTAATAAGTATTTACAATAAAATAATATTACAATATTTACAAAATATCATACCTGTTAAAGAATAATTAAATTACAAGTATATATTAAGAGATGGAATTAATATAATTATAATACCTTAATGTAATAATATGTATCACAGATTATCTATCTATTAATGTAATAATAATGTCATAGGTGAGGTTAAGTGAGAAAAATAGATGTGATGAGATGGCGTTGTAGTAGAGTGGTGGAGGTATTTTTAAAATTTCAGATATTTTTTAGATACCCATAATCCATATAAAAAATTAAAAAAAAATAAAATAAAAAAAACACTTGACAATTTCAGCTGAATGGTTTAATCTGTACCAATGTATGTGGTCATTGATCGTAAGATTATCAATATTTTTAATAAATAAATTGAATTTGATTTGATAGAATTTTATTTTTTGTTAAAGCACAATCATTTTTGGGATTTTCTTTTCTTTTATTGCACGCCGATCATAGTTATTTCCCTCTCTCTCTACTTTTTGAATTGTAATCCACTCAAGCTTCGATAAATAAAAATAAAAAAAAATCCTTTGATGTTTCTTTTGAAAAAAATATCTTTAAATATAAGATTAAATTTCTTTATTCTTGCTTTAACATTTGTTTTATAAATTGAATCAATTTTTAGAAATTTCGAAAAAGTTTTTTATATAAAAAATTAGCAACAACTTTATAAGTATAATAGGTAGACAAAATAGGTGTTTCCTTCTCCCATCGTATGGAACTTTATTTCTTATCGTTGAATTAAGAATTAATAATAAAAAAGATAAAATTGTGTATTGAATTTTATTGAATGTGAATATTGTTTTACATTACACAAGTAAAAGTTAAATAGAATAATTTAATACATTTTTATTCTTCTTGTCTTTATTTATTGCATTCACTGATAATTTAGTTTCTTTTAGTATTTTTATAGATAAATGTTAAAATTAAAGGCGACAAATGGAAATGGGGTTGATATACCTTATCAATACATACTAATATTTACTATCTAGCCAGTATTGCGATCACGAAAATTTTCAATTTCGAGATTTTGATGTTTATATACGTTTTGAAGGTTCCTGAATCATTTTCACTAAGGTTGAGAAAAATGTCTCTCTCTGTCTGTATGTGTGTGTGTATGTAGACAAGATTACGCAAAAACGGTTTGAGCTAGAATAATGAAATTTGGTATACGGTCATTATTCAAAATTCGTAGTTTTCTATCAACTTTTGAGAAATGTAGCTCAACCGGAAGAGGGTCATTACCTACAACGTTTTGATTTTTTTTCCTCTAAAGTGACCGTAAAAATAAAGATATATGTTTGATAGTTTTTCACATGATTACAAATTGTATAAAACTGCTATATATAGAATTTCAGCTTGATTGAATTGCTGAAAGTACCGGAATTAATTTTTTAACACTGCAAATCACGCAGCAACACGTGACGTGATGCCATCAACAAAGAGCCAAATACGCGCTGATTTATTAAATATTGTAGTGGGGGTTTACGTTGGGTGCCAGCGATGGAGGGGAGGTGACGGCAGTCCAGCGATCCACACTTACAAGGAGAGGGACAGAGGGGTGAGGGGAGGGGCTTTCAGGCTTACCACCGCCTCGGGAAAGGGGGACTTGTAGGGAGAGGTTTCAGGTCTCCTTTACAATGGAAGGTGAGAGTGATGAAAGGGTTGAGCGCCAATGAGTTTTGCTAAACTCATAAAAGGAAAGATAGAGAAGGGGAATAAGTGAAAAAGAATAAGGAGGGAAAAATTAGGTTTACTAGAATATCTAGGAGAAAGGGTAAGAAAAAGAAGTCTTCTATATACATATATTTTATATTTACAATAATATATACAGAGAGGTTGATTGAGGTACAATCATAGAGATTAGCGTATTAATCTTAGATTAGATATAATTGTAGGGGGGAAATTATCAAGGTTTCACCCGAAGATAATTTCTAGGAAAAGGAAAAGGAAAAGAACTGTGGGAGAATAGAATGAAGAACTAGCGGATTTTCGTTCAATCAAACTACCTCGGCAATAGGGAATAGTTTAATCCCTATTGTACAGGTGAAGGCGAAGAGTGAGAAATTTAGAGAGCGTTTGAAAATGGCGAGGAAGGCGGTCGGTTCGACACGTCTTTTCTTTTTCAAAGCTTCTAGACAACTGTTTTCTTGACACCAGTATTTACACTTGCTCTCTGTTTTAATGCCTCTCATTGGCCAAATAATGGTGATGTCATCCCTTATTTGAGCCAATGACTTGACTTGTCACATTTTCCGTTATATTGATATCCAACGGATGTCGTGAATGGAAAGTTTCCATGCCACGGTGGCTTAAACAAAGGGAGGCCGTTACAATATTATTTATTAATTTTAATTTATAATTTATAATTAATTAAATTTAATTTAAATATAATATATGTTATTTAATCCAAGTCAAATTTTTGCGAGATAGTCAAGTGGAGACACTCCAGCTTATTTTCTAGTCAACTGTTTAGTAGGATATAATTAAATTCTATTTTATTTTTTTCATTTATAAATATGATTAGGAAATAAAAAAAAATATACGAGATATACCCAGAATTTTAAAATTTAAAAATCAAATATGCAATTTTTATATTAACCTATTCATGTGTGTATAATTGAAGTTATTTTACATTTAAGTGACAAAAAAAAGGTTCAAATTTAAAAATATCTTTTTTTAAAAAAAAAATGTAAGAATAATAAAATAATAATATTACCATAAATTGGAAGGAAGGAAACTATAAATGTATAAAAATACCTATTGGTTGATATATTAATATAAAAATTCAAATCTGCATGTTCGCAAGGTATGACATTTAAATATTGGAATTTATTCAAATAGGAGGTCTGTTCAAGTCAGTTGAATTAAATAGTCATGCTCGACCATCTCATTCAGTGTTATATTGAAGGTTGACACTTTATAATTTAATTTTTAATAAAGGAATCGCCAAAGCACTCATACCGAAATAAAGTAAAAGTGAATAATGCCTTCAACTTTTACATATTTTATAAAAAGGGAATTCAATTGCACAAATATTTAAAAAAGAAAATGCATTAAAGTTATTCATATTTATTCATAATTAAATTTCGATAAGAAAATAATAGAGATGCATAATCAGTATTATAGAATTCAGACGGAGGGAGATATGTAATGGACAGAATGAAAGAATTATTAAAACAAGGGTAATTATTTATTCCAACCGATGTATGATGGATTTTGATAAAACTTTACCAGTAGATTCCATTTTTGATTCAAAACAAACTTTCCTTAAGCAGTATGTGGCGGTCGCTTCTAGTTTACGATATAAAAATTATTAAATCCAGTGTTATTCTATTTAAGTAACATGTTGATTATTATTTGACCACAAGAGGGTTTCACTAATTTTCGGTTTTTATAAGTACCGTTTAGATATAAGAAGATTAAATAATTAATTAATTAAATAATTTTCCTATATCCAAACCGAACTTATAAAATCGAAAATTAGTGAAACCCTCTTGTGGTCGAATAATAAAACTCTGGCGAGATAGTAAAAAGGAATCTACTGGTAAAGTTTTATCAAAATCCATAATACTTCGGTTAAACTAAACAATTACCAAAACAAGAAATAAATCAATACCAATATTTAATAGCTAATTGTTCTTTCTTTCTTTTTTAATATGAATATGGAAAAAATGCTATGGTAATAAAAATGTGAAACTTTCATTTTCAATAGATATTTATTAAAATTAAAATATGATATCTATAATTAATAAATATTTATTTATTTTATTCGTAATATTTATAATTTAATTTAATTTATTATAATTTTAAATTGAGACATCAATTTTTCAAATGTATAAGAAGTTTTTATTTTAAAAAAAACAATTCACATTTTAATTAAAATGTAACATTACAAAGAGCTTGAAGACACAGGAATCATTCTAACTAAATAAATAAATAAATATTAAAATTTATTTGTATATTTTTTTTTTTAAATGAAAAAATAAAAATTTTATTAGTTTTATAAACTATTTCCAAATTATTTCTTTAAATTAATTTCTCAAAATTATTGCGGATTATTTTTATTTGATGTTAAATCTAAATGAATTTGGCAAGGTTCGATCCCTCCAAATCATTCATACTAGTATTAATTATTTTATAATTTCAAAAGTTGAAATTAACCATATATACTTATAATTATGTAAATATAAAATATTGAAAAGCAATTGGATTAATTAGTAACCATAATACATTTGACAAATGGGATTTTAAATTTACTTTATAATTGACATAAGAAAAAGGGAAGTGGGAGGAGAATGGAGGTAAACTCAAATTAATAATGTCATTTTTGGTTGTTCTTGAAATTAAATTTAATGAAAAACAAATAATAATAATATTATTTGTCGGATCCATTTAGTAATTTCAAAATTAAATAGAAAATGATCGCAATGATGTGAAAAATATTAAACTAATATTATAATATTATACGAAAGCATTCTTTTCATTTTATTATTATTATTATTATTATTATTATTAAAATGAAAGAATTTTATATATTAAATAAATTTAAATAAATTCCTAATTTTTTTTTCCGAGCGACGGTAGTAAGGGAGGTATTGTTTTTACACCAAATTTCATTTTTACATATCTCCACGAATCATGCATTTTCTTAACAGAAAAAGGTATTTTTAGCATGATGTCTGTCCGTCCGTATAGATGTGTACAGCTTGAACGGCTCAATATGATATAATTTAGTATATTTACTTAATGCATCAGTATGATGAATTGATCAACTTTTGGTGTATATCCGGAAACCGGAAGTGGTAATATTACCGCTCGACGATAGGTAGGGAAGGGTTATTTGCACAGTAAATTTCACATGAGGAAATTTTTTAAAAATCTCCACGAATCATGCACTTAGTATTGGTTTTATCCTCGGAAAAAATCATCTTCATTAGTTTTTTCTTAATTTAAAATTATATGACGTCACAGCCAGCGCCTCCTTATATATTATAAATAAAATAAAATTAAAAATATTTATGTTATATCCATATCTGTTTTTAATGCACTAATAGATACATTTAAATTATTTGAAATTGTTCTGTAGCTGGAAATTAATTTATTTCAAACCGCCTGGCCACAGGTCAACTTATTAATATGATCATTGAATGTAACAAATGGAATTTGCCAAATATATATATATATATATATATATAATTATACTTATCAGAATAAATACAAATTGTTTTGTGAAATCATGCCGTTGAAAATAATTTTTTTTTTAAATATTTGATTTATTTATTTTGTTTATAAGAATGATTGATATTGATTTATAACTGATAATAAAATCATTTGTATAGTACAAATCTCATTAATTTTTTTTTTATTATTATAAACTAAATTAATTAACAACATTTATATTAATTTATTTTAATATGAATGAATCTTTGTTTTTAGTCCGTTTTAATTAAACCAGAACAATTTAATTATTATTATATTTATTTACATATATAAAGTATACATGCGTATATTCAAGATCTATGTCATGTCAGGTTATTTTAAATTAGTCGACAACTAAAAAAAAAGAACTCAATTAATTTTATTGAATCTTGATAAATTAATTATTTATCATATATAGAAATTAATGTTTTAATTATTTTTTTTATTATTATTACTAAATAGTATAATAATTGAATTTATTCTTGTTGGGGAATCTTTGAACCAACAAATGATGAATCTTAAGAGATGGTCAAAAATTGTGAAACGACGAACTACCTAAATACATATTACATATTCATTCCAAACATTGATAAAATTATCAAATTGTTAAATGTATGACAGGATCTAATCTTTGAAGGCTTGTTTGAGGATAGAGTATAAAGAATATATTTTCTTGAAGAGACTTAAAATAATTTATTTAATGATTTTGGAAAATAACAATCATTATTTCTTTACGCCTCGTTGAATGTAAACCAATAAACAACAAAAATTATAGTAAATCAGTTCTCTATCATTCTCAAGCCGTTATATCTTATTTGACAAGTGATGATCTAGAATCTAGAGAGATAATAATATAATTTCAAATATAAATTTGTTTAAATAATTAAATACATGACTTGTGAAATTTTCTTAGAGTGCGATGAAAAAAAAAATTACTTAGATATTTTATTCATTTATTTATATTTACTCTTAAATTAAGGAATTTTACAAAAGAAAACATTTCTTATTAATAATAAAATATGTATAAATATGTATATACAAATATAAATTACATAATTACAATTTTTCTTATGAATATATATTTATATATATTATATTCTTCTTCTTCTTAAGGTGCCGTCTCCCTTTCAGAGTTTGGCTATCATCATGACTAGGATAGCCTTAGAAGCCGCCTAGCAATGATGATTTTTCTTGGGAATGTTAATGCGGTGGTTTCCTGTTGCCTTCCGCATGTATAGAACCAGGAACTGATAGTTCCTGGAGCCGGAGGCAGCTGATGTTAAATTGAATTTTATTAAAAAATATGTTCTTTGTTGGAATCGAACGCCGACTTCTTGTATAGAAAATTGCTACGTTACACTCTCGGCTAGCTGCCTCCTATTTATTATCTAATTTATATAAATGAATAATTCTAATTGATAATTTTAAATAATTTATTAAAGAAATAAAAAATGATAAAAAAAACATATATCAGGTTTTTTCAAAAGTTTTGTTCTCTTTCAGCTTATATTCAAAGCTAATTAAAAACTTAGAACAATTCATAAATTCTTATTAAATGAGAATTATATTCCCATTTATGAAAATTCTTCACGAAAGGGTTGATAGTATTTCAAACATGTAATTAATCAGGATCGATAAGAAAACCACCAATAAATTAAATATAAATTTTATCTTATTTATAAAATTCGTATAGGTCTAAAGAGAAATTTGGGGGAATTGGGAAAGAATAATAGTTGGATGGAGAGGTAGATTATCGATCTGTTTTGTTGCTAAATACTATACTAAAATCAATCAACATAACATGCATAATAATCAATGCAGCTCTGATTAGCACTTCTTCTAATTTAAGTAAAATTAAAATTTAAAAGAATCAATTTCTATTATTTTATTTCACTATAAAAATTCAATATGAATAGGAATATTAAAAATTTATTTCTAAAAACTCTTGAATATTTAAACTAACTATATTTATTTTATATTAGTATTAAATAACATTTTTAATATCGTTTAATGATTTAATCAAACTATTAAAACATATCTATTAAAATATTTATTATAATTGAATTACTAATATATAATAGGTTCTATTTAATTCAACTATTTTTTTTTAATTATACACGTAAGTATATTGTTTTATTTTATTTTGTTTTTTTTTTAATTTCAATTTTATAAAATAATAATAATAATAATAATAATAAATGTAAATTCATATATTTGAATCCGAATAAAAATATAAATATTTTTTATTTTATTTATTTTATTATCATGTAAGTAATAAGAAAATATATAAATGCAAATAATGTATAGTATGTATATCAGTAAGTATATTAAAAATAAAGATATATATAAATTTCTAGTATAAAATGCTTATTAGGTTAATTATAATCTGAAATTTGCATAAATTAACTAGCATGAATGAAAAGAAAATAAACACAGCTAGCGATATTATTTTTTTTTCACCTTGATATTAAAATATAAGATGTGGAAAATAATAATTTAAAAGATGCATTTCTAATAATTAAGATGTGTGATGCGATGCGATGCTTATTGGGTCTTGACTAACCACCAATTTCCATTCCGATGCGTGAACTCACTTAGCGGAACAGATTGTATCATGTTAATATTTATTCTACACGTTTAACCATCAATTTATCATTTGATGAGCTCTAATTTGTAACTTTCTTTATTTGTTTTAGCAATGAAACTCAAACCAAAGCATATCTTCCCTTTCCTGATGGGAGTGATGCTCAAACTGCTTGCTTTCCTCCCCATCGTCCTGGCCACCCTCTCCGTGATGGCATTCAAGGCGGTAATCGCTGGCAAACTCGCCCTCGCCATGTCTTCCTTTATCGGCTTCAAGAAACTCATGCATCATGACAACCAAGACAACCATCATATTTCCCTGGACATGCTCAAGACGATGATGTCCCAAGGTGGACAAGGTGGTGGCGTGGGTGGAATTGGCGGCAGTGGTGGATCCCTTTACGGAAGATCGGATCTTTTCAAACGCCACTAAAATCGTTTCGGAAGGATACCCACAACACTGAGTGACATCAATTGCTTTCAAGTTAATTATCAAGGCATACGGGTACACGGATTTGTCCCGTCAACGTAATGCATCTCCCGGATTGGATTCCCGTTAACATTGAAATGGAACACATCACCATCCATTTTCAAAAACAAAAACAACATAAATAAAATTTCAATTGATTTATTTTTCTTCCCTCTCTCTCTCTCTCTCCCGTGTGCAAATCCCAAATAGATCATCTGTCAATAATCGAATTTGATGCGCGAATACGTTTCTACTCTTCAAATAATATATCATAGTGGCTCGATAAATTGCACTCAGTGTCAAAAAAACTTCTTTAAAATCAACTCCCCCCCCCCCAAAAAAAAATATCATTCTATTTACAAAACAGGGTGACTTCAATTCAAAATACAAGTGCATCATCATTACTAAAATTTATTTATATTATATATTTTTCATATATTTATTTATATAAATTTAAATTATTAAATAATAGTAGTTGTTGAGATCTTAAAATAACAAGCATCAAGTAATTTCTACATTATTTTTTTTTTCTAATTGTTTTCCCTCATTCACTAATTAATTTGTTTGATTTCATTAAAATTGTTTATATAATTTTATTCTATGGGATCGGACTTTAATTAATTAAGTTTTATGAATATATCATTTAAAATAATTTAGACTAGAATCTTTCAAAAACAGTTTAACAAAATATTAAAAAAAAGTTTACTTAATATCAACTTTCATTAAAAAAAAAAATAATAATAAAATAATAGATAGATTTTTAAATTCAAAAAAAAAAAAATAAATTCATAATATTCAATGCTCAATTAATTATTTATATATTTAGAAACTTTGTAAATATATTTGTGTTGTATTTATTAATTATTTATAGAATTATTTGTAAATAAATATTATTTAAGTGAGATAATTGTTATTTTCTAAAATATATATATATATATATATATAAACCCTTTTTTTTGTTTTATATTTGTATTTGATTTTTGTATTTCTTTTTTAATCTTTTTAGACAAACATCATCAATCAATACTCTACAGCCACTTTATTTCTTTTATCTTATGTTATCATATGTACATAATGTATAATATTAACAAAGAAAACCCTATTGGTTAGGTAAGTATCTTCACATGTCATATAAACTTGGATATATATATTACTTAGCTACATAAATGATTATTATTTATATCTTATCTTAATATACTAGCACACATGGTATAGATATATTTGTATTTTTTAATTATTAAACCGCTCTAAGGATTTTTTTGAAGTAGGAACTCTAAATAATATTTATAAAGAAAAATCGATGTGTATTAGTTTCAGACTCTGGAAAAATAATCATCTTTGTTTTCTTTTTCTTAATTTAAAATAGGAATTTTAATAATAAAAATATGGCGCGAGCAACGTCAGACTTCCTTAAATACAAAATAGTATAAGTAAAATAAAATTTAAAATATTTATATATTGTAATAATATTTTATAATCAAATTACGAAATATATATTATGTTATATACACAGGCCATACTTTTCTGTCTTTCAGTGCATTAATACATACGTTTAAGAGCTGCATGTTCTATGACAATTTTTACCGATCGACGATAATAAGGGAGATATTGTTTTCACACCAAATTTCATATGTGGAGATTTACATATCTCCACGAATCATGCATTTTCTTAACAGAAAAATAAGTTGACCTGTGGCCAGGTCCGAACCGACCGACGGTTTGAAATAAATTAATTTCCAGCTACAGAAACAATTTCAAATAATTTTAATATATCTATTAATTTAATAAAAAACAGATATGGAGAGAACATAAATATTTTTAATTTTATTTTATTTATAATATATATGTAAGACCAGGCTGTGACGTCATGAATGGCTGGATGACGTCATATAATTTTAAATCAAGAAAAAACTAATAAATATGATTTTTCTCGAGGATAAAACCAATACAAAGTGCATGATTCGTGGTGATATGTAAAAAATCTCCTCATGTGAAATTTGGTGTGAAAATAACCCTTCCCTTCCTATTGTCGATCGCTAATACTACCACTTCCGGTTCCCGGATTTGCACCAAAAGTTGATCAATTCATCCCACTGATGCATTAAGTAAATATACCGAATTTCATCAAAATCGGTTGAGCCGTTCAGGCTGTACACATCTATACGGACGGACGGACAGACATCATGCTAAAAATACTTTTTTCTGTTAAGAAAATGCATAATTCGTGGAGATATGTAAAAATCTCCACATGTGAAATTTGGTGTGAAAACAATACCTCCCTTACTATCGTCGGTCGGTAAAAAAGTATTTTTAGCATGATGTCTGTCCGTCCGTCCGTATTTATGTGTACAACTTAAACGGCTCAACGGATTTTGATGAAATTTGGTATATTTACTTCATGCATCAGTATGATGAATTGATCAACTTTTGGTGCAAATCCGGAAACCGGAAGTGGTAGTATTAGCGATCGACGATAGGAAGGGAAGGGATATTTTCACACCAAATTTCACATGAGGAGATTTTTTACATATCACCACGAATCATGCACTTTGTATTGGTTTTATCATCGAGAAAAATCATCCTCATTAGTTTTTTCTTAATTTAAAATTATATGACGTCACCCGGCCCTTCATGACGTCACAGCCAGCTCTTACTTATAAATAAAGTAAAATTAAAAATATTTATGTTATATCCATATGTCTATTTTATTGCTTTAATAGATACATTTAAATTATTTGAAATTGTTTCTGTAGCTGGAAATTAATTTATTTCAAACCGTCGGTCGGTTCTGAGCCTGGCCACAGGTCAACTTATTTTAATTTAGGTTCTTTTAAATTATTTGAACGACGGCTCGGTAAAGCAGGTATTAATATTATCAGCCAAACTCGATAATAAGGAATAATTTTTTTTAATGACCCTGCGGCGGCTCGGTGAACCAGGTACTATTAATTAAACAAATAAATTAATTGAAAGTTCAATAATCAAAAAAAAACTAAATATTTAATTTCTTTTTTTTTTTTGTCAAGACTTTTTAGATAAAAAAAAATTTCAATTTCGAAAAGAAAAAAGTTTAGAAGTATAAGATAATATGTAACTAATTTGATAATAACAATTGAAAAAGTTATATTTTAAAAAGTCATTTGAAGTCAATTTATATACAATAAATTTAAAACTTCACTTTAATTTTTAAACGAATATATATTTTTTAAATTAACTACTATTGGTAGATATAAACTTATATAAATATATATATAAGATAAATTTGAGATTAAAATTTTAAAAATAATAATCGTTTTGTAAGTAATTATATTAAATAATAATATTTGTTTATGAAAATACTATATTTTTTTTCATTAAAATTGAAATGTAAATATGAGATTAATTAACCATAAATTTAATTATTCATATAGGAAAAATTCAAATTTGGTAAGAAAATTTATTAATCCTATTCATTATATATATATATATATATATATATATATAAATATTAAGTTTTTTAATTATTATTTATTTCAGACCTCACCAAAGAATAATAAAAAGTAAGTAAAAAAGAAAGAAAGAAAAATGAATACTTACTTTTTAATACTTTTTTTGAAAATAATTTCTAGAACATGTAACTATGGAATGGTGGGTGTCCTATACCTATCAAGAGTTAATAGATATTGGAAAATGAAATGAAATATCAACCTCGATTGAGTTGCTGTCATTTTAATTTGAAATATAAATTCACTGATTTATTGTACTAATGCATGTTTAATGATTGTAATAACAATGATAAGCAAATTATCAATAAAAAAAACATAGTTATATTTTAGCTAGAGCATAGTTAAGAGATTGAGTGGGAGAAAAAAAAAACGAATCTAATTAAATGATGGTAAATTGAGACCATTCTTCATTAACTCGAGAATTTTTTCATATAAATTATTACATTTTTTTCTTCTTAAAGAAATTCATAAGATAATCAATCATAAAATTTTTATTTTTTTTTTTTGTTTTGTTTAAAAAAAAAAATGGAATATTCAGATGGATCGGCAAATTCTGATCTGCTAGGTAAATGAGCTTGGGAAAATGAGGTCAATGTTTTATAATATATTATAATGTAATGCATCAAGAGTTGTTTTTAAGGATTGCATTGAAAACATATAAAATTGGATTACTATACTAAATATTACGGCCAGTAGAAATAACATATCATATAATTAATTTATATACTTTTTTTGAAATATTCATAATTTTGGTGTTATTTTTTTTTCTTCTAATAAATTATGAATATCATTATTTATTTATTATTTTTAAATAATATATCATAATAAATAAAGTTGTTTTTATAAAAAAATAAATAAATAAAGAATAATAAAATGTTTTAATCTAGGCAGGTAACACCATTTGACCAGACTTACATTTTTATGTAAGATTATTTTTTCTACCAACCATATTTAAATATAAATATATAAATATATACGAGATTTGTTCAAAAGAAACAAGAACGAACAAGCATTAATGTGTTAGCTGGTTTATTAACGTGATGCAGAATCCATGATTTTTTTCCCACAATTCCGAACGTTTGAGTCGTATTGCTTCACGCAAACGTTGCATAACTTCCTTGTAGTATTCCTTATTAACAGTACGACCTGTTGGTAAGAACTCACGATGCACCACGCCATTGTAATCGAACAAAACATTGAACAAAACCTTCATACAAACATTTTTTTGAGATACAGTAGGCGCGCCGAATGCCAGAGTCAACATTTTTGGAGCACTTTATTTAAACAAATTTTAATATAGATTCATAAAAAAAAAATCGAAGAACACACAATAACGTGACTACCTTTTTCAGTTGTCAAAAACAAACTACTAATCCAAAATGGTTGATAATGTCAACATATGAGAAACATTGTATACCAAAGAACAAAAAATTTCGATAATCGAATGTACACAGCTCGCGAAAATTCAAAATTCACCTTTTCTTACCTCATATATACGTATATATACAAAAGAAAGTATTATTAATAATAATAGAATATGGATAATAATTAAAATATAAAGATAATTAAGCAAAGATTTTTTAAACAATTTTATAATAAATAAAATGAATTGATAAATTTTATAAAGGGTACTTGAAAATGAAATTAAGAATCCTTACTTTTTAAAAATAATAAATAATAATAATATATACATAAGTAGATTTTTATAATTATTCTATTTTTTCTAGTAGATATTTATAAAAGATATTTTCTTTTTTTTATTTTATCAATTTAAAATAAGCTGGAGTGTCTCCACTCGACTATCTCGCAATTTGAATTGGATTAAATAACAATATATTATATTTAAATTAAATTTAATTAATTATAAATTATAAATAATAAATATTAAACCAGCGCAAATTTGGCTTTTTATTGATGGCACCATGGCACGTGTTGGCGCGTGAGATTTGGAGTGTTAAAAAATTAATTCTGGTACTTTCAGCGATTCAATCAAGCTGAAATTCTATATATAGCTGTTTTATACAATTATTAATCTCTTGAAAAATTATCAAACATATATCTTTATTTTTACGGTCACTTTAGAGGAAAAAAAATCAAAACGTTGTAAGCAATGACCCTCTTCCGGTTGAGCTACATTTCTCAAAAGTTGATAGAAAACTATGAATTTTGAATAATGTCCATGTACCAAATTTCATCATTCTAGCTCAAACCGTTTTTGCGTAATCTTGTCTACATACACACACACACACACACACACACATACACACACACACAGACATTTTTCTCAACCCTAGTGAAAATGATTCAGGAACCTTCAAAACGTATAAAAACATCAAAATCTCAACATCGAAAATTTTCATGATCGCAATACTATCTCTGGCGAGATAGTAAAAATGTATTATAATAAATTTCTTTAGTTTTAATTTTATTAATAAATATTTATAGGTGTCGGAGTAATGAATAAAAATAAACATTAAAATTTTTATAATAAAAAGTAAAATTATTTAATATCACTTTATTTTATTTACAAATATAATATTCATCCTAGGTGCATTTGATTAAATTTTAAATAATTATTAAATCATTTTTATTTACTTTCATATATTTATTAAAATGGATTCTATGTCACTGAATTTAATAAAATTAAAATAAAAAAAGTTTCTACTTTATATGAAAGATTGAGAACAAGAGATATTACATTCTTTTTCAAAGGGATTATTTACAGTAAACAAATAACGGTTACCTTAAAAATATGATATATTTGACTTAAAAATTCATATTCTTAGATTGTTTGTTCTAAAATATTATACTACCATATAGGCAACTTAATTTAATAATTTGACACTACTGCAATGTATTTTTATTTATTTAATTAAAAGAAAAAGAACAAATGGAAATGTTGTAATAATAATTATTATAAATATTTTTAATTCGAATAGAATATGTATGTTTCTGGTTTCAAGAATAATATATAAATACGAATAATATTGAATTCAATTTATTAGAATTGAATTTTCTGACATTATTGGTTTGCCAGAAAAATGACAAAATATTGTCAATAATATTGACGTATATTTGGTTTAAATCAGGCCTGGCCCTCGGGCCGCATGCGGCCCACCGTGAAAAATTGTGCGGCCCTCCAGTTAACTTTATATTTCTTTTGTAACTTTTATTTCACGTCTGTATATTCAAAAACAGACAATATAATAGAAATAATTATAATTAATTCGTTTTTTTAATTAAAATATGTCCTACAATTTTTAAACTACATATTTGATTCCATAAATAGGAAGAACAAAAGTTAGAAATAATAGTAATTAATAGAGAATATATTTTTTTATTTTAAATTGTTATTATTATTTTTATTTAAAAAAAAGCAGACGAAAATTAATAAATAAAAACATTAAACATGAAGCATCAAGAAAGTATTAAAAGTGTTTTTTAATACATTGTAAAGTTTAAATTCGTTTCCCTAAAATGCGGCCCCTGTAGCATTGATCCTAATCAAAGAGGCCCATGGAGTCATTTGGGTTGGCCAAGCCTGGTTTAAATCTTTAAATAAAGTTATTTTCATATATTATAAAACGTGTGTTGAATTTTACTAAAAAAAGACCGTAAACTTGTTACCATACCCAATGATATTATTATAAAAATATTATCTTCCTCTATTTTTCCATAATTTAACAAAGGTGAAAAGTTAATAGTATAATAAAAACGTTTTTGTGTTATATAAAAGTTAATTTTTTCCCTCAAAAAAATTCATCATTTTTATTCGAGCTTTGATATTTATTTTTTTAAATTCACTTTGAACTTGAAATAATTTTTCAATTTTTTCTGTAATTTGACAAATATGAAAAGTAAATATTTATTAAAACACATTTTTATATGTAATAAAGGTTAATTTTACCATTTCTGAATCTGAAATTGTTTTTATTATAACATTTATATTTATTGAGTGAATCTATTTTCATTTTGAAAATAAACTTTTATCTCTCTATATATAGGCTACTACATATATAATTTAAAGATAATTTCCGGATTTTAAATATATATTATATTTTCATTCTAATTTTGAAAATATTTTTTTATTAAATCTATTACTTATATAAACAGGTATTTGAAATATGTAATTGATTTTTTTTAAATAATACACCAATCCACTTTAAGCACCCACTCTAGCATCTACGGCGCCCCGAGCAATAGAATAAATTGCCGGTTCTATATTCTTCAAATTTATTACATTCATAACCAAAATGCCGCCCTTCAGACTTGCCGCCCAGGACAAATGCCTGGTTTGCCGCCCTCTAGAGCGGCCACTGTCTCCACTCGACTATCTCGCAAAAATTTTGACTTGGATTAAATAACATATATTAATTTAAATTAAATTAAATTAATTAAATTATAAATTAAAATTAATAAATAATATTTATTAAACCAGCGCATGTTTGACTCTTTGTTGATGGCACCACGTCACGTGTTGGCGCGTGAGATTTGCAGTGTTAAAAAATTAATTCTGGTACTTTAAGTGATTCAATCAAGCTTAAATTCTATATATAGCAGTTTTATACAATTTTTAATCATGTGAAAAACTATCAAACATATATCTTTTTTTTACGGTCACTTTAGAGGCAAAAAAATCAAAACGTTGTAAGTAATGACCCTCTTCTGGTTGAGCTACACTTCTCAAAATTTGATAGAAAACTATGAATTTTGAATAATGCCCATGTACCAAATTTCATCATTTTAGCTCAAACCGTTTTTGCGTAATCTTGCTTACATACAAACACACATACACACACACACACATACAGACATTTTTCTAAACCTTCATGATTCAGGAACGTTCAAAACGTATAAAAACATCAAAATCTCAACATCGAAAATTTTCGTGATCGCAATACTATCTCTGGCGAGATTGGTATTTATAATATAATTTATTTAATAAGTTTCAATAAAAAAACATTTTTGAAGATTGAGTAAATGTATTACTAACTACATATGTATTTTTTTTTATCATTTAAGAAGAGGAAAAAATTAGCAATTATAGAGATCGATACAAATAATTTGAAACTAATGTATAGTGTTGTGATCATGGGAGGTGCCATTTAAGCCAGTCATGTTTTTTTGCGGAATATGAAAGTAAAAAGTTTATCAGCTGATTTTTCATTTTCAAGCTAATCTATAGTTTATACTATTATTAAAAAAAAGAGTTAATCATAAATTAATCGATTAATTTATTTAATCAATCGATCTAGAACCAATTCAGTTTTTGCAAACATCTCTTGTGGATGGTCCCGGAATAGTTCCAATGCTTCCCGGTGACAAGTTATAGTATATTTATTAAAGCTTTTGTGGTTATTTTGATAATTATTAAGAGAATTTTTATTAAAAGACCACATTATTTGTATACACAAAAAAAAAACACTGCACAAAAGAGCCGAAGAGATATGCTGTTTCGTCGAAAACTAGTCCTTAAGCCTAATTCTCGTGCTTCAGTTTTTTAATCCTTTGTGTTTGATCTAAAATAAATGTGTGGAGTAGGATTAGATATGAATAGGTATTAATAAATAATTATACTCAATTTGGGGTGCGTATTGAAGAATTTATTGGCCCCAAATAGGGAGAAAACCTTGGTGAAGCCAAGGAAAAAAACTCCCTGAAGATTATTACAACACGAATGTCGCAAGCAGGCGAGACGGAGTGTGTTTGTTTGAATAATTAAGAGGTCGAATGTAGGATAGTCATGAGGATATAGATACACTATAACCGAATGGATTTAATGAACATATCGTTCGATTCGTAGAATAGCCATGAGGTTAGAGATATACTATAACCGAATGGATTTAATGAACATATCGTTCGATTCGTGGAATAGCCATGAGGTTAGAGATATACTATAACCGAATGGATTTAATGAACATATCGTTCGATTCGTGGAATAGCCATGAGGTTAGAGATATACTATAACCGAATGGATTTAATGAACATATCGTTCGATTCGTGGAATAGCCATGAGGTTAGAGATATACTATAACCGAATGGATTTAATGAACATATCGTTCGATTCGTGGAATAGCCATGAGGTTAGAGATATACTATAACCGAATGGATTTAATGAACATATCGTTCGATTCGTAGAATAGCCATGAGGTTAGAGATATACTATAACCGAATGGATTTAATGAACATATCGTTCGATACGTAGGATAGCCCTATTGTTTAGATAAGAATAAATCGTCATTAAGCTTAACATAAATGCATTGAATGTTCGATCATCAATGGCGTCACTGGGAAAGTTCAGCCAGCGTTGAGCGAATCATTCGTATATATATATTAAATAAATACCTTTCGATTTGGAGTATGTTATATTATAATACATTACGATTATACAATCCTGATATACATGTTGAAATGTAAATAATGAAGAAAGAATAATTAATACAATTCGTTGTGTAGAGAAACGTGTTGTCTTTCAGCTGTTGTCTTGCCAGCATCTTATCCAATATGTCACCCAGGCGTTGTCTCGAAGAAGAATGCGAAACCAAGCCACGCGACAAGCCCACTTAGCAGATACGAATCATAGCGAGCCTATCCGAACCAACCCGAACCCTCAACAGTTACCTTAGTCTCATAATTCAAAAATCGTAGAATAATATTAATAGAAAATTATTAAGTGAAATTTAGATTTGGCTTAAACACACTCCCCCCGTTGCGAATCAATGAGCAAGATATATGTATAGTGATTACAATAGAATGGACAATGGTTTAGAATGTTAACAACAAGTATTGATGAATTAATTGTTAAAAAACATAGCAAAGTGATGTTTTCGTTTGAAAATCCCTTGCGACTCGAGATATTCCATCATCTGCAGGAAGGACGTCGACGATGACTCCTAACTGCCACCGCATACAAGGTTGATTTTTGTCCATGAGAAGTACAATCTGGTTGATCTCGAGTTTACCTCGAGAACATTGCCATTTGTGACGAGTTTGAAGTTCGTGTAGATATTCTAAACGCCATCGTTTCCAGAGTTACTGTTTGGCCTTAGTAATGAATTGTCATATGTTGAGACGATAATCTGGAACATCAGAGATATTATTTTCGGGAAGTATCGTGAGAGATTAGAATGTGTGAGTAAGAGTTAATGCAATAAGATCATTAAAATCGTTAAATAATGAAGACAAGAGGTGAGAATTGAATATTGATTCTAGATGTATAGCGAGTTAGTTAAGTTTTTCAAAAGTTAATAATTGATCTTTCACCACTCGTTTTGAAATGATGTTTAAAAGGATTTCATTTCAGCTTCCCAAATGTCAGTAATTGATTGTTTGCACCTATGAAATTTGTACCATTGTCAGGATACACGTGAGATGGGACACCTCGTCGACCAATGAACCGTCCAAATGCATCCTAAAAACCGTCAGTTGTTAGATCACTCACTATTTCGAGATGTACGGCCTTTGTGGCCACGCAGATGAAGAGACATCCATATAAAAAACTCTCTGTTCGATTACGGAATTTTCATTCCTTGATGTACCGGAGACCGAAGTAATCGACAGCCACATGAGAAAATGCAGCTGACTCGGTGACCCGAGCAGAAGGCAGATCTGCCATCTTTCCATGCAATAACACTGGTCGATATCGAAGACAAATCAATGCATCATCGAATGATTCGTCGAACTTGACCCTACCATCCAGAGTCCAAAGTCTGGCGAAGATTGGATAGAGTAGTTTGGATTCCGGCATGAAACGTGTATTTGTGAATATCACGGATAATCAAATCGGTCACGTGATGATGAGAAGGTAAGAGAGTTAGATGTTTTTTCTTTTCGTGAATGAGAGTGCGGTATGTTTTAAACGCCATCCAACTATTAAAACACCTTGTTTGTCAATTGATTAATATCAACACGCAGTCGAAGAATTTCAGTCAGAGAATTGGTTCCAGTTAAGAGATCGTCTACATAAAGATCCCTTTTTTAGAATTTCGAAAGTTCTAGAAGAGTTATGAGCTTGGTCATCAACAAACTGATTAATAGTTCGAATAGCAAGGAAGTATGGAGCAGAGACTCCAAAGATAATTCTAATTCTCTGAAGATCAAAGATATTGATAACATTATTATGATAATATAGAATCCTTTGAAACTTACGATGGTTGGATTTGTCAATACATCTGAGCGATATCTGAAGTCATAACACAGATGTAAGATCGAAAACGTAGCAGCATAGTGAATAGACCATCTTGGATAGTAGGATCAATCAATAGAACCTCATTCAATGAGATACCTTTCTCTGATTTGGCAGAAGCAATCGAACACGACCCGCACCTTAGTAGTAGTGCTGGAGTTTTTTATTATTGGATGATGAGGCAAGTAATATCCTGGTTCGCAGACGCCGGGGACATGTATCAGATGGCCCATATCAATGTATTCTTGCATTACTTTGCAATATTCTGTTTTTAGTTGGGGATTAGCATTCAATCTTTTCTGTAAAGATAAGAATCGTCGATGAGCTTGAATTTTAGAATCTCCAAATTCAATGTTATTTATACGAAACGGTAATTTGACAACATACTGTCCGTATGGATTACGAATAGTATGTATTTGGTAATGATTTTCACATATAGAATCCTCTGAAGATCTCGAGTCCCTTTGATTTAGGTCTTCGATTTTCCAAAATTGAGTTAATTGATTAGATAGATCAGTCAGTTGACAGGACACAGGTTGTGATTTATTATTCCGATTAATTCCCCCAGCTATTATCCAACCAAGTTGTGTTTTTTGTAAAATTAGATCACAATCATGTTTTGATAGATTGATCTGTCCTATGGATAGAAGAGAGAGGGTTGTCCCTGCGCCAATAAGAACATCAATTGGACGTGGTAAATGGAATTGTGGATCTGCTAATTTAATGTTTCGTGGGATTGTTATTGCGTCACGGGGAAAGATTTCACTGGGACTCAAATCAGCGATTTGATTAACTGTCAAAAAGGATAATGATTTTTGAAATTTATTATTCATAGATTTGCACTTTATTCGTACTAAGTTTTTTGAGAAAGTTTGCATTCCATTGACCGCTCCTATTGGGATAGAACATGTTTGTTTGGGAATTCTCAATTTATGTGTTAACGATTCAGTGATAAGATTAGCTGTTGCACAGGTATCGAGCAATGATCGAACTGGTATGAAATTACCTGATGAATCCTGCATCATTATAATGGCACTCATCATTAATTGGAATGTGGGATGTTTAAGATAAGTCGTGAAATTGTGTGTGACTAGTCATTTAGATGGATCATTATGAGACATTGCTAAATGATTGGTGTTAGAGGTTGATGTATTTAATGTTGTTAATGTTTGTAAGAATTAATTGATAATATTGAAAATTTTAAAATTGATAATTTTGATACTAATAATTAAATAATGGAATTAATTAATATAGCGTTGTTAATCTTTATAAGAAATAATTGTTCGAATTGAAAATTTAAATATGATAATTTTAATGATAATAATTAAAATAATAGAATTAAAGGACCCAATATTGTTAATAAGTTAAATTTGTAACTTATCTTTATTTAATTGCGTTTCACGATGTTGATGGAGATCAGGCACTGATTTTGAAATGTTTTTCAATTTTTAATCTTGTTGTATGTAGATATTATCAGTCCATAACCTCACAGGAGGCACCATTTGTTTCGTCGAAAACTAGTCCTTAAGCCTAATTCTCGTGCTTCAGTTTTTTAATCCTTTGTGTTTGATCTAAAATAAATGTGTGGAGTAGGATTAGATATGAATAGGTATTAATAAATAATTATACTCAATTTGGGGTGCGTATTGAAGAATTTATTGGCCCCAAATAGGGAGAAAACCTTGGTGAAGCCAAGGAAAAAAACTCCCTGAAGATTATTACAACACGAATGTCGCAAGCAGGCGAGACGGAGTGTGTTTGTTTGAATAATTAAGAGGTCGAATGTAGGATAGTCATGAGGATATAGATACACTATAACCGAATGGATTTAATGAACATATCGTTCGATTCGTAGAATAGCCATGAGGTTAGAGATATACTATAACCGAATGGATTTAATGAACATATCGTTCGATTCGTGGAATAGCCATGAGGTTAGAGATATACTATAACCGAATGGATTTAATGAACATATCGTTCGATTCGTGGAATAGCCATGAGGTTAGAGATATACTATAACCGAATGGATTTAATGAACATATCGTTCGATTCGTGGAATAGCCATGAGGTTAGAGATATACTATAACCGAATGGATTTAATGAACATATCGTTCGATTCGTGGAATAGCCATGAGGTTAGAGATATACTATAACCGAATGGATTTAATGAACATATCGTTCGATTCGTAGAATAGCCATGAGGTTAGAGATATACTATAACCGAATGGATTTAATGAACATATCGTTCGATACGTAGGATAGCCCTATTGTTTAGATAAGAATAAATCGTCATTAAGCTTAACATAAATGCATTGAATGTTCGATCATCAATGGCGTCACTGGGAAAGTTCAGCCAGCGTTGAGCGAATCATTCGTATATATATATTAAATAAATACCTTTCGATTTGGAGTATGTTATATTATAATACATTACGATTATACAATCCTGATATACATGTTGAAATGTAAATAATGAAGAAAGAATAATTAATACAATTCGTTGTGTAGAGAAACGTGTTGTCTTTCAGCTGTTGTCTTGCCAGCATCTTATCCAATATGTCACCCAGGCGTTGTCTCGAAGAAGAATGCGAAACCAAGCCACGCGACAAGCCCACTTAGCAGATACGAATCATAGCGAGCCTATCCGAACCAACCCGAACCCTCAACAGTTACCTTAGTCTCATAATTCAAAAATCGTAGAATAATATTAATAGAAAATTATTAAGTGAAATTTAGATTTGGCTTAAACATATGCTCAAATGAAAACATTAAAAAAGAAAAACAACGATTGAAGGAAGCTTTCATAAACAATGGCTTCTCGGAATATGAAATTAGGAAATTCAGAAAAACAAAAAAGACAGAAATCAAAAATGAAAATGAAAAACCAATATACAGATCACAAATAACATTACCTTATATAAAAGGAACAACAGAAAAAATAGCGTCAAAACTGAGGAAACACAACATCAGAGTAACATATAAACCACATAAACAAATGTCTTCTCTCACCTCAAATATAAAAGACAAAATTAAAAACGAAAATAATGGAGTTTATAAGGTAACTTGTGAATGTAAAAAAGTATACATTGGTGAAACAAGTAGAAAGATTTCTACAAGACTGTCTGAACATGAGAGAGCCATTAGATTGAAACATCCAAATCAATCAGCAATTGCAGAACATGCCTTAACAACAGGACATAAAATAAATTTAGATAATGTAGAAACACTTCATATTGAAAATAATTGGTGGAAAATAAAAATAAAAGAATCTATAGAAATTAACAATCATCCCAATAATATTAATAAAGAGGATGGATATAGACTTAATAAGATGTGGAACATAGTGTTGGATGAATAAAATTTGTCATATTGAATGAAATATAATTAATCTAATGTGTATTTATGTATATATCTTGATTATAGAAATAATTTACTATCTTTTTTATAGAGACATAATGCACTATCATACTTCTTGATTGTAAACGTTTGCTTTGACAATTGCTGCTGACTTCATGTTGAGATTAAGAATTGGCGGCAAAAATTGGAGCCAAAAATTGGCGCCAATATCACTGCCTATATAAGAGGTGACGTGTCCCAACATGCATCAGTCCGCTTGAATCGGAGCAAGCGTACGGTTATTTGAAAACGACTGCAGAATAAGCAGTTGAAACGTTGTACAATTATTTTAATTTAATAAATAATTTTATACAAATAATGTGGTCTTTTAATAAAAATTCTCTTAAGAATTAAGTAATAGTATATAATTTAAATTTAACTCAAGCTTCCATCTCTTTTTCAAAAGTTAAATATTATAAAATAATACATTTATTTTAAATAAAGAGTTTGTATAATGAAGATTTATTATCATTAATATCCCTTCTATCAGCAATTGATCTTTGCGATTCAATATCCTGTTACCGAAAACCTTTATTTAACTCCGCCTTCCTGTTTTTTACCACTGCACACCACTTGAATAAACTATCAATTTAATTTTTATTAAAAGTAAGAGAGTAACAATTCAATCTAAATAAAAAATAAAAATAAATAATTTAATATAAGGAAACTTTATTGAAATTCATTTAAATTTTGACCTTTTTGATTAGTAAAGCAGGAAAAGATAAGATAATAGTAAAAGATTAAATGAAACAGGATGTAGACCCGGTGCTTTTGCTGTCGTCGCGTTACAGTTTCCAAAAAGAGTACTCTTTCCCCTCTCTTTAGAAGACCCCGCTCTTAACAAACCCCAACAACGCTTTCCACTATCTCACGTTTCTTAAGAGAGAAGAAGAGAAAAAGATTGAAAGATTGAAAAGAAAACCAATATTGAAGTAGCATTCATTCAAACTTAAATAAAGTTGGAGACCGATCAACTCAGAATGCTACGTATTGCTTTACCTTCTAAGCACATCTATCAATATAATAAGAACTTTTTAAAGATATATATTTAATGAGATTTTATTTTTCCGTATTTATTTATTTATTTATTTTGATATTTTATTGGGAGCTAAGAAACCCAGTTTAACCAGTCATTGCATCAATTTTTATAATACCAATATTACAAAATATTCTTTAATAAATATTAAGTATATACGAGGGCAATTCACAAAGTAGGTTACGTTTTGGAATTAAGACCCAACTAGTTCAGGAAAATGTTTTTTATTATATACACACACATTTGAAAGAGCAACTAAAATACTATTTTTCTACATAATCGCCAAAATAGTTGAGACATTTATAGTAGCGATGAACGAGCTTCGAAATTCCTTCATCAAAGAAATCCGCCGCCTGACTGTTGAGTCAACACACATTCGCCCAAAAATTCACGAAAGTGTTTGCAATTGTTGTCTGCCCGAAAGTTAATGACAACAGTGTTCTGGGGCAGAAAAGGTGTGATTCTTGTCGATTTTCTGGAACGTGGTGCAACAATAAACTCTGATAGGTATTGCCAAACATTACGAAACCTAAAAAGGACAATTCAAAACAAGCGAAGAGGGAAACTCAGCTCAAAAGTGTTGTATTTTTACGACAATGCGCGACCTCACACGACAAATGTCATACAGAATCTCCTTCAGGCCTTCAAGTGGGAGGTTTTTCATTCAACACTCAGGCGGCGGATTTATATGAGGAAGGAATTTCGATGCTCGTTCATCGCTACGATAAATGTCTCAACTTTTTTGGCGATTCTATAGAAAAATAGTATTTTAGTTTCTCTTTCATATAAATAATAAAAAATTTCATGTATATAATAAAAAACATTTTCCTGTACTAGTCTTGTCTTAATTCCAAAACGTAACTTATTTTGTGAATTATCCTCGTAATTATTTAAAATATCTTAAAAAATGAAATATAATACAGATTTTTCATTGTTTTTTCATTTAAATCAAGCTCTAATAATGATATTATTTTTAGTCAATAAAGACTAATATTTATCTAAAGTACCAGTGAATTGAGCGTAATTATCGTATTGTATAATTTCTTTGGTCACTCCATCGATAAGGTCCCAGGTTATTTGCTTAAAACGTTTGGCAAAGTCCTCCCATAATATTTTCCTAAGGATATATATAACTACTTTACCCGCACTCAAGCATATCTAACTAATCATTTTTTTCTATTTCCTATAACTTGTATTTTTTATTTGTACTTAATCAAGTTTTTATTGTATGTTATGTTAAAGTGAACTAATTTTATATTAATTCTAAAAAAATATTAACGAATAAAAATTAATATTCATATTTTATGGAAATTTTTTTAAATATTTTCATATCCAAATTGATAATTGTGATATAGTCACTTACCGCTAGTTTTAATTGAATATTTTTATATTTACTACTATCAAAAGTATTTCATAGTTTAATAAATTTCTTTAATGTATTTTTATTTTTTTAAAAAAATTATTTTAATCTTTAAATAAAGCACTTATAACATTATATTCTTTATAACACCCAATATTTATTAATATATATTCAGCAAATTATTATTAATTATTAAGTATTAATTATTATTATTATTATTATTATTATTCAGCAAAGAAATGTATAAATTAATTGAATTATTAATTATTTCGTAAATATATTTAATTTGCAAATTGTTATAGATATTTTAAAAATTATTAATTTAACCCAATATTTTTTATAATCCATTCATATATACGCTTATAAATAATTTGACCCCAGATTGTTAACTTATGAGAGGAGATCTCCACCCACCAATCTGATTCAGAATATGTAATTGAAAGAAAAAATTCTGGAATGACTCGACTCGACTATCTCGCAAATTTAAATAGCATTAATTAGCAGATATTATATTTAAATTAAATTTAATTGATTATAAATTATAATTAAGTATAATTGGATTGCATTAATTAATTAATTAATTTAAAAAAAATTAAATTTACAGTATATTATTCTTATTCAATTAAATAAATTAATTAACATAAGTATATTAAATTTAAATTTAAAATCTTTACCTTTTCATTTTTAAGTCAAAATTAAAAAAAATAATTCCGGTTCTTTCAGCGATTCAATCAAGCTGAAATTCTATATATAGCAGTTTTATACAATTTCTAATCATGTGAAAATCTATCATACATATATCTATTTATATATATATTTACGGTCAGTTTAGAGCAGTGATTCTCAACCACTGTGCCCCGACACTTTAGTGTGCCTCGAGATTATGAGGCTCTTGAACATTTCCGACTTTTTTTTCTAAATTTTTTCAATTTAGTTCTAAAAAAAAAGAAAACCGTTTTTGGGACCACTTGTTTTCAATATGGTAAACTTTTACACTTATCTTTTTCTTTGTGTGCCGACAAATTATTAAATCGTTAAAAGTGTGCCACGGTAAAAAAACAAAGGTTCAGAATCACTGGTTTAGAGGAAAAAAAATGAAAACGTGGTAGGTAAAGACCCTCTTTCGGATGAGTTACATTTCTCAAAAGTTGATAGAAAACTACGAATTTTGAATAATGCCCGTGTACCAAATTTTATTATATTATGTAGTTCAAACCGTTTTTGCGCAATATTGTCTATACAGAGCTCTCTGACGAGATAGCAAAAATGAAATAAAATAAAACTCAGATAACATAAGAGAAAAATTCTCAGTTTATAACAATAAATGAATATAATACTCCCTCTTCTTTCTTTCATCCGTTTTAAATAGAAAACACGTTACGCTTTATCTATCTGATTGTCTCAAATACTCTATTGCATCAGATTCTATAATTATTATTCTTTCCTGAATTTGTACTAGAAAGACAAAAAAAGAAAGGAATAGAATGATCGAGTCTCCCTCTCCCCTAATTATACCTCTTCACTGACATCAATTTGCTAGCCATTTCTATTTTAAATGCGTATTCATTTCACCATTCAATCATCAGTCAATTAAATACGAATTGAGAGTTTGACTATTTGTTTTACAAATTATAATGAGTATATTGATTTCAATATTCCAATCGAATCATTTTCATATGGAAATCAATAAATATTCATTGAAAAATGAACAAATGAATTTTTAAAGTTAAATTTCTTACAAACTCTATATGTATAAGCTGTTGGATTATTAAATTAATAATTGGAAATATAAATATTAATTTATTATTATTTATATATTTCAGAAAGAGGGGGGGAGCGAAGTTGGAAGAGATGCTTGAGTTTAATGTAAATTTATAAAAGTTTAAATTAAATTTGATCAGTTATTATTTATAAAATTTTATAAACAAATAAAATCGACACAAATAAAATAATTTAAGTATATAATAAATAAGATTAGTTTCTATTAAATATTATAATTTAAGTACAGGACCGGTTTTAGGAAAAAACAAAACT
The DNA here is from genome assembly GCA_963082975.1 of Labia minor. Taxonomy (NCBI): domain Eukaryota; kingdom Metazoa; phylum Arthropoda; class Insecta; order Dermaptera; family Spongiphoridae; genus Labia; species Labia minor. The sequence goes on from OY720344.1 coordinate 108,078,216, forward strand.
TGATTCAAATTATTTTTTAAATAATGAATATAAAAAAAAATATTTTATTCTTAAATCGGCGTCCCTCAAAATTTGGCGCCCCGGAAAGTCGCACGGCTTGTCCGTCTTTTTATCCGTTGTTGTGTATTTATTACAATTAATTTTATTAATATTTATTTTATTAATTAAAATCTTTAGTCTTTTATTATAAAAAAAAAAATTATAATAAGAGAATATGAATATTAAATAGACATTTGTATATATTCATCCTGTCGAAACATTTGACCGAGTAGGGATCCTCTTAATCGAGTGAAAATCACGTATTTGATCTAAATGAGGTTATCGAGGGATTACGAAAATGGAATTTGAATGTTTTATACAGAACCATTTATAAAGGTTAGAGAGAGTTCGGAATGGAGACAACATCCAAAATTGTACATCCAACCGTTGCGTTAAGAGTTCAAAAATCAGAGAAGGCTTTATCGATTTAATTATTTATTTATTTTTCGACACAAAATGTGATTTTTTATTTGTTCAATTATATAGTAGAGGTAAATAATAAAACATTATATTAAAAATAATAATTAAAATCTTATAAACTTAAATTGAATTAAATTCTTTCCAATTTCTGAATTTATATATTAAACAATTATTATAATAACCACGTATAACAACTAAATATAAGAGTAAATGTTTATATCCGTTTTTGTTAGAAATTTTTTCATAAATATAAAAAAATATGTATATATTTAATTAAAATAAATTAAAAAAAAATGTTTAAAATAAATACAATTTTATAAAAATTAATAAATATATTATATATATTATTTTTAGTATTATTAGTATTATATGTGGGTATGTAAATGATTTTTGGAAATGAGAATATATTTTATAGCAGATGAAAAAAAGAGAGAATTCGGAGATTAGAAATTGAATGTGGTTCAAGATTCATCTCTATAATGGAGTTTATTCAGTCAATAATTTTTGAGGTCAATAGAGTCACATTTTTAATAAATATTCGAGATTTATCTTTGAAATGTTTTTCTTATTTTTAAAATCAAATAGTAAGCAGTTAATTAAATTAATGTTTTCTTTATGTTGCTGGGGCATATGAGCTCGAATGTAAGAAAAAAGTTAAGTTTCTTGGAAAAGGCTTGGAGGTATTATGAAAAGTGTGAAAGGATAATAAATAATTATGAGATTATGAAATAAGACTGATAATGAAAATATATAAAACAATTATTTTACCGGTTGAATTATATGGATGTGAGGCGTGGTCTACGACCCTGGGAGATGAGAGTAGATTTGGAGAGTTTGAGAATAGGATTCTTAGCAGCATTTATGGGCCAAGGTCACCGGGGAATGGCGATGACTGCATAACGAGGAATTGCATGATCTCTATGCATCTCCAGACATAGTTACGGTTATAAAATCGAGAAGGCTGAGATGGACAGGGCACATGACTAGAATGGGAGAGGAGTGGGAAGACTGATAGAGAAACGTCCGCTTGGAAGACCAAGGGCGCGGTCGGTGGAAAATGTAGGAAGGGTCGTGAGAGAGATGGGAGAGGGTGAGAGTTGGATGATTGTGGCTCAAGATATGAACACTTGGAGAAAGAACTTTCATGTTCCATAGAGCCACAGAGATAGATAGACCGATAATGAGAGGATAGAATGTATTGGATCTATAAGAAAGGTTGCTAGAGAAATATGGTTGCGGTCCAAATATTTTCGAGCTCCAAGAGATTTTTATCATTGATTATATTAAGAAAAACGAGACAAGAAAAATGTATAAATCAAATTAAATACGATATTTTAATTCAGAAAATAGGAATTAATTAATTAAATATTTTACATTGGCATTTATTAGAAGATTGAAATATAAACTTAAACATAAAAATGCTTTATTCATTTATTTATTTATTTAAGAGTTTTATTTTTATTTTTGTGTTGTTTAGATTCAATTATATATAGGAAATTATTACACATTTAATTTGTATACTTTTAAATAATTAATGTTTGAACTCTCCAGCTCTTCTGGTTTGTGTCTTGTCCATCACTCATAAAATAATTAGTATTAGAACACAAATATATATATTTTATTATTTCAATCTCATAATGCATTCAATAGAATAGAACAAGAATAAAATAATTTAATAGGATAATTTAATTCAGGTCAATTCTCAATTAACACAAAATAAATATCATAATTTATTTATAATATCAATAAAATAAAATTCTCTCTTTTTCTATTTTTAGTACATTAATTAAATTATTATGATATTTTCATCACTATTTAAATTTCAAATAATTACTTTACGTGTAAAAATATTAAGGTATATATTATATTATAATAGCCTAAATATATATATAAAAAAATAAATATTATTAATTAAGAATTAATTTGAAATTTGAAATTGAAAAGACCAAGTCAAAATGAAAGGGATTCGAGAGATTCACTTTTCACTCCCTAATTAGAACTCATTATCAAGAGATTATCAAGACATCCGTCCATCCACTGAGAAAGTAGATGAAAACGACAAGTGCAAAAGTTCGGACTCTCGATTCATCTGATAGCCGGCCTATTTCTAAAGAAGAATCCGGACTTGTTATCATTATTATTTCTTTTTTTTTTATTCTCTCATTAATTATAACTTAACTTAATTATTATATATTATAAATCAAGTTAAAATATGTTATATCCGGCTATTTATTGCTTTACTTATTCACATCACAAATGTATATATACCTAAAAGGTATTATTATTCTAGTGACATCACGCGTATCCATCAAGTGGAAGAGGAAAGAGGAGGGGAGATGGTTTTTACTTTTGGCAAAATAAAGTTAATCCAATAAATAAATAATATTTGAGTCAGCACTATAAAATTTTCTCTCTAGTTTATTAAATGAAATAAATTAATAATTTTAGTTAATAAATTAAATTATAATATATGTAAAATAATAAAATATCATTTAAATAAATTTTAAAGAATTTAGAAATAATGATTTTAATAAATATTGCATTTTTTTACCGACTGACGATAATAAGGAAGGTATTGTTTTCACACCAAATTTCACATGTGGAGATTTTTACATATTTCCACGAATTATGTATATTTACTTAATAGAAAAAAGTATTTTTAGCATTTAGTCCGTATAGATGTGTACAGCTTGAACGGCTCAACAGATTTTGATGAAATTTGGTATATTTACTTAATGCATCAGTATGATGAATTGATCACACCAAATTTCACATGAGGAGATTTTTTACATATCGCCACGAATCATGCACGTTGTATTAGTTTTATCCTCGGGAAAAATCATCTTCATTAGATTTTTCTTAACTTTAAATTATATGACCTCACCCAGCCTTACATGACGTCACTACTTATATATTATAAATAAAATAAAATTACAAATATTTATGTTATATCCATTTATGGTTTTGATTGCATTAATAGATACATTTAAATTATTTGAAATTGAACATTTGAATCGAATCTACCCGAACAAATGATTTATATCATAGTTTGAGTTTCAAGGAATTGAGAGTGATACCTTTGACCATGTAATTATTAATTAATGGATTTTCAAGCATTTTCAGTATTTCAATATCATAACTTGTGGAGGATCATTCATAAAGGAATAAGTTATATCTGATAAGAACTAGTTTGCATGGTCACAAGTCCGTATTAAATTCATTAAGAGGATGATATAAAGATATTGATAAGAAAGAGAGAGAGAGAGAGAGACAGAGATAGAGATATTCACTCTCTCTTTTCCAACAGGTGTTCCAATCCTCTCGTTTCGTTTTAACTCGACTCAACACAACTCATTCGCCTTAATTCCCAACATTTCACAATCAATTATAGTCCTAATTGTCAAGTATATATAATAAAATAGTTATTATAATTAAGAATATGTATAAATATAATTTATTATCAGATAAAAGAAAACAAGATTATTAATATATTTATCTTTAAAATAAAATAAGTTTTTTTTATAAATATTATTTGCATGGCTGAGTTAAACGAGGGGGCGCTATATTTTAGTTGGCGCCAAATCCTGCAATTCTAGTAAAAATTGGGAAGTGTAAGGGAAAGAAGGTAGGCAGCAGCAGTTGTATTTTTATGATTTTTTTAATATTTATAATATCAACTTCAGGAACATATATATCAAACTTTTTAATTTATTTAATCATTGAATCATTTATCAAATTAAATTTAAGAAGGATGGGGTGGAGGGAGAGTACTTTAGAATTGAATTGGTAACGCTTTCTCCTTATTAAATAAAAGTTTAGGTTCTTTACTACTCACCGTTAGTATTTAAAAAGATATACCTATATCTTTTTAACTTTATTATATATATAAATTGACCATGGATGGAGTTGTTTTTATATTTATTGAGAACATGAAGTTTGTACAGGAAATCCCAATAGAATACTTTAAATTAACATTCTCATTAATAAAATATAGATGTTTAAAAATATATATACATTTAAATAGATATACCTATTACATATATGCCATGTTTTAAAATAATTTACATATATGAAAATCTAACAAATTTTTAATTTATTTTTAGTAAGTATTTTTAGTTAAAAAACAAATCTTTTTAAATGACAAAATGAATTTAAACAATTATAATGCATAAATGGAAGAATTTTATTTAATTTAGTATTTGTCTATCTGTTCGTTTAAATTCAAAGGATTCTCAACCATTTTTTTTACCGCGGCACACAAAGAAAAAGATAAGTGTAAAAGTTTAGCATATTGAAGAAAAGTGGTCCCAAAAATCGGAAATATTTAAGAGCCTCTTTACATTTGTAATAATTTGGCGGCACATTTTGATAATCTCGCGGCACAGTGGTTGAGATCACTGATATAGATAATTCTTTCTTATGAGTTAAAAAAAAGTTTATTATTATTATAATTACTTTTATTAATTTTGTTTTTAATTCAAATTTTTTCGCGGCACACTAAAGTGCCGCGGCACAGTGGTTGAGAGACACACACACACAGGCTCGCTTTTATTTTTAATTTTTATAAAAATTTAGTCAATTTTAATTTTTACCGACCGACGATAGTAAGGGAGGTATTGTTTTCACACCAAATTTCACATATAGAGATTTTTACATATCTCCACGAATCATGCATTTTCTTAACAGAAAAAAGTATTTTTAGCATGATGTCTGTCCGTCCGTCCGTAAAGATGTGTACAGCCTGAACTTAATGCATCAGTAGGATGAATTGATCAACTTTTGGTGCAAATCCATAAACCGGAAGTGGTAGTATTAGCGATCGACGATAGGAAGGGAAGGGTTATTTTCACACCAAATTTCACATGCGATTTTTTCATATATCTCCACATATCATGCACTTTGTATTAGTTTTATCCTCGGGGAAATCATCTTCATTAGGTTCTGCGCCTGGCCACAGGTCAACTTATTTTAAATAATTTGTTTTGTTTTGTTTTCTAATTTATATTTCTTATTTTTGATAATTATTTTTTATTTTAAAAATTAAATAATTTTTTTTTATTTGATCAAAATCTGAGCGTTAAATTAGATAAAAATATGTTTTCTGTTATTTAAAATTAATAATACTATTGATTTTTTTTCTGCTTTTTTATTTATCTACATTTCTTTTCTCTTATAAAGAAATTCTTTTTTTTTAATTCATCAATTCTTATTTATAATTTTTGTATATAAAAACGAAAGAATCATCTTATTTTGATTTATTAAAATAATTACTTAACCGTAACATTCCGTTTGTTGTAAAAATTCTTTGACCATTGAATTGAAAGTAACAAGTTAAAAAAATACATTAATTAATTTTTAATAAGATTTATATTAATATGAAATTTTGTTCAAGATGAGCTAGCTAAAAGAGGGATGGGTAATTTGTTTTATTCTTATTATTCAAATATAAAATATATAAATTTGACTTTGTTAATTTTTTTGTTTTTTTTATACTAGTATATTTAGACATACTAGTATAGATTGTATTTGAAATGAGACTTATTTTTAAAATAAAATAAAACATATACGAGGTAGGGTCAAAAAGTTCGCGGAATGGTCGCTTATAGTCAAGTATTTCTTAGCTGAAAGGGAAATTTTTGTTTGTGAGGTTGGCATAACTGGTAGTGAATGTGCTTTTGAGGTTAGCAGGCAGTTGTAGTTGGTTCCGTGCGTTCGGTGTTTAATATTGTAGATCGTAGTTTCTTTCTTTCGTCGGATTGTGCAATGTCGTCATTAGAGCAGCGTGGCAATATTAAATTCTGTGTGTTGCTGGAGCAATCACCCTCGGAGACTCTTGAGATGCTAAAAAAATCATACGGAAATTCTGCGATGAAGAAAACAGCAGTTTACGAGTGGCATAAGCGTTTTCGCGACGGTCGCACAACAATTGATGATGACGTTCGGACTGGGCGGCCTTCCACTTCCACTACAGACGACAATGTTGAGCGCGTTCGACAAATTGTGCGTGCGGACAGACGAACAACCACCAGATTTCTACCTGTTTCCAAGGTTAAAAATGGCATTGAAGGGACATCGTTTTGCTGATTCGTCAGAGGTGATTGAAAATGCGACGGAGCGGCTGAAGGAACTTTCAAAAAACGGCTTTCAAGAGTGTTTCCAACAATTATATGAACGGTGGAATAAATGTGTAGATGCAGGAGGAGAGTATTTTGAAGGGAAATAATGTAAGAATGTTATAAATATTTTTAATAAATTTTTAATAACCAATTCCGCGAACTTTTTGACCCTACCTCGTACAATAGTCCCTTTGTTCTTATATTAATAACAATAATAATACGTATTATTAGATAAAGTATAATAATTTAATATATTCAATTGATATTAACTGATTTTCTTTTATTTAATTCCTTCCTGTATAAACCTTCACTTCTTAGCTAGCATTTATATACTCAATATATATATAATATATATTTCTGATTTTTTAAATAAGTAACTTGTTTTGTATTGTTTTTTAATTTATTAATAAATTAAGTGAATTAATTTTGTTTTATTGTTTCATTGAAAATTTTCATTAAATTATATAATAATAATAAAAAAAAAACCTCTGACTTTGAACGTCCAACGCAAGTACAACGTCAATCAAGTCGGTTATATCAATTAGGTGTCCTATGATCAGTAGAAAGGGTTCTATCAAGTAGCTATCAAGTGGCTTTCCCAATTTTGGAGCAGGGCCGACTCTGTCCCATAGACCCCAGCTAGAGAAATTCCCTTTCCAGGGCCGGGACTTGAACCCATGTCGATGAGAATGTGAGCCAGCTACGCTAACCTCTCACTCTGTGGCGCCTTTTTATTATCTTATTATCTAAATTTTCTTCATATCATTATTAATATCTACATATTATTCTATAGACGCATATATGTTGTGTGTATAAAGATGTATTTATGTTGTATGGTCTTACAAGTTTAATAACTAGCTTGTTAGGCCTCTGCAAATAGTAATAGATTATGTTATGTTTGAGAAAGAGAGAGGTAAAGAAAGAGAGGGAAAGACAGAAAGAGAGAGTTGTGTGATATTCATAGAAAGATTGTTTATGAATGAACGATGAACGTTATTAGCTTTACAAATATTAAACAGGTCCCAAATTCTGAAGAGTTTCACTAGAATTGATTTTTAAATGTGTATATGTATGTATGTGTGTGTATACCTTTCGAAGAGAAAAGTTTCATTCATTAGATCATTCACTTATCTGTGAGAAGTTAATATTTATTCAAACAAACTATTCTTACTTGGATTATAACAAAAATAAATAATGGAAATGAACATTATCAATTTTTAATTTTTTTTTTTTTTATTTTTTAATCTTAAAAATTTATAAGATAAGATATGATCAATATAATCATTTAATTAATGTGTGAACTTTTGAGAGATTGAATTTTGAATAGAATTAATTCATTAACTCAAAAACGAGAACAAGAAGATTTTTAAAAATAGAGAATCAATCCATTGTGAAAAGTGAAAAAAAGGTAAAATCAAGATGTTCATCATAAAAGTGGTTTATTCTTCTACGAGTCCTTTTATAGTTAGAAAATCTCACGTCTTGAGAATTAAATTCTAGTGAAAAGGAGAGGGCTGTTATAGATAGGTAGACAAACTAATCCTTTAGATAGTCTACTAGGTTGTAATTCTAGTTCATTTTATGAAAGTCAATACTTTCATTATATTACTTTTTTCTTTCTATTGTTATTTTATATTATAAATTCTCCTAACATTAATTGATTAATTAAATTAATTAATTAAGTTTATAAAATTTTAATAAGAAAAGAGAAAATTGTTTTATTAATTTGATAAATTCGCGAAATTTATTTTATCTCTATTTAAATGAAGAATATATATATATTCATACATTCTCTTAATTAATATTTCTCCTGTAAAATTGAAAAAAAAGATATAAATATAAATATTTAAAAATATTTAAAAATTATTAAAAAATGTATAAAGGTAGTGTATTTAGTAAGTTAAATTGTTATTTAATTATTAAAACTCTAAAAAAAAGATTTAAATTAGAAATGATTATTTAATTAACATTTCTATAATCAAATACTTTAGTTTTATTGATATAATATAATACATAAATACCATCATGTTTAAATACATATACGTATATAAGTATTTGATTTAGCCGTGTATAAAAATTTTTTTTTTTATTTTTAAAAGTAAAAATTCATTGAGTCATGATTCTTTTTCAACAGGTGGATTTTATTTTTTTTTTGTATATATTATTTATACTTTTCCACAATTATAATTTAATTTTCTAAAGATGTTTGAATATGGGCTTATCATTTAAAGTTAATTTAAAATTCATCTTAGAAACTTTTTTAGAAAAGTCATTAAATTAGTTTAATAATATCAAATCATTTACAGAAAAAAAAATTGCAAAAAAAAAATATTTTTATCATAAATTATATATTTCATTAAAATTAGGCATTATTATTTTTTTTTTTGAAAATTATTGATTTTCACACTTTGATTAGCGTATTATTATTATTTTTTTTGTCATTATTAACAAAACTATTTCAATTTCTATAGTTAGTTATTAACTCAAATTTTATATTCTATCATAGCTCATTAAACAAAAAAATTGTTGGACAGACATGTTTATCTACAAAACAAATGATAGAAAATGGTTTTATTCTATTTCATCTTAATCGTTAATATTTCCTGAATATTAAATTATTATTATTAATAGTAAAAAAATAACATTGATATTTTTTGTACATTGAACAATAATTTCAAAACTAAAGTAATATGTATCTATATATAGGTGTCCCGTTTTTTAAACATTTAGCACATTTCGTACTTTTTTCAAAATTTTTTCAATTTGGTTCTAAAAAAAAAAAAAGGTATACCTCAATATAACGGACTAAGGATGTCAGTTTAAGTCAAAATTTTAAAATAGGTTTAAAATAAATTAAAAAAAACAACGATTTGTTAAAATAATCTACTGTATTTAGATATAAATAAAAAACAGAAGAACCATATAAAACTATATTACAGACATTCTTCTAATTCTAACTATTACAAAACATCATCTTGCTCAGCTATTACTACTTCTTAAGGATTCTCAAGTATTGTCTTCTAGAAATCAGATTCTGCTAACCCCGTTTTAAATTTATGTCTGCATCTCGACCATAAAACAAATTCTTCCAACCAATTTTTGGAAATATATTTTTTTGTCCATTGTATTCAAAGTCAATTAAATTAAAATAAAAGTCGAGGTTTTACTGTATATAGTATTGCATATTTTTTGTTTAAGAGAAAATGGCTTTAAATTCTTTAGTGAATTTACCTACCTTGTTAAACATAATTTAAATTAAAAAATTTAGTAGAAAATATTAATTTAGTAGATACTATTGATTACACAATATATTATATTATATTATATTTATATTCATTTCATATTGTTATTTTTCAATTTAGAAATATTATGCTTTTCTATTTGATAAATATTAAAAATAATTAAATTAACTTAATTTGATTAAAAAAATTATAATTAAAATAATACTATACTATAATACTATTTTTAAAATATTTAATTTTTTTTTATCGAAACTTTTTTTTTTAATATATCATAAATAAATAATAAATTTAAAATACATATTTTTCCACTAAATCATTAATTAACATATCATTTATTTTTTCAGTTTAAATCTATAATTTTTATATAATTTCTAAAATATATATTTTTATTAAAAATTAAAATTTATTCTTTAATATTGTTTTTTTTTTTTTTTTTTTTTTTTTAAATTTTTGAGCTAGAATTTAATATTGACTAATTTTATAATTATTTTTTCACTAATTCCGGTTGAAATACTAAAGGAAAAAAAAAATGTGATCTCTTAAAATATATACCTACTCGAACCTGATTGAATCAAACCTGTTAAGAATTATTAAAGTGAAAGTCTTTTATTGCAAGTCGCTGTTTGATTATTATATTTCACTTATTTATAATATTTTAATATTATATTAATTAGCTTATCTATATATTAATTATTTAAAAAAAAAAAATTTAGTTATTTCAATAAAAAAATATATAAATAAATCAAATATATCTTAAGAAAACATTAATTTATTTTTAATATTTTACTATTGCTTGAATATAAAAAAAAAAAAAATAAATAAATAAATAATAATAATATTTTGACAATTTGTGACACGTGTAATATCTTAGATGAAAAAAGGGCCGCGATCAGCTATCTAGGCTATATATAACTGGAACAAATTTCTATTAAAGTCAATAAATTCGCTTTATTAATTTTAAACAAATACTTAACATGTTAACTATCGTGGTCTAATTATATATATATATAGTAAATTGTTATAATTAAATTTAATATTAATATAATATATATATATTAAAATACTTATATATATATATAGATATATAAATATATATTAATATATATCTATATATATTGATTAGGCAAATTTTCTTTTTTTTATCTAAATTTGAAACATTGCTCTACTTTACACATCCGAAGAGAAAAGGGAAGGGGAACGTTTGTAACATAAGAAGCGAATCTATTCATTTTTTTTTCTCTATATTTCGCTACTTTCGTTCATCTTCGAGACCCCGCCATCCTCCCCTCCGACGAAGACATATATAAGCTTGGTGATGCCGGTCAGCCAACCATCATTTGGTTCTTGTGATACGGATACTCGTTATTTTTTTTTTACAATCATGAGGTGCTGGGGACTGGTTTTGTCCGTTTTAGTGGCCTCCGTTGCTGGAAGGTCCATGGACGTTAATGGCAATCATCTTGGTGAATCGGAGGCCCGGCAAAGTAGCGAAGATGTCACTTCCACACTTTTAGGAGATCTCAAATCGGTGTTATCCATTTATAATTCGTGTGCCGGGGATGGGCTTAGTTCGTGTCTTAAATTGAAATTAGTGTCAGCAATGGATCGTGCTGCTCGTACTTTTTCAGGTAAATTTCAATTACATTACCATTACATTGGAGTGATCTATGAATGAATCCGGATTATACATAAAAATTCAATCCACATATTAATTAATATTAATATTATTATTTTCCTTTCAAGGTGATGTAAGTATAATCGAAGGGATTACCTTAGCACGTGACCCTTCAGCACCTCAAGAAGGGTATTCACCTGTCCCTACCGAAGAAGAACTTGAAGCCACCTTACCACGAGCGCTCGATGATAAAGAAGAACGATTGGATTCGATGATGATTGAACGGGTGGCCGATTTCTTGCAAAAACACACCCTGCAAGTGAAATTGTCCGCCGCGGAGGATCTTCAAAGAAGTCTCACTGAAGAAGGTGGGTTCATTCGTAGGTTTATTGTGTAAGGTTAATTATTGGAGATGGAATAACCGGAGGCAAGATGATCCGCTTTATTCAAGTGTTACTCTGCCTCGCCTAGATGATCGCATTCCAATTCAAACGATCACGAACCCATTTTCAAGGGCTCAAAATTCATTGACCTGTTTCTTGGTTGACCTTGATCTTGATTTAATACAACAACTTTATTAATCATATTAATTTCATTTCAAGGAATAAAAATAAATAATATTTATTAACGAGTTTAATTATACATTTTTTTTTTAAAAAAAATAATAAATCATTTTATTTATTATTAATATTAAATAAAAAAAATCTAATTTAGCTATTAAATGAGTTATTTATTTAATTAATTCATAAGAATATATATACACATTTTTTATTAAAGAAAAAATATTATATAATAAATTAAAAATTCTTTTAATAAAAAATTTTATTAAAAAAACGACAAGGGGGATAATTTTCGAGCATATTTTTTTTTTATCTCTATCAAATAAAACAAAAATGAAAAAAAAGGTAATCATTTTCTCATATATATTCTAAAATAATTAAAAAAAAATTTACTTTTCTTTTAATTAGTATTCATTACGTTGAAATGTATATTATTTTATTATTAATCTTTCATGTGATTTATTTTTTAATTCTTTCTTTTTATTTCAAATCTAAAATTTTAAAATTTTAAATATACTCTCATATATTATAGAAAAAATCTATTTGAAATCTATAATTTTTACTTTTTATATTTTATAATTGAAATACGATATTTATTATTACTATTTTATTTTACTTTTTGGTCTTTTCAATTAATTTTTTTCGAATCAATTCTGAATGATTAAAGCAGTGATTGTCAACCTTTTTTTTAACGCGGCACACATTTAACGGTTAAAAAATTTGGCGGCACACAAAGAAAAAGATAAGGGTAAAAGTTATTTGCTTATTTACTATATTGAAAAAATTGGAAAAAAAGTCGAAAATGTTTAAGAGCCTGATCGCAAAAGCATTTTACCTTTTTTAGAACCATATTGAAAAAAAAGTCGGAAATGTTTAAGAGCCTAATAAAAAAAACATTTTACCTTTTTTTTACATACATATAAAATAAATAAGTACTTTTACTTAATTTGAAGTTTACATTTGTAAACTTTGGAGGCACTTTTTGAAATTCTCGCGGCACACAAAAGTGGTTGAGAATCACTGCCTTAAAGTTTTTTTATTTGAATGTAATGTTTATGAAAAGTACAATTAAATTTAAATTATTATTTATTACGATTATATTTAATTTTATTTTGTTTGTTTGTTTGTTTGTTGTTGGTGGTACAGGTCGCAAACGTGGAAAGAAATATGGCAGTTTGTTGCTTCTACCTTTGCTTATGGGTGGTATGCTCATCCCAATTGCACTCGGTGCCCTCGCTCTTCTCGCTGGCAAAGCCCTTATCATCAGTAAACTCGCATTGGTGCTAGCAGCAATTATCGGCTTGAAGAAATTAGTGAGTGGCGGACACCATGAGAGTACTCAGGTTGTCTCCATTCCGTCAGGTCATGGTGGCCACGGCTGGGGAAGGAGTGCCCAGGACCTTGCTTATAGTGCTCATGTGCCTAGCACGGAAACACAATGACCATTTAAACAAAATGACCTCTTGACATGACTACTTTTTCACCACACACAAACAAAGAATAGTTACCTCAATGAATTTTGTGTCTCTCTAAGTGTCTCTTAATCTCCAAATAGTGTTCTTGACCTCACTTTGACATGACTGATGATACGTTACAATCAATCAACTCAGGCTATATATTTTGTATTCATAATTTATTATTATTTATTGCCATACATATTGTACATGTATTATTTTATATTTATAATGTTATTGTTATTTTATATAAAATAAATTATTTAAAATAAAATATATCTTTTTTATACATATAATAGAAAATTAAAAAAAAAATCAAAAGGAAATCTCCTGATGATATCCCTATATTATTATACAAGTGTATATATTTTTAAAAATGATTCTAGTATTTTTTGGATAAGGCACCACAGGGTGAGAGGCTAGCGTCGATGTCTTACATGGCACCGGGTTCAAGTCCCGACATAGCAATGGAATTTCTCTAGTTGGGGTGCAGTCAACCCAGCCTCCGGAATCAATCTGATAAAAACATGATAAAAAGTAGCGCCTCCGATCAAGAAAATCAAGGTAAAGGTTTACTGATCATAGGATACCTAGTTGATATATCCGACTTGATAGGCGTTGTACTTGCGTAGGACGTACAAAAGTCAGAGGTTTTTTGTTTTTTTGATTGGAACCTTAATGTAAAATATATATTAATAATAATAAAGAGGAAGAGGAAAAAAATGAAAATAAATCAAGATAAGCAGGTAAACAAATAAAAAAAATATTAATTTCAATATTAAGATGATTTCTTGACAAATAATCTTATTCAAAGAATTCAAAATGATAAAATCTTATTCGTCTCTTATCCAAGTTGTTTCATTATATTTCTCTTACACTTTTCAGAAATTAATTTATTTCTTCTCAATGAAACAAATTATAATTTAGGACGTCAAAATAATGAAAAACTTTCTTTTAATATTCTAAAAGAAAAATGATATTTATCATTCAATATATATATATATATATACTGGTTATTCAAGTGATCTAAATTAAAAACATAAAACTCGAAATAAAAGAGGTAAAATCTTAATTTATTAAGTGGAATTAATTAATTCACTTTTCTTGAAATTCTCTCAGTGAAACAGGTATTCTTTTCCAAATATGAGCAATCATTTAATTTCTAAAAGAGAGAGGCTCCGAATCCTGTGATAAAATTCTGTTTTGAGTGATTAGAGGACATGGCAGCAGGTTAATATTAATGATGCGAGTCAAGTCAGTTGACACATTGAACCAGTGGTCCATATAGAAGGGCTATAACCTGCTCTGATCACCATTTCCTATCAAATGAGTTTCTTTTTAGAATTAAATATATTTTTATTCATTTTATCATCAAAAGTTTTCCTACAAAATTCAAAGATTCAAATGTTTTCACATCAACTGAAGAAAAAGAATACTGTTTAATTTTTTCAAATCTTAATTCCTCTGAAGAACTTTTTTCAATAATCCAAAGTTTTTTATTAATTAAAATAAATAAATACTAATAATAATCATAATTTTTCAATTACTATGCAATTCTCTTTTGAATCTATCTTTTTTTTTCTTTTATTAGAAATATTAAATTTAATTTTATGAATTTACATGATATCAATTTTCAATTAAATTTTTATGTTATAAATATTTGTATTAATATAAAAATAAAATCAAAACGATTAAAATAAATTTCATTTTAATTATTGATTCCTATTTAATAACAAATATGTTAGTTTGGCGTTGATATAATAAGAAGAATTATCTATTGGTTTTTATAAAATAAAATTTATAATAATACATATAAATTTTTATAAATAAAAAAATAATAAAAAAAATGTTATCTATATAAATGGAATTATTGCACCACTCAAAATCTAGATATTAATACTCGAAGGGCCCATTTATGATATTTTTATGATATTGTTTCAGAATCGGTATACGTACGATGTAATAGGTAATTTCGTTTGACCGATAAAATCTAAAATTAGTATTTATAAATCCGCTAAGATTGTAGTTAACAATTTTGAAAATCTCCCGTACAAAATCCCAACATTTTATCTTATTAAATATTCTTATAAAAACAGTGAGTATGTGGGGAATATCTAATATTATTTTTTGTTAATATACAATTATAATTCTGATTTTATATATTAATAATTTTGGAGAAAATATTTATCTTTAGAAAGAACCTTTGTTTTTAAGGTTCATTTATTTATGTTGATGATGAATATTTCAGTAAAATTAGTATAGATATTGATAATATCAGTATTTATTAACTATGCCTAAGAATTTAATCTTAATTTATTGTTAGTTAATAAAATTTCTAGATTTTAATTTACATATTTAATCGCGTACATATTTTATATTAGACAAATTTAAAAATTTATAATTATTTATTTAAATTTAAAATCTATTTATATGTTAAAAAATAAAGAAAGAATTTTTAAAATTAAATTAAAATATTTAACTCAAGGTTGCGTGTGAATGTTCACTTGATGGTTGCATATGTGCCAGGCGTTTTAAGTAAAGTGAAAAAACTAAAAAAATCGAAAAAAACATGGTACTTAAGTTGAAATTTAAATTTTCATGAAAGTTAATTAAATAATATTATGATAAATTCATTCAATTTATTTTGATCTTTATAAAAATAAGAATTTAATAATAGAATTATGAAAAACTAAAAAACTAAACTAAAAACTTAAAAATAAAATAAATACTTAAGTAATTGTTTTTTTTTTTTACATATAATTCAATTATATTCATTTTGAAATATACAAACTAAAAATTTAAAAATTAAAATATTAAAATAAAAAAATTATTTATTATCCTTATACCAAATATTGTCACTTAATTAACATTGTGACAATGTTATGACTCAATAAGGATGTTATACGATAAAAGTATTACAAGGAAATATTTCTTGTGTTAGTTGTCACTTTTCAAAAACAACAACAAAAAACATTTTGTTTTTGTTTTATTTAAAATATTTAATTTATCAAAAAAAAAAAATTAATAAATATAAAAATAAAAATTTAATATTTTATAATAATTATTTATAAATTTTAATAATAATTTTCAATAATCCATATTATAATTTAATAATTAAATTATGTTTTGTCGAGCTCAGTTAAAATTTAGAATTTAATCGGTTTATTGTAATAATTATGATTACACTTCTAGATCCCCTTCCTGACTCCTCTTTCGCCATACGGACATTAATTTTATTTTTTCCATTACCTTTACTTCAACAATATATTAATGTCAATTTTACAGGTCTAAAAATGAAAGTAAAAAAAAATAAAATAAAATAAATACGTAATTGTTTTTTTTTCAAAAATTAATAAAAAAAACTAAATAAATAATAATGAATAAATAATAAAGCAATTCATAAAAAAAATTCTAATTCTTTTTATTTTGGAATTTTCTAAAAAGTATTTTCATCTTTTACTTTAAAGAATTTTAATCATTTTATGAAAAATTCATATTAACTACCTTTAACATACAATTTGTTTAAAAGTTTTCAATGACTAAAAAAAACAAACTAAGTTTAAATATTGAAGTGAAAAAAATACATTTACAAATAATATGAAAAAAAAAAATATTCTTAAAATAATGAATTAATTAGTTGGA
Source organism: Labia minor (assembly GCA_963082975.1). Classification (NCBI taxonomy): domain Eukaryota; kingdom Metazoa; phylum Arthropoda; class Insecta; order Dermaptera; family Spongiphoridae; genus Labia; species Labia minor. The sequence goes on from OY720344.1 coordinate 108,095,304, forward strand.
AATTTGTTTAATTAAGTTTATTTGTTATGCGTTTTGATTGTCCTTGTTGTCTCGTTTGATTCTAAAATAAAAATACAATACGTTTATTACCAAATGGAAGAAGAGATATTCTCTTCTTGTCACAAACGAAGCATTAATGGAAATTGGATTAATAATAGATGTTCTGTCAAGTTCAATTATTCGAATATACAAGAGATATAAAAGTATATTTATTTCACGCGTTTGCTTTTGACATAAATACAAGAACAATTTGTCAGAGGTTCATTGCACACTTAATAGAAGATGATGATTTAAATCTGGCTAAAAATATATCTATATCTATATATATATATATATATATATATATATATAATTCAAGTAAAACAGATGATAAATATCTATTATTCTTGGGAAAACTTTTAATTTTTATAAAAATAAAAAAAATAAACTTGAATTATCATTTATTTTAATTCACTATAAATAATATAAGATTTAAACACTTTTTGAAATATATTTGATCTTTTAAATCTAAAAGAGTGATTTTGATATTGTTTTGTGCTATTTGAGACTTAAAAAAAGAAAATAATCTTAATAAAAATTGATTTTTGTACAAAACCGTCTTTTATATTAAATAACATATCGGTTTATATAATTCTAAGTTTTTTTTAAGTAGATAAGAGGCGGGTCTCGGTGGGATGTGGGATAACCAATAAAAATCCTGTCTATTATTTATTTTAATTAATTATCTAATTTAATTTTCGTTGTTTATCTTGTAAAAACAAACAAACAAACAAAATGTTGAATAAAAAGTACATTTATTTTTCAATAAGGCATTGAAAAAATAAAACAATTACATAAAAAATCAAAAAAATCAATAAAATTTATATTACATTACATTATATTCATATAAGTATATTATTATATGTAAAAAAAAATTATTCATAACATCATCAACCACATATCTTCAAATCTCTTCATTCTTCTCCTCTATTTACTACAATAGTATCTTTTCATCTCTACCACACCGGCCATTTCTCAATTAGTTTTCTTAAAATCAAATAAATTTCTTGTGAATATTTTCTCAAATTTTTTGAATTTTTTTTTAATGTTTTTTTTATCATATCTTTTGAAATTTAAATTTATAATACTTATATAAAAAAGTGAATAAAGATCTAATATCCTAACCTAAATGATATACCAAAATACCACATTTGAAGATCCACTATTTAACTACCATGTAAATATTAGTTAAATTTTTATTTATTTATTTATTAGAAAAATTAAACTATTTATTATTTAAGAAAAAAGACTTTTATTCAAGATAAACAAATAAATAATATAAAAAAATTAATTATTATTATAAAAAAATAATAAAAAATTTCTTTTCAATTCAATTAAAATATATTAGTAATAGTAATAGTAATAGTAATAGATTGTACTCTTTATGCAGTTTATTAAAATAGCTAGAGCTAGTAGCTACCAGTGGTCGAGGAAATTGTTTTATAACTCATCCAAACTGGTGTTTATATACCTGGGCATTTCGATGAGAATCATGAGACGCACGCACGACCTGCTCCACTTGTCCTCCTCTCTAACCCCCCTCCAATACATATGCACACACATACATATACACATATACTTTGAAACTCCTTTACATCCATTAAGTGACCCAGTTGGCTGACCAACCTAGAGGGATTTATTATTTATTCCATGGGGAAAAGTTCTATTAGCAATCTCTACTCCAGATACTTATTTATATTAAAATGGGAGAGAAAAAAAATTTAACGGAATTTAAAATAAAATTCAAGTAAATTTATATTTTTTTTTACTAATTATTAAATATATGAAATTTTAATATTATTAACAAATATCTATATGCTATATAAAATTATACTTAATACTTAGTAGTTTTTTATTATTGTAGTTTAAAAGAATATTTGTTTTGAATAACTTTATACTATATTATAGTATATATTTTTTAATGATTTTATTTAGAAAATAAAATAATTTTCTATTAACTAATATTACATGAATTTTATCCTTATTTAATTTCAGTGTTTGTAGACAAGATATGTCATTAAATGTTTATTTGATATCTATTAAATTATTTCAGGAATAATTATTATTTTGTGTGAATATATAAAATGATTGAATTAATCTTGGAGAAATGATTGAGATCTTATTTCCTATAAATTTATGGATCGATTTCATAAACTTCTAAAAGTGGATTTAGAAATTAAATAAAGAAAATATATATCTCTATTTATATCAATAGTTGTTTGATGTTGTTCTGTCTATTTTAAAAACTTCCTTATATTAGAATCTAAATAGAAAAAAATAAAAAATATATTTATAAAATGATGTTGTTTTAATTATTGTTCTTTTAATTTATATTATACATACATATAAGATTGTTTTATTGTATATACAAATTTTATTAAAATATTTTTAAATTCTTTCATTTTTTTTTTGTAATTACCGACCGACGATAGGAAGGAAAGATATTGTATTCACACCAAATTTCACATGAGGAGATTTTTTACATATCTCCATGAATCATGCAATTTGTTAATAGAAAAAAATATTTTTATCATGATGCTGTCCGTCTGTCTGTCCGTCCATTGTCTGTCTGTCCATTGTGGGCCCGTATATACGTGTATTAAACGCCTCAAAGGATTTTGATAAAATTTGATATATTTACTTAATGCATCAGTACCAGTAATTCATCAACTGTTGGTGTATATCCGGAAACCGTAAGTGGTAGTTTACAAAGTATTAATTTTATATTCATTGTCGGAAATTTTTCACTTAAAATATAGTAATAATTAATAATTGAGTAATTAAACTTAAAATTAAAACCAAGATAATATAATTTAATCATTTTAATTCAAGTTTTAAAAATATTTTTTTTTATACATTATATATATATATATATACTTGTAATTAGTATTATTTGGAAATTAATTTATTTCAAATCGTCGGTCTATTCTGCGCCTGACCACAGCTCATATTTTTTTTAGTTAAAGGTAGATAGATCAAGACAATCTCTCTCTCTCTCTCTCTCTCTCTTTCTATTATTAATATAATTATAATTATCATTTACAGTTTTAATTTAAATAGTATTGAATTATTATATCAAAAATTTATTTCTCTAATTAAAAATCAATAAATTTTCATTTTTAAATAATAGAATAAATTTATATAATAATTTAATTATTTTTATTGAAATTAAATTAATAAGAAAAATTATTTTATCTATTATATCGGAGTTTTATACAATCTTGCAAAAATTTTTATTTGTGTGTAGATCTACATAATATTTGGTTAATAATGGATTTATGTAAATACAACATTGTTCAACAAATTCTCACGTGTTTTTCACTTCTTTCATTTCATTTTATTTTGAAACATTTTTACTTTCTTATAATAAATTGTGGTTTGCCAACTTTTTCCAGGTCCATTAAATTAATAGAGGGTAGTTTCTGTCTCTGAGCCCGAGAATTTGGTATTGCAGCAAAAGAATTCTACGATTCAGACAGACATAAAGATCATAAAAATTCATTGATCGATTATTATTATTATTATTATTATTGTGATATAAAAGATCTTGGAATTTGGCTAAAATCGATTCTTTATTAAAAATAAATATTGCAATATATAATACAATGATAATATTATTTATCTGTAAGTGAAAGTATAAAGCTTATAGTCAAAGTCATTGGATGAAAGTGATTTTCAATTTAATTTATAATTAGTAAATTTGTAAAAGAATGGATTTAGTTAATTTTTATGAAACTATAAGAGGAATCGAGATGTTTCAGATTGATTTAACTTTCATGAATTTCTCCGTGTGATGATATTAATCATCCGTCCCATCTTGGATCCTGTAATCTACCTAGAAACCTAATTCATTTCACTAACGCATTTTGAAATATTGAAATATTGCAAGTGGTCGCTAATCAGAGACTTTTCTCTCTCTTTTGCCGTCGGTTTCTCTCGTCACAGAAGAACAGGCTTAGGTGTAGATCTACATCCGTGATCATAGAAGAATAACGAAGGTGAATCTGGACCAAAACGAATTTCTCTTTCTTCAGAATAGTGAGAAGTGCGCACCACCCACATGGCAAAGCTCTCTCCCATTCAACTTGACCCTTAAAGAGTTCACGAGAGAAAGTGAAAAAAAAACCTTCATATGTTAGGCTTTTTATCAATTAGCTTCGAGATTCTTCCCACTATTCCCACTTCTTGAACCTTTTTTTGTTTAGAGTGCCGACAAAATGTTTTATTTTCTAACGGGGCTTGGATAAGTATTTGTTTAATGGTGGGAACCAAGGGACTCGAATACAGGTGTAGGGCGTTAGTCCTTCACAATCACCTTGACCAAGATCTTGAAGGGTCTTTCATCCAAGGACAAATTTATTAAAAATTGATACTAATCTAGATATATAAACAAGAAAAATATTTTAAAAATTAATATTAAAATTAAAAATAAGAGAAAAAATCAAAATCAAAAGAAAAAAAAATAAATAAGATAAAAAATTCAAATTTTATATTATTAATATTAAACTGTAACAATTCGATTTTATAGATATCTGATATGTGCATGACACTACTTTCAATTTTGATTATTTTATATGTATACCTGGTTCACCGAGCCACCGCTCAGTACTTTAAAAAACTATTCCTTATGCACTCATGAACTATGAATATTTAAGATTAAGATTATTATTTAATTTAAAATAAATAAAGACAAAATATATGAAACAATTTCAAATAATTTAAAAGAACATAAATTTAAAAAAAAAAATAAGTATTTTTAATTTTATTTTATTTTTAACATTTTGTATTTATGGAAGCGCTATCATATTTTATTATAAAATTCCTATGTTAAATATAAAAAAAACTATATATATATTATTTATAATTTTTCCTATTATAATAAAATAATAATAAATAATAATATGTGTTTATACATACCTAGATAAACATGGATGACTCAATAAATTTCAAATCTTATATATAAATGAAGTGAGCCTACTAAATACTACTAAATATTAATAAATTTAACCTAACATTCAACATTTCAGGAAAATTTGGTAAGTTAATGAAATCGATAATCAATTTAAATGAAACCCACTTCAAATTATAGTTTGCTACCCAAAGTATAATTTAAAAATTTCTTAAATAATAAATTTGTTCTGATTTAGATTTAGATTTTTTGTAACATTTTTTCATATTACTATTTATAATATTTATAATATATATATATATTGATATTATTCAAGTTAATTGAAGGAATATGTATTGAAGGAATAGGAGAGAGGAGTTTAAATCCCTCTACTATAATATTTTTTTATTTAAAATTACACATAAAAAATAATGAATTTTCTATGAATTTTTTAATAATATATATATATAAGGTATAAAATAATTTAAAATTATACATTTTATTACATTACATAGATTTGAATGTTCCTTCCTAGTAGAGAGACATGAAAACCACCTGAAAGATAGGCAATACATTAACCATGACGCCCGGGAGGCAATGACCCCAACATCGGGATCACCTTGACCAACATTCCCAGACACCATACAACTTCCTGTCTCTTGAGAGAAATGAATGAGAGGCTCCGGGATGTCTTTCCCTAAATTATAATTAACTTATTACGTAGAAATTTTAATGATAAGTCAAAATTACTTGAAAAAATGATCATCTCAATTTAATGTTTCTTTCATAGTGAGAAGATGGAACTCTCACTTTTCAAGGTCAATTTTATAACTCGAATCAAAATCCAGCTAATGAACTCTAAGACAAGGTTTTTTTTTATGCCCGGTATATAATAAAGATAACAATCATTCCGCTCTTGAATCTGATTAAATGCATTGTTATATAATAATAAAAAGATTCGAAAAATTCAAATAACTACGTATCAAGTTAAGAACCGATATACCAAGATATTCATCAATATTCATAAATTTGAATTCTCCACCGGACTGAAGATGAGGATATAATTACAAATGTAAATATAATAATATAAAATTATGAAAGTATGAAAATTGATTTCAATATAAATTCATTTAATAAGCATTAATATTAAGTTGCTTTATAGTTAAATCTATTTTAATATACAAATCAAGAACTTTAAATTCCGATTTATTTATTTTTTTCATGTAAATTTATTATTTTCTTAAAAATTCGAAACTCTTGTAAATATAATAATTTTTCAGTCAAATCGATTTTTTTTACATAACCTCTTACATATATATATATTATAATTATATATATTAATATATCATATTTAAGACTATTATTTAAAAGTAAAGTAAAAGCATAATGTACTGTACAGTGGACCCTCGGGGTACAATAAGTTTTTCGGATTACGAGTTAAGTCTTCTATCTCAATTTACGAACAAACTTTTAGTGTTACGAGGCGCATGTACTAGATAGTGTCGGGAGTGTTTTTTTCAGAGCAAGATTTTGGGGTAAGGACAAATTAAATGCATTTAAATTACTTCTTTGGGCTATGAGCAATTTCGTATTACGAGCTACCTTCCTGAATAAATTAAACACGTTCAACTGTATTTATATTTAAATAAAAAGTTATATGTAAATGAAAAAAATCATTAAATTCACTATTAAACTTATTAATTAATTTTATGAAGTCCAAAGTATAATGAAATATTTTATTTTTTGATAAACACATGCTTTGTATTCAATTAATTACTTTTTGACGATCATTTAAAATAGAATTATTTAAGAGGTAGATTAAAAACATTAAATCAGAAGGACAGGTTGGAATTAAAAGTCATATTCTGTAAATATTCATATTAAAATTAAATTATTTTCAATGTGTTTGTATAGAATAAATTAATGTTTATTTTTCTAAAAAGTTAAAGCAAAGTTAGTATATTACTATTAATTATAATGATTCACTCTTATAATTTACTACAAAAGAGTTGAATTTATTTTATTATGTATATTAATATTTTTATATCCCAGTAATTATATATAATTATATTTTTTCAATGTAAAAATTTCCCTTGCAAGTATAACACCAATCTATCTGATTGTCAAAGTTGGTTGCCTACAATTCAGGCTATTTGTTCCGTTTAAAGTATTACATATTAATAAGAAACCGTTCATATTATAAAACTAGCATCAACAAATCAGTAAAAATTGGATTCAATTTTAATATTGCCAAGAGTTCCGTTATATCTATATATAATTTTCATTATTTTAAACATTCAATTGATTATATATTATTTGCTTTATTTCGTATATTTTTATTATCGAATGTCAAAAACACACAAATGTAGCTTTTAATTTTCAATAAACCTATTATTTAATAAATATATTATAAATTTATAAATACATTTTAAAAACTTTTCATGTTTACTATAATATATAGAAAATAATATTTAATCAATTAATAATTGTATATTAATACATTAATTGTCTATAGAATTTAATGTGCGTATATGTATTTATTGTACACGTTGATTGAATGTTATCTTTTTGTTTTAAATCATTTAGATTCAATTAGACAGCAGAACACACGCATAAAAATATAATTTATAATTTATAATTTATTTTAAAAATTATTTTATGTTTAAAATACACTTTACTAACTAGAATTTTTTTTTTATTACAATCTATACATGTACACCGGTTAATTAACTAGATAATGAATAATTCTACGTTTTATTTTTTGAAAACATAAAATGTCGATACTATTATTTCAATCATTGACAATAAAGCTAAAATATGTCAATATGATGCCTACAACAAATGTCAAATTGAAATATAATATAAAAACCATTTATTTATTTAGCATCTACTTATAGGGGATCATCATAGCCGAAAGAGTGAAATATTTTATAAAAACTATTCAAAACAATGTATATATAACCTAATCTACTTTTTGGGTATGATAAGTAATCTAAATTAGAATTCTTTTTGCTTAATTTTTCACCTTTATAAATTATCATTGACTTGGAATAGTAAATTTTCTGTGATTATTTGATTTTTATAAAAATAAATTAAAAAAAAAAAAAAAAAAAACTTGTTCAATATTATTTGCAAACAGTAACCGTTTCTCTTCATGACCATCATTTTTAAACGGAGTCTATATAACCCAAATTGACTCTTTCACCGATCAAAGAAAATTCAATAGACACCATTACTATCATGAGTGATTATTCATAAAGCGATATCCTGTCTCTCTCTCTCTCCCTCTTATATTTATTTATACCACCAAAGCACAATTTATTAACCATTAAATTCTCAATTTATTGCAATCATTTTAATTTTCATTACTTATTAATATAATTAAAAAACAACTAATTCAATTTATTAAACTAAAAATGAAAACAAAATAGGTATCATAAATAACATAAAAGAACGAATGCATATTTTTTAAAACGTCAACATTTTTTTGAAGATAATTAATTTTTTTAACAAAATATCATATATTATGTTTTTGTGTGTCCAATTTTTAACTTTTTTTTTATTGTACCTATACACACATATATTTATTTTTTTAATTAGATTTTATTGTACAATAATTCAAAAAATTGTTATTTATTTAAAAATTTTTTTTATCAATGTCACCTACAGAAATCATATCGAGAGTTATATTGAACATACTTGTCTATTCTAAATATCCTAAATATTTATCTTCTCATTTCTTATCTATAGAAAATTTATTTTCTATATATAATGACAATTTTTAAAATTTCATACTTTAAATTGTTCGTGTATATCTTTTAAAATAGTGATTCTCAACCTGAGCGATCGACATATTAAAGGGGGCGATTATTTGACTATACGATTATTTGGGGGTCGATAAGTTATTTTAGGGGCAGCATGGCTGAGTGGGTAGAGTACTAGACTTCTACACAGGAAGCCTGAGTTCGAATCCCAGCATAGAACTCAAGATTATATATTTATTTAATTAATTAATAAATTAATAAATATAAAAATCTAATTCAATTTAACATCGGCTGCCCCACCGAAGAAGGCAAGGGGAAACCACTTCGGTCAAATTTTCCCATGAACACCCTATGACTCCTGTGGAGTTATTAGGGCCACGACACTTCCGCTAGGAAGTTATCGACAACGAAGAAGAGAAGTTATTTTTGGGTGCGATAGTATTTTTGGGGGGCGAAATCATTTTCAACTCTAAAAAAAGGTAAGATGATTTTGAATTTTTATCTGTTAAAACTTATAGGGGGGGGGGGGGAGGCGAATTATGAAGCCGGCCCAAAAAGGTTGACAACCACTATTTTAAAATATCACAATTTTCTTCAAATTTTCCTTTTTTTCAAAATTGATTAAATATCTGCTCTCATCCCTATTAAAGTTTATATCACCATAATTCTATTGTATTCCTAATGACTTAATCAATCTTTCTTGTTTAATCCAATGGGATTTTAATTTTTCTAGTTTCATAAGTATATAAATTTAATTTTAAATATGTTCTTTATAGAATTAGGTATTCAAATTTAAATTAGTAAATTTCTCTTATTTTAATTCATTAAAAAATGTATAATTTTGAAAAATTATTCATGGCATATTTTATATTTTTTAAATTTTCAACAATATCTATCAAATCTGTTTTTTTAAAAATTATTATAAATACGAATATTTAAATGTATATTACATATGAATTAATTAATAAATATCTATACATATTTTTTTTGAATACCTATTTTGATAAATTATTTATAAGTACAATGATTATATTATTTTATAATAATAAACAATAATTTTATTTTGAGTGAATTCATAATAAATTGTAGATCTGATTAATATTTATGATTATATGAAAATTTATATGATTAGAAAAAAAAATTATTTTATTTTTAATTTAATGTTTTTCAAGAAAAGTTTAATAATTATTAAAAGAGGTTCTTCTTAAGGTGCCGTCTCCTTTTCGGAGTTTAGCTATCATCATCACTAGGATAGCCTAAAAGAGGTTAATCAATATTAATTATAATTAAATAAATAATCTCTAAAATTAATTAATTAATTAATTTTTTTTATACTTTGAGAAGCTAATAATAATAATAATAATAATAATAATAATATGAGAGACTAAAAACATAAGAATTTCATTAACTTTCAATATTTTAAGAATATATAGGCCAATTATATATATATATATATATAAAAAGAGAGAGAGAGAGAGAGAGATAGAAATAAATATTTTTTTTTAAATAAATCAAATCGAATAGGTAGAATCGATTGTCATTTGGCATTAGGTAAATATCCGGCATTCCATCCGATGTCATTGGCCTGGACGTGCCCACAAAATCCATTCTTCACGTTGATTTATAATTAAATGTGTGTGGTAGATGAATTAGCCAAAATATATTAACCTATTATTCTAGATAAATTAGTTCATTAATTTTATTCTTCATTAAAAACAAAAAGAAACCTAGAAATTATTCTTATTTTTTTTTAATAGTAATTATTTTGCCAAACGGGTCGTTTATATTTCTAATATAATTTAATAAATTCTATTTCTATTTTGAACATGAAATTTAAATTTAAACTTTGTCTAACTGAATTTTAATTAATTTTTGCTTTTTATTTTGATGCCAATCGGTAAAAGAATAGTCAATGAACTAACTATATCGTAGGATATATACTTAAGTGAAAGTTTTAATTACTCATAACATAATAATCATTCATTTTTATAAGCACATTTGATAAATAAATGATAAGTAGATAAATAGTAAAAATAATAATTATTATAATTTCCATATCTAATATTTATGGTATGTTATTATGAAATGGAAATTCATAATAATTCAAATAAAATGAATTGAAATCAAATAAATTATTTATAACAAGCAAAAGATATACGATTAACAAAAAAAAAAAAAAATGTATACAAATAAAATAAAAATATGAATATTTTTTTATTTCAATATTTAATGTTTTGAATTTTTACGAAAAGGTTTAATATTTATTCTTTTATTCCGCCTTCTGATTGAATCTTTTGAAACTGTCTTTTGAATCATTTAATAATTTAATAAAATGAAAATGAGGAAAAATTCTTAAATTAAAAATATAATAATAATAATAATAATCATAATAAAGGGAAAAAACAAAGAATTAAACTTTTTAATTAAATTTTATATTTTAATAAAATTTGAAGAAGAAACAAAAAGCACTCACTAGTTTTGCTTTGATATCGTTTATACTAAGGTCAAAGGCCTGTAATATTAATCAAAGATTTTTTCGTTTTATACAAATTTATATTTTAATCAAAATAATATATATTCCTATATATTTATAATTTATAGAATTTTTTTTTATATTAATAATGGTATATATATATATATATACACGAGGTGTGTCTAAAAAGTTCGGTGAATGGTATAATAAAAACATTAAAAAGAGAATGTTAATTGTAAATACTTTTATTAACCTTCAAAATACTTTCCACTAGCCACAAACCACTTCTGATAACGTTCGTATAACGCTTGAAAACTGTTGGAGAAGTCTTGATGTGGAATTGTTCTCAGAGTAGTCGTCACAACGTTCAGGCTGGCAAACCACAAGCAGGACACCAGAAAACACTGAACGTGTACGAGAGATGCTAACAACTGCTGCGACTTATAGCCGAAGAATTGGGTATTAGCAAAGTCACAGTAAGTAGTGTTTTCTGGTGTTCTGCTTGTGGATTGCCGGCCTGAACGTTGTGACGGCTACTCTGAGAACGATTCAACACCAAGACTTCAACAGGTATATACAATTAACATTTATATATATATATATATATTATTTATAATTATGTCTATATAGAGAAATGAATCCATATTCATTAGAATATAAAAAAAGATTTTATCTCTTTAGCTATCAATCCATATTGGCACTTTACAAAACAAGAAGAATTATTAAGTAGCAACGGAAGAGCTTGTAATTTCTAAATATTCAAACAAGTTTTCACCAAGTAACTTTATTTGATGCTTAAAGGGAAGCAGTTAATTTTAAGACTTAATGATCTTAGATAAATTCAAATAAATACATTTTATATTACTTAATAACACTTTTACACAAATCTTTTTAAATTTATGTTAATATTCTTAAATAATAATTTAATAAGTTTACTTGTAACACTTCTTACTTTGTTTTATTATTAAATAGGTATACTTATAGTGAGAGAAAGAAAGAGGAAGAGAAAAAGTTTGTATATAATTTACATGACAATAAATCTACTTGACAAATATTGTAATATTGTAACACTTGTTTATAATTAACGTTTTTTGTTTTATTTATACATATTATATTCTTATATTAACATTTCAATTATATTTATACTTTTACTTTGAGAAATTTTGTTAGTAAAGTGAAAAAAAATATAACCAATTCAATCATCATATTTAAATCTTCAATGAGTAAATAGTCTTTGATCACTAAACATACAATAAGAATAAAATAAAATATATTTTAACAAGTTTGAAAAATGCAATTTTATCTAAGTTTTTTTTAACTCAATTATAGTCATTAGTTAAAAAAATTGGCCAGGCACAGAACCGACCGATTATTTGAAATAAATTAATTTCCAAACAACATTATATATAAATATATATAAAGAATAAAAAAAAAATATTTTTAAAACTTGAATTAAAATGACCAAATTATATTATCTTGGTTTTTATTTTTAGTTTAATTGCTCAATTATTAATTACTACTATATTTTAAATGAAATATATTCCGATAAAATTAATACTTTGTAAACTACCACTTCCGGTTTTCGAAAATACACCAAAAGTTGATGAAATCATGTTACTGATGCATTAAGTAAATATACTAAATTTTATCAAAATCCGTTGAGGCGTTCAATACACGTCTATACGGACCCACAATGGACAGATGGACGGACAGCATCATAATAAAAATATTTTTTTCTGTTAAGAAATTGCATGATTCGTGGAGATATGTAAAAATCTCCACATGTAAAATTTGGTGTGAAAACAATATCTTCCCTTCCTCGATAAAAAAGAAAAGAAAAAGTAAAATGAAAATTAAAAATCAATTATTTGATGAAAAAATGAATGTTTAATACATTTGTAGATGAAAATGAAATATTATTTAAAAAAACATATATTAATAGTTTTATTATTTTTTTTAGGATAATTGAACGGATAAGATTACATACATTAAAATCATTTTAGCAGAAACCCTACTAATAAATAAATTAAAGATATATGTTAAAATGTGAGTAAAATAATATTTTCATCTTTAATGTAGATATAAATTGTTATTTTTATTATTTCATAAAATTCATAATTTTGATATTATAAATAGAATACTCAGATATACTTAAATTAAATATTTATTTGATTGCCTTGTTTATTTATTTGTTCATAGCTGCATATATTCTATATGGCTAAACTCAGCAGATTGGAGATATTAACAAATGTAAAGAAAATATTACCTTTCATAATAAACATTATTTTCATATCTATACCCTCAAGAGTTTTCATTTTTTTAAACCTCCTAGAAAATATAACATATTTCAATATAGCTAATAATATATATTTGTTTGGAATACAAATAAATTTTAATAACTAAAAGTTAATAGATAAAGCAGTGAATTTTTATAAAACTTTTAATGAAATTTATATTTTTAAGTTTTATTTTAGAAAAACTACCTCTTTTGTGTTGCTAGATGAATACCACGCTCTATTCTTTTTCTAGAAATATCTATATTTTAACCACGAATTATATTAACCCATGTTTTATATTTTCATTTTCTATATTTTCTTTCATATTTATAAATAATCTATAATATAGGTATAATATTTATATTCTAAATCAGGGATGTCCAACCTTTTAATTTAATGGGCCACATCGCAAACTTAAATATTTAACTGGGCCGCAAAACTACCAGAATATGTTAAGCCTAGCTAGTGAATGTCTCAAAACTTATGGAGATTTTTGGGGATAGAGGTGGTTTTTTGTTTTTGAATGTTGCAGCCTTTTTTTATAGCCTCGAAGTTATAGGTCGCTTACCGGACTGTGAATTCTTTAAAATTTAACTCCAAAATGAGTCGATAGTGGGCCGCATCAAAACTTTGAGTGGGCCGCAATGCGGCCCGCGGGCCGCGAGTTGGACATCCCTGTTCTAAATGATGTAAAATATAAAAAATTTTTATGTTTAATTAGGTATTTTTTGAAAACTAAAAAATGAATGAAATGAATTTCATTTTTAAAAATTATTTAAAAAAATTATATTTAAATTTTATATCTCAAAAAAAAAAAAACTACCTTACGGTATATTTGAGTGATAAATACAGCAGTTTTTTATTTTTATTGTTTTTTTTATTTAAATATTCTATTGAATGCTTTTAATCATAGGATAAATATTTCAGTTTGATAATATTTTAGAAATATTTCAGATGAGTTGTCGATTGATTCAGTCAGCTATAACGGATTTTAATATTTTTCTTCGAGTTTAGAAGAGAGAAGAAGAAATAACACTTATTTAAATACAATCACTTTCAAGTGAAACGAGAATTTGTTATTTTCCTCTTCTGTTTGTAGTGTAAACTTCTTTCTCATTCTAATAAATATTTAATTGAATACTAAGTTACTTTGTACTAAATTAACACTCACTTCTAGATATTTATTTAATCTAATAAATACAATTCAAAAATAATAATAATAATAAATAACACATTTTATTTATTTTATTTACTTTAAAAGTTTATATTTTATTTATTTACACTTAACACTAAACAATAATAATTTGATCTGTGGCACTGAACCGACCGACGGTTTGCAATAAATTAATTTCCAGCTACAGAAACAATTTCAAATAATTTAAATGTATCTATTAATTTAATAAAAAATAGATATGGAAATAATATAAATATTTTTAATTTTATTTTATTTATAATATTTAAGGAGGCGCTGAGTGTGACGACATATAATTTTAAATTAAGAAAAAACTAATAAAGATGATTTTTCCCGAGGATAAAATCAATACAAAGTGCAAATATGTAAAAAATCTCCTCATGTGAAATTTGGTGTGAAAATAACCCTTCCTTTCCTATCGTCGATCGATAATACTACCACTTCCGGTTTCCGGATGTTCACCAAAAGTTGATCAATTCACCATACAGATGCATTAAGTAAACATACCAATTTTTATCAAAATCAGTTGAGCCGTTCAAGCTGTACACATCTATACGGACACACAGACGGACGGACAGACGGACGGGCGGGCGGACAGACGGACAGACATCATGCTAAAAATACTTTTTTCTGTTAACAAAATGCATGATTCGTGGACATATGTAAAAAACCCCACATGTGAAATTTGGTATGAAAACAATACATCCCTTACTATCGTCGGTCGGTAAAAAACAAACTAGGTTATCTCACTCGGATTTTGATCTCTACCCCTAATTTACCCTATCAATTAAATATAAATATAACTCTTATTTATCCGACACATATGTCCTACGTCTCCTCTCTAAAGCCCAATTTACACGGGCTTAGTAGTTGCCATTAATTCAGGTGAGGGCAAATACTTCTAAGCGCGGGCCTTTTGAACGAACGCCCGCCGGCCCGTTGAAAAAGTTGACTCTTATTTTGATTTTTCATTCAATATGTCTCTAAAAAAAACAAGATAAATTTTTTTATTAGCATTTTCGAATTATGGTCCTCCGGCCCGGAAGTGATTTAGAAAATTTCATTTTGGCCCGCGTTTAAAAGTATTTGCCCACACCTGAACTAATGGCAAGTACTAACCCCGTGTAAATTGGTCTTAAAATATCTTTCTATTTATGCTCATTTCCCCAACATTTGTTTTTGTTTGCTAATCTTTTCTTCAAAGACTTCCCTTTTATTCAAATATCATCAAAAGAATTTTATGTATAAAAGTAAATACTTATTTTATAATAATTTTAATTTAATATTAAAAACAAATTTTAGAAGAAACAACCATGAAAAAAAATATTAAACATTGGTATGTTAATAAAATAACAAATATTTATTTAATAATTTAATAGAAAAGAATAAAATACTTTGAAAGTCAGATCATTAAAATAAAATGGAAATCATTGTCTTGATATTTTATAATTCTCTAACCAAGGGAAAGTTTTTTTTTTTTTCTACATATGTTTAAGCTATCATAAAATGTAATTTGATTGGATAAACTTTCGGTGTAAATTGTTTCTAGAGTAGATAATAGTTACTATGTGAATTTATCGTTTTACACTCTCCATTAATAATATACGAGTATATATTTATTATGAATAGTTCAAGTAAAAACAAAACAGAATATGAAAATATTCTGAAATGCATAAATGCGAAAGTGAAATGGAATTTATATTTTTTCTCCCCGTTCAATTCTCTTTTATAGATGACAGCTTTTGAGATGGGTTGGTGGTGATCGAATGCGTGGGCGACCATTCCTCTCTTCATGTAGAGATTTTATTTAACGAAACTAAAGAGAAAGTGACCGAGACCCTGGAGAGTTCATTGGATGGATTATTGGAATGATTCAGAACTTAGTAAAAGGAGGTCAATTAAAGTTCGATGTTTTGTTGTTAGATATCTAACTAAAGATTGGTTTTATCAGAATGTCTCCTCTCTAAGAAAATAATAATGATTTTAATTGATACGTATACAATGAACAAAACATCTTTTTCATTTTTGTTTTGTTTTTCATGTTTGTTTATATTTGATGGGGAACAGATAAATAAATTGAATTCACAATTATTCATAAAATTAAAGATGAGAATAGTATCATAAAAAAATACAGTTTTATACAATTATGAAATAAAACAAATAAACAGATTATTAAATTAAAATAAAATAATTTTATTTTTTACATAAATTTTGTATAAAGTCATGAGAAAACTAACTACGAATATTAAAGAAATTTAAGAATAAAATTAATATTTTTTTTTTTAAATAAAATTTTTTTTTATAATGTAAACATTTATTTTATAGAGAAAACTGTTACAATTCATAAAGACCATTCCCTTGTAAATAATTTTCTAACAAATGGATTCAACCTTTTTTTTACCGCGCCACACTTTTAACGGTTTAAAAATTTTGCGGCACACAAAGAAAAAGATAAGTGTAAAAGTTTACCATATTGAAAATAAAATGGTCCCAAAAACGGTTTACCTTTTTTTAGAACCATATTGAAAAAATGTATAAAAAAAAGTCGGAAATGTTTGAGAGCCTCTTTACATTTGTAATAATTTGGCGGCACGTTTTGATAATCTCGCGATGATGATTGAATTAAATTTTAAATGAAAATTTCTGTATATTTACAACTATTTATTAATTCTATTTAATTGATTAAAATTTTGTATTGAAAATTTTGAAATTTTTAATAAATTTTTATCCGTATTTCAATATCATTAGTATTCAAATCATGATAAAACTTGTTTGTAGAAAAATACAATATAATATAGTATAAAGAAACTCTTTTGTTCCACTTCACCTAATTTATAAGAAAAACATTATTTTAATTATATATACCTATATAAGTATATATTTGTTTATATATTTCCAACCTTTTCCTTAGTAAATATATATATATATTTCTATCTACCTATATATTTTTACTTTCTCAACACTTCAAAAAAAATAAATAAATAAATAAACAAATATATATATATATATATATATATATATATATAAGAAATTTGGTTATATCTTTATTATGATTATGTTTTAATGAACCAAGATAATTTTAGGACATTTTTTTATGTGTTGTGTCCGAATGTATATATAAACTAGCTGCTCAGAGCTCCTTCGTCGCTCTTCACATCTAGACGGGGGCTCCGCCCCCTGTACCCCCGAGTGGTACATAGTATTTGGTTGAAAGTAGTAAAAGGTTTTCATCCATTTTGTTTCAAACAATGTATAACATAAAACATTCATTTCTTATTGTGTGATTATTTAAAATATATTTTAATTTATTTAGTAAATTAATTATATATATTATTATTGAATATGTTATATCTATCTACTCGAAAGTTCTTGGCAGCTACAACCACATTTCTCCAAGTGTCCCCGGTGACCTCATCTTTCTTTGGCCAATAAATGCTGGAAAGAATAATCTGAATCTACTCTCATCTCCCAGGGTCATAGACCATGCGTGGCTCAACGGTACTCGAAAGTTCTTGGCAGCTACAACCACATTTCTCCAAGTGTCCTTATCCTGAGCCTCTGTTCCATCTCTCGTACGTCATTCCCTGATGTACTCATCTTTCTTTGGCCCATAAATGCTGGGGAGAATCCTATTCTCTGAATCCACTCTCATCTCCAAAGATCATAGACCATGTCTAACACTCATATAATACAACAGACAAAATAATTGTTTTATATATTTTAATTTTCATTCCCTTTTATAATAATTTTGATGAGATAAGCCTCTTTACTGCATGATAACAGGCGTTTTCCGATTGCAACTTCGATTTCAATTCTTCTCAAATATTATTATCCTTCGTGATTACATTCAATTTTTCTACATATTCAAATTCTACATTTTGTATGTTAATACTGCTCCTGTTTGTTTCTAAATATATTTATTTATCATTATTAATTTCAAACCTCATCTCTTTTCCTACCTCGATTAATTTTTCCTCGCTATCTGTAATTGCAATTGCCGAATCTCCTATTATATTTAAGTCGTCTGGGTAACCTAATATTTTACAATTGATTTCCACATCTTACTCTTTCTTTACTACCTTCAAGATAAATTTTAAGATCAAAATTTGAAAAAGTTTATCCGGATCTATTGAGTCATGCGTAGGTTTTACTAAAGTCTACAAATAATTAGTGAACAGAGATATTGAATTCGCGGTTTTTTTAATATCTGTCATAATGAAAATATCTTAATTAATGTTGATCGATTTGGCCTGAACCCGCAATGATATCGTCTAATATTTCCTCCGCCTATAGTTTATAAGTATTGAATATGTTATAATAGAGTATAATATTTCTTGATCATTTCATTTTGATATTTTAATTTCATTGCTTGATTTTTATTGAATATTTTTAATTATAATAAAATTTGAGAAAATGCAAAGTTTGAGACTTGAGACAATTTATAAAAATTAATTTATAAAAATTAATGGTATAAAAGTATTGATAAAACTAAAGATAAATTAACAATATATACATTCATTAATAGTATTAATTTAAATTAATGGATTTATTTGATTTTTTATTATTAAGTTCATTTATTAATTTTTTTAGATCATAGTTAATTCCCTCCCTTAAAATAAAAGAAGTATTCAAATATAGAAAGAATAAATACAAAATAATTTAAGTTAAATATGATTTAAATATTTTATTATATTAATTAAAATGAGAACTTTTTTAGAATAAATTATTTAATTGAAATGATATTTGAATATTAGAATTTAAAATAAAAAGTTAAATATTATAATAATTCTTTGATTGGGAATCCCTAGAGTTATATACATTGTGTAAAATGAGTCCGCCAGTCAGTGGGCCACGCCTGGCTCTTGAATGAACAACACGGAGAACTATATATAAACTTTAAATCTCTCTCTCTCCCGCTCACACACACTCCCACTTCTCTCCTCATCCCCTCCACCTCTCATTTCTTAGTTATTTCAATTTCCACAAATTGTCTAATTTTTAAAATATTCACTAATTTACTTTCTATTTTTATTCTTTAATCCTTAAATAATATATTTTCTATTTTATGTTAAAATGTAAATAACTTACATTTTAACATATTAAACTATGACAGCAAAAAAGTAAACGAATTACATACATACATACATACAAACAGTCTCCTTTATATATATAGATAGAAGAAAAAAAAATCTGGAGTGTCTCCACTCGACTATCGTGCAAATTTGAATTGGATTAATTAATATTTATTATATTTTAATTAAAATTAATTAATTAATAAATTATAAATTAAATATAATTAAATTGGATTAATTAATATATTAAAAAAATAAATTTACAGTATACTATTGTTATTCAATTAAATTAATTCATTAACATATATTAAATTTAAATTTAAAACCTTTATCTTCATTTTTAAGTTAAAATTTAAAAAATTAATTCGCGTGTTTGACTCTTTGTTGATGACCCCACGTCACAGGCTGGCGGGTGATTGTCAGTCAACGTGTTAAAAAATTTAAAAAATTAATTCCGCTACTTTCAGCGTATCAATCTGGTTGAAATTCTTCTAAGTTTTATACAATTTTTAATCAGCTTGAAAACTATCAAATATATATCTTTATTTTTAGGATCAGTTTAGAGGAAAAAAATGAAAACGTGGTAGGTAACCATCTTTCGAATAAGCTACATTTCTCAAAAGTTGAACAATGTCCGTGTACCAAATTTTATTATTCTAGCTCAAAATGTTTTTGCGTAATCTTTTCTACATATATACACACAAACAGAGATTTATTTATTTCAACCTTAGTGAAAATTATTCAGGGACCTTCAAAACTTATAAAAACATCAAAATCTCGACATTGAAAATTTTCGTGATCCCAATACTATCTCTGGCGAGATAGTTTAAAAATATCTAAAGATATATTCATGTATATGAGAAATGGGTTATTAATCATTTTATATGTGGTTACAAAAATACTGTAGCAATATTACAAATAAAAATAAATAAATAATTATGATGATTTAAAAAATTAAGATACAAAAATTCAAATTTTAGGTTATTTTTTCAAAGAGGTAAAAAATGTTATGATTTTTTGTCAATAAATAAAGACATTTTAATGTTTTTCATTAAAATTAAATAAAAAAAATATATAGAAACGAAGTTCAATTAATAATAAATAATTACATTAAGTAGAATTCAAAGATAAACGATGGATAATATATATAAAGATGAAAAAGATGGAACTATAATTGAAAAATATGCCCAAGTTAGAAATTGAAAAGGGATGTTTACTCGAGACCCTAATGAAAAGATTTTCAAATAAATTTAAAAAATAATTTTAATAATAAAAAATCAATTGCGAACTCTTTTTAGTTAATTTAAGATTCATTGTATACAAAAATATTTATATATAATAAAAACAAGGTCGATAAACAAATTAACTTAACAATATTTGCTGATACATTTTTATTGAAAAGTGGGTGTTTGATTGAAAAAAATATATATAAAAATAAATATGTACTAGATACGACCTCGTTATTCATATTATTCATCAATAAATGACAGATAATTGAGGAGTATTCTCGTAAAGTAACAATGAGAGTAAAATTGATTAATGTCTACTATTGAAATCATCCACTTGTTACTAAGTAAGAAATTAAGTTTTAATTTGATCAAAAATATAACTATAAAAACATATTAATTTGTATATCTTATCATATCTTATCTTATTATACTAGAATAAATTATATATATATATATATATATATATATATATATATATATATATATATATGAAACATTAAAGGGATCGAAGGATTTTTTTTAAATTCACACCATAGATAATATTTATAAAGAAAAATCGATCTGTATTGGTTTCAGCCTCGGGAAAAATCATTGTTAGTTTTTTCTTAATTTAAAATAGGAATTTTAATAATAAAAAAATGGCACCGGATATTATAAATAATATTTATTTTAATAATATTTTGTAATCAAATTACGAAATATATATTATGTTATATCCACAGGCCATACTTTTTTGTCTTTCACTACATTAATACGTACGTTTAAGGGCTCTAAGTTTTATTACTATTTTTTTTAAATGTATGTTCTTTTAAATTATTTGAAATTGTTTCATATATTTTGTCGTTTATTTATTTTAAATAATAATCTTAATCTTAAATATTCATAGTTCAAAAGGAATAATTTTTTTAAAGTACCCAGCCGTGGCTGAGTGAACCAGGTACTAATATATTATATTATAGATATATAATAATTGTTATATAAAATAATATATTAATTAAATATATAACATGGTTGATTGTATATTAAGTTTTAATTTTCTTTTTTTTTTGGATATTAAAAAATAGTATGGGGATAAAATAATAATTATTATTTTTAATTTTAAGTCAAATTAATTGAATTTAGATAATTATTGAAAAGATAAGATGAGTTGATAAATAATTATTTTATTTCTAAATTATTGATATATTCTTTATTTTGACTTGAATTTCAATATAATTTTCTATTTTGAGCAATGAAGTAACTAGAAGAGTATCCGAAATGCTCGAGAGTAAATTAAGTAAACTTACAGTTGGAATGATGATGTCAAGTGGTGTTGGTTAGCTCTATCCAAGATTTTACATTTATTTGGTTAAGAAATATTAATATACGTTCAAGAATGTCTCATAGCAGCAAGAATATTTGGAAAAGAGCTAAGCGACCCAAAAACATATATTTCAATTAGAAAATTAAATATCTCGTGAAAGAAAATTAATAACCATTTGAAGATTTTAAGAAAACAATTCGTTTCGTTGCTTTTACTAATAAAATATTAAAATGTTGAAAAATTAAAAGATGTTTAGAATGAATTATATATGTACATGAAAAAAAAATTATTATTTATTTATAATTATATAAAATATTTTGTTTTTTTCATACTGAATTTTGAAAATGAAGTTGATAACAACATTATCGATACTTGTTAAAAATTAATATTTTAGTTTATTTTAAACATTGTTCTTAATACCTATCCAAGAGGTAAACATAATCAAGTAATCTTGATAAAATAGAAATTTCTTTACATAAAAAATAAAAATAATTAATTAATAAAAAAATTTAGTAAAAAAAAAAAATTTTTTTGTAATGAATTTTTCTCCCACTCTCATCATCTTATATTCAATTCTTAGAATCATTCGAAAACTCATCTGAAATATTTTTAAAATATTATCAAACTCAATTCAAAAGAATATTTAAATGAAAATAAGTAAATAAATAAATAACTGCTGTATTCATCATCTAAATAAACCGTAATTTTTTTTTTTTGAGATATAAAATTTAAATATAATTTGATTTTTTTAGATAATTTTTAGAAATTAAAAATTAATCAAACATTATTAAACATAAGGTCCCTTAGTCATTTTCACTAAGTTTGATAAAAATGGGGTGTATGTGTATATTTAGACAAGATTACGTAAAATAGGTTTGAGCTAGTATAATGAAATTTGGTACACGGACATTATTCAAAATTTGTTGTTTTCTACCAACTTTTGAGAAATGTAGCTCAAGAGGACCATTACCTACCACGTTTTCATTTTTTTTCCTCTAAACTGACCGTAAAATGAAGATATATGTTTGATAGTTTTTCCACAGGATTCAAAATTTTATAAAACTGCTATTATATAGAAAGAATTTCAGCTTGATTGAATCGCTGAAAGTACCGGAATTAATTTTTTAAATTTTTTTTGATTCCCACTCACGCGCCAGAAAGGGATGTCGTGTCATCAACAAAGAGCCAAACACGCGCTCGCGTGTGTATACGATTATATAATATCCCTGTTTAATACATATTCAAATTACACTATCCATATAAGTACGATATATGTAACATCCCATTTAAGAGATGTAATGGGTACATCAATTGCTATGTTCCCTTCGAGTACCAGGTAATGTAATTAATTTTTATCAAAACTATGATAAAAGTTAAATGCAGCTAAAAGCAGTTGAAAACAAATGCTATTTTATAAGCTTAAATCCTATGATCGTATAGAATAAAATTTTAATAATTTTCAAATATAGAAAAAAGCTTGATTATCCAATTCAAATTTGCGAAATAATCGCGTGAAGACACTCCAGATTTTTTTTTAATAAATTTTGAAGAATTGTAGGATTTAATTAAAATTATTTCCTTTCCAAGTAATATAATAATTCTTATAATATTTTTCATCCTTTAGAATTCATAGAAATATTATTATACCTATATTATTTATTATTATAAATCTGAAAGAAAATACAGAAAATGAAAATTTAAAACATGGGTTGATGTAAATTCGTGGTTAAAATATAGATATTTCTAGAAAAAGAATAGACCGTGCTATTCATCTAACAACACAAAAGATGTACATTTTTTTATCTTTCTTTCTTTCTATTGTTCGATATGCGTTGTGCCTTTGAAATTGAGCTCCTCTGCTGATGTTGAACAGTTTAGAATATTCTATTGGTAAATTACGCGTCAGGTGCCTCTTTGCATATGCACTTGGCTATTTGTCCTCCTTGAATGGCACATGAGGTCAATGGAGAGAATAGCTAACCCGTCCCCGGCGTTTTTCTATAACTTGAATGAAATCAGGTTGTACAGGCAAGAGAGCTTCCAACCAGGAGACAAACATTGATTTGGATGAGCCGTTCAAAGAACCGGGGCCACGAAGTGTATGTTAAGGCGTGCCCCCCTCGAAAAGGACCTTGTTCACTACAACAAACAAACAATTTACTCATAAATTATTTATTGAATATTTCATTTAAACTATGGAATTTGACAAAATTACCAATTAAAGATTTTTTACTGAAATCGAAAATTCTTGCCTCCTATTTATCTATCTACCAATACAAAAAAAGTAAATCTGTCAATATAATCCTTTGTTCATTTGTTCATCTGTTTTCAAATCAAAATTTTTTATATTAATTAATAAATAAAAAAAAAAACAAAACATTAATATATTTTGATTTTAAAAATAATTATTTATTTTAGATACCGATTTAAAATTTTATATGAAAAAAAATATATTTGAATTTTTGTAGCATTTAATAAATAAAATTTTATAAGAAAAAAAAATTTAATTAATAAATGATACATTTTTTATAACATTTAATATTTAAAATATTATATGAAAAAAAAAAAATATTTAATTCATTTTTTGTAGCATTTAATATATAAAATTTTATAAGAAAAAAAAATTTAACAAATAAATTATACATTTTTAGTATCATTTAATATTTAAAATTTTATATGAAAAAAAAAATTTAACGTATAAATGATACATTTTTTGAATTGATTAATAAAATAGTTAATGTGAAAAGTGTAATTAAATAATATAATATTATTAAGGAACACAAAAATAAGAAGTTGATGATATTGCAAATTATTTTTAATTTGCAAATCATTCTCCAAGGAAATAAAAATGCAAATGAATGTTCTAATCATATTAAATCCTTTTTATATAATTTAATACTATGTTATTTATCGATATCTATATCTTTGATTAAAAGAGTTAAGAATTTTTTTTTTTTTGAAAGTGCAAATTAGCGTATTCCTGTGATAATGAACTAATATAATACAAATAAAATTACTTTAAGAGTAATAAAAAATAATAAAAAACTATAATTTAGCTTTAATGCTAAAAAAATATACATTTGATTGGTTGGAAGAAAATAATCTAATAACCTAAAATTGATGTGAAATAATTAATTTCATTTCTTGCATGATTTTGAAATTTATTTTCAAAAAGAAAAGGGGAATCAAATCAGAACCATTCAATTTAATAGACCTTATTACTTACAATTAATATTGTATTTAATAATATAATAATATATGTGAATTTAAGAATTTATGAGTATATAAAATTTGAATAAAATCATTGATTGTACATTTACAATATTACTTACATTAGTCCCTTAATATAATATAATAATAATAATAATAGTAATGAGAGATTAAATGAAAAAATTTCTAAAAATAATTAGTATATAAAAATATGATATTAATAAGTCAAGTAAACATATATAAGGTCTGTTCAAAAGAAAAGATGAATTTTAATTTTTCGAGGGCTGTGTACATTCGATTATCAAAATTTTTTTTTGTTATGTTGGTACTCATATGTTGACATTATCAGCCATTTTGGATTAGTAGTTTCTTTTTGACAACTGAAAAAGTTAGTCACGTTTTTGTGTGTTCTTCGATTTTTTACTTAAAAAGAAATGGATCAAAAAATCGGTATTAAATTTTGCGTTAAAAATGGAATAAAGTGCTCCAACGTTCATAAAATATTGACTGTGGCATTCGGGGAGTCTACTTTGTCTCAAATAAATGTTTATAAGTCAGGATGCTGATAACGATGAGGTTTTGCTAACTATTTTCTTTGAATACAATCGTGTGATGCATCATGAGTTCTTGCCACTTACTATTAATGCAACGTTTGCGTGAAGCAATACGACCTAAACGATCAGAATTGTGGAAAAACAAATCATGGATTCTGTATCACGATAATGCACCAGCTCACATCATTGCTTGTTCGTGATTTTTTGGTCAAAAACAACAACATAATCATGCCGCAACCACCGTATTCACCAGATTTGGCTCTCTGCGTCTTTTTCCTATTCCCAAAACTGAAGAGACCAATGAAAGGAAAGCATTTTGCCACAATTAGATAAAGATAAAGTCGGAATCGAAGAACGAACGAGCCTATGACCGAAAAGAGCATTACTTATGTGGTACATTTCAAATTTTACAATTTATTGGCTAAAACTAAAAATTTTTATACCTAACAGTAGCAACTAAAAATATAATAATCATGCAAATTATTTCACAATTACAATTGAATATTAAAATGTAAAATAAAATATAAAATTTAAAATTATAATGGAAATTATTAAATTTTAAAAAGAAAATTGAATAAAAAGTGATAAGTGGTTTCACAACAAAATAAATACATTTATAAAATACTTTGAAAATTTCAAAATTTAAAAGTAATAATTTAAATAATTTATTTCAATGATTAATTAATTAATATTTGTCATTAATTCAGATTCAAAATTAATTTGTAGAATTGAGGTGATTTATGATCTCGCAAGTGAGACCCACTTTTGGTTGCATCCCTAATAAACAGGCGATGTTGTTGTTTTTTTCCTCTGTGTCATTTGGAAAGTTATTCTCTCTGGCTGGTGTCAATGCATTGGAACAATGCCCGATCTATTGTAAACCTAATTCCTATTTCCGTTCATTCGATTTGCAGCTGACGACTGCCAACTCACCTAGATATCGCCCATTGGAAATGCCTAAGAAGCCAATGAATACAACTCCTAGTGAAGGTCGACCTTTTACTTGTAATCATTTAAAAAAAACCTACTCGATTCAAATTGAGGGCCAATCAAAAAAATGCGGCTGCTACTCGATTATTCTTTCTTTCTCTCTCTCTCTGGTATTGAATTAATTATACGGCATACGTATCATGTATTTAAAATAATACAATTCAATTTTCTAATAGAATTTATTAAAAAAAAGAAACATTTCTAAAATATTTTCTAATTTTTACTCAAATATAAGAAATAAATATTGGAAAAATACATATCAAGAGAATGGAGGAATTTCATCCCCAAAGTGAGATAACGTGATTTATCATTTATCATTTGTTAATTCTTTTGTTATAATGAATTAAATTCTTTTTTCTTTTGTTTTATTTTTTAATAAATCCTTTAGAGCTTAACTGAAATCCTATTTAATCTTTTTTTTTTATTTGTTAAACTTATTTGAATCCAATTTGAATTTCTTCTTCATTAAATAAATCCCAATAAAAGCTCTTTTTTTTTAAACACTACATTACTATACTAATGATTTTGACAATTCTATTCTAAATATATTAACAATAAGAAATAATTTCATTTAATTAAGAATTGACTCAAATATCAATTCATCATATAGATAATAAATTAATAAAAAATTGACCCGAGTTAATGGTTGGTTTTGGAGTATTTTTTTTGGTTGTAGTGTATTAAATAAAATTGTAATTGATGTCAATTATCATTACATTTAAATTTAGTTTTTAAAATTATTAACTACTTATTAACTAATTATATTAAGAATATTAGAAGAAGACTTCAACCATCTCATAAAAAATAAATCTGGAGTGTCTCCACTCGACTATCTCGCAAATTTCAATTGGATTAATTAACATATATTATATTTAAATTAAATTTAATAAAAATTATAAATTATAAATTAAAATTAATAAATATATATTAAACAAGCGCGTGGCTCTTTATTGATAGCACCAAGTCACGTGTTGGCGCGTGATTTGCAGTGTTAAAAAATTAATTCCGGTACTTTAAGTGATTCAATCAAGCTTAAATTCTATATATAGCAGTTTTATACAATTTTTAATCATGTGAAAAACTATCAAACATATATCTTTATTTTTACGGTCACTTTAGAGGAAAAAAAAATCAAATCGTTGTAGGTAATGACCCTCTTCCGGTTGAGCTACATTTCTCAAAAGTTGAAAAACTACGAATTTTGAATAATGAACGTATACCAAATTTCATGATTCTAGCTCAAACCGTACATTTTTCTCAACCTTAGTGAAAATGATTCAGGAAGCTTCAAAACGTATAAAACATCAAAATCTCCACATCGAAAATTTTCGTGATCGCAATGGAGAGATAGTAAAAATTACATTTCGGTATTTTTTCTTATTATTCTATTATTTTAAAACATGTATGTAGAAATATATCAAATAATAATCACATATGTATATTTATTATAAACAATGGTGTATTGGGAGGGGAACGCGGGGGAACGACGTTCCCTTACCTTTTTTCAGAACCGGAACGCGTTTCAGTACTTTTTCATGTCCCGACAACTCCCACTAAATCTACTGTCAGAATTTCTTTTTTGTGTTCATTAATATTTTGTATAGTAAGAATAAGAAAAAATAAAAACTTTATTAGTTTGCTGAAAATATATATATATAGGACTTTTTTTTGCACCCACTATGCGTTCCCTTACTTCTTATTTTACCAATACATCACTGATTATATATATCTATCCATAATTTCAATAATTAAAAATTAAATTATAAATTTTTAAATTAAATAATTGACAGACTATTGAAACAGTGTCAGTGTTACTTATATTTTTATAATTTCCTAAATAAATATTAGTTAAATTTATATATATTAACTATTATTACTTTCCAAAACTATGATCCAGTAGTTTCACCTTAGAAAAAAAAAAATTCCAGTCCAGCTCTCAACATTTTATACGTTATGAGATGATATAAAAATAAAATCTGATTGATGGATCTTTTTTTTTTTGAGTAAGACAAATATTATGAAGTTGACAAGTTGTCAGATTAAGAATCTAAGAATAAGATTTCAATCTTTTCTTGCTCGATGAAACCTTTTCACCATTTGGAATGAATGATCTCTTCAAAGATATGTTTTTCAAATAAAAATAATATATATTATATATATAATAATAATAATAATAAATAAATAAATATAACACTCCAACTCTCTGTATTCTATTGGCGTATTACACTGAAAGAAAAACTTCTTTATCAAAGAGATGTGTAGGTTCATAAATCTAATTACTTTTGATGGCATCTTGATAAAAGATATTTCAGTATAATTAGCAACTTATTTTTTTTTTTTTTGTTGTAAATTTGTTTTTTGGTTATTAAAAGTCTTCATTATATATAATTCAATCGAGTTTCTTAGCTCTGATAGAAGAAGTGAGGAAAAATCAAGATGGAATTTATAATTTAAGAAAGGAGTTTAAGAGAAAGATTATTTTCATTCTACGAACTAAAAAGAGATTTGTTGAGAGTGGATTGTGCAGAATTGGTAGTAATAGATAGGTGTGAGAGGATTAGTTAGTATTTGTTCAGTCAACGAAGATAAGAAAATTCTATAATACTTAGTAATAATCTAGTCTTCTGGACTACGACTCGTTAAATGAAGATGAAATAAATAAAATTGTCTTAAGAGAGTCTCTTAATGAAACCGTAGTTAAGTTCACTTAATTCTATTTTAGTTAATCCCAAAAAAATACATAATAAAATTTAAATATTTAATGTTCTAATTTAATAATATATAAGAACATTTACTGGAAAAAAAATATATAACGTTTGCTTAGTGCTTAGTGAATAAAACATATTCCCACTCCCCCCCCCCCCAATCCCTTCATTTATGAATCATTAATTCTTAATACTTAATTCTAAGAAATTCTTAGAACTTTTCATTAAACATTTACAAATAAAAATTTGATGATAATTTAATCAAAAATGATAAATAAATTTATTAAATTGGAGTTTTACCTTTTAATCTTTTTTACTATCTCGCCAGAGAAGTGAGGAAAAATTTTCGATGTGGAGAGATTTTTTGATGTTTTATACGTTTTAAAGGTTCCTGAATACTTTTCACTAAAGTTGAGAAAAATGTTTGTGTGTGTGTGTGTGTGTGTATGTATGTAGACAAGATTACGCAAAAACGGTTTGAGCTAGAATCATGAAATTTGGTATCCGGGCATTCGTAGTTTTCTATCAACTTTTGAGAAATGTGTAACTCAACCGGAAGAGGGTCATTACCTACAACGTTTTGATTTTTTTTGCCTTTAAAGTGACCGTAAAAAAAGATATATGTTTGATAGTTTTTTACATGATTAAAAATTGTATAAAACTGCTATATATAGAATTTAAGCTTGATTGAATCACTTAAAGTACCGCAATTAATTTTTTAACACTGTAAATCACGCGCCAACACGTCACGTGGTGCCATCCACAAAGAGCCAAACACGCGCTGGTTTTAATATAAATATTATTTATTAATTTTAATTTAGAATTTAATTAATTAAATTTAATTTAAATATAATATATGTTATTTAATCCAATTAAAATTGCGAGTGGAGATACTCCAGCTTATTTTGTTTTCTATCTCCGAATTTTATTAATAAAGTAAATCAATCAATATTTATTTATTATATCAATTAAATTATCATTACCTATCAATTTATAAAAAAATTCTCTCCATTAATTAATTTTATAAATATAACTATATATATATATTCTAATATTTTTATAAAATAATTTGCTATTTCTTTCTCTTACGTACTGGTTTGGTTAAGATGATCAAATAATAAAAAGTAAATATTTAAATTTGACTTTCACTAAAAATATCTGTTTAGAAAGTTGGATGAGATTTTTTTTTCAGTATTATCTTGACTAACTGATACGCGTAAAAACTCTTATAAATTATAATATTTAATAGCTATTGAATAAACTATTGAAATACAAATTATTATTTGTTTAAAAAATTTTTATATTATATAATATAAATATAATTATTTATACTTATACTCCATTAACTAATGATTTATCGATTACTCAAAAATGATAAATATTTTTTCATATTCATATTTTGATAGATATTTCAATTAAATTGGTACGAGCAATGCATGCATATGTGACATAAATTACAAATACCACCTCGATATTACACTGATGAAAATAATAATAAATAAAAATTAGGAATTAATAGATATAAAATTGAATTTAGATTAAATGATAAAAAGAAACAATTTACACACCCAAGAATTAAATAACACTTTTACATCTATCAAGAACATTAAAATTAATTTTAATTATTTTTAAATGATAAATTTAATATATCATCAGTGATTAACAATCAACCAAACATAATTGAGCATATTTACATGGTAATATTAATATACATGGCATAATAAATACTACTATTATATTTTTAATAATAAATTAATATTTATTATTTTAAATTATTTATAGTAATAATGTAAGTAGAAAATTATAATATAAATTTCATTAAAATTGTATATTTTATTACATATTTGTAATATTTAAATATTAGGAAGTATTAAATAGATAATTTTGAAAATTATTGAAAATCATTGAGTGTATTTAATATATATATATAATATCAATTAAAATAAAATGAAAATATATTAAATCACAAATTCTTGATTATCATTTGAATGAATTGAATTCGATTAATGATTTGATTTGGTAAAGGTGACTTAAACAAATATTGCCTGTTGTAAATATAGTGAAGATTTCGTTTTCATCTGATAGAAACCATTCAGAGAGAAGAAAGTAAAATACAATCCGAGGACCAATCCTGTTGTGTGGGATGAGTAATGAATTGCATGCGAAAGTCCTAAACACCCACAAGTTAATAATAATATTAATAGTAATAATAATAATAATAATAAAAACAACAACAACAACAACATCAACAGCTACATCGACAAGATCATGATGATCAAACACTTGTATCGGACAACGGCCGGATCAGGAGAAAGCTGATCTCTTCAGAAAACGAAAACGCCGACGATGACGGTTGCTACCGAGGAGACGTCGCTGGTTCCGTTAGGATCCCGGGGAGTGGGGTCTTCTCGGTTGGAAATGTGACGAAGATCCGGGCATATGTCGAGACCCCCTCTTCGGGCCACACCCTCCTTCGAAGAATAAAAGCCGTGCTCTCCTCTTTCCGGGGTCATATCTCACCTGAACTTGCTCAAAGATTTTCAACATGCTTCGAGCCGTCGGGCTAGTCATATTCACCCTCGCAGTTGTCCATGGATACCCGACAACGACCACCCAAGAGGAGCCCGGCATTTTTGAACAGGGCATCGAGGCAACTTATCGATTTTTACAACATTGTGGCGACAAACCCATGTCATTATGTGTCAAAATGCGAGCGCTTACTTTTGTCGATCGGGCATTGAAACGATCTGGCGATCTTGAAATTGCCGATGGTGTATCACTTGTTGCTGAAAACACCGTACAAAATACTCGAGAGGCAAATGCTCGTGCACTTAATGAAGATGAACTTGATGCGACCCTCCCACAAAATCCGGAAGAACGGGAAACTCAAGTGGAATCACTTTTGGTGGATCGAGTAGCGCGGTATCTCTCTGGTCATACTTTACAATTTAAAGTACCTGATGAAGCACTTACCACCGTACGGAAAACTCTCGATGAAGGTATTTACTCACACACATTCCATTCTATATTCTATATAATTCAAAAATTTAATTAAATTGTATAATAAATATATAAAACTCTTTCTTCTTCTTTTTCTTCCTCTTCTTCTTCTTCTTTTATTAAACAACCAAATAATTTTATTAAAAATTTTTAATTTATATTTGAATAAATATTTAATATATAAATATATATATGTATAATTTACTTGAAGGTTTTCAATCAATTTTAATTACAATTATTTAATGACAAAATCATCATTTTTCTATTATTAAAATAAATAGCAAAATTAAATTAAAAAAGAGTATTTTATTATAAATTTAGTTTATATATATATATATATATATATATATATATATATATTATCTGATAAAAACTAATCAAATTTTTATTTTTATAATGACAAATAAATAAAAAGGATTTTTGAAAAAAAGTTTATATAGAAATTTTCTAAATTATAATCTAACTATTTGAGTAATAATAGAAGTAATATAATTTTATAAAATTAATTTTAAATAAATATTTATATAGTATATAATATAGAATTCTTATATATTATTTATTATTATTACTATTATTATTATTATCATTATTATAAAAGTAAAAAATAAAATAGAGAATTAAAATCTCTTCTAAAATAGAATGTAGTAATCTTGTTAATCGGTAACCTATAAAAATTCGAAAATTATATATTTTTTTTTTTTATTAATTCAGAAACTATATATAGATTAATAATGTAAATACACACCTCTTTGAATTTGATAATAACACGAATTTTGAATTGTTTTAAAAACCTAAAATTGATTTTTTTTCCCAATAATACCTAATACATGGTACAAAAGATTCAATAGAAAATCGTGTTTTAACTTGTGTTTTAGTAGTATATTTGTTATCAAATTCAGTAAAACAATCATTTTCAAACAAGGACCCCAAAACCATCATGATTCATTTGATAAAATCCTATCGAATGGAACAATCGATGTATTAATCAGTTTTTTTTCTATTCAATTTATAAACATAATCAATACAATAAACATTTCAATTAAAAATGCCATATATATATATATATATATAGATAGATAGAGAGAGAGAGCGAGAGAGAAAACAAATTATACCCAATAATTTCTTTAATACAATCTACAATAGGGTTAAAATCAATCAAATGTTAATATATTTGAATTCAAATAAAAATAGTTTTAAATTGTAGTAACATTAGAGATAAATTCTCCTAATATTTTCTTGAATTTATATATCAAAAAAACGAGAAATTATGCTTAAAAAGAAAAATATATTCAATTTAATTAAAATTAAAATTAATTTGAAATATATACGTTTTTGATTGCAAAATTGAAGAGAATGTAATGAATCTTCATTATTTTTTTGTATAAAATATTGTAAATTAAATCCATGATAAATTTTATGTACATTATACGAAATCAATTGGAAAATAGTTTAATTCGATTCTAAATTTTTATAGCTATATAAATAATATAAAAATAGTTAATAAAACATTTAAAATGGTAATTTTATCCAAAATTTTCTCTTCATAAAGAGTCCATAAAATAAACATTTATTTTTATTGGAATTAAAAATGTTAAATTATACAAAAGTTGACCGACAGAAAGAAAAAATCTTATTCAAATTCAGTAATGTTCAAAAGAATATTTTTATTTAAACTTTAAATTCAAATTGTATCATTCATTATGTAAATGGGAATACATGTCTATAAATATAATAATTTTTAAAGTAAAAGAAAAAAATTCTTATTATTGAAGAAAAAAAAAAAATATTAAAGCAAGTTGTTTTATAAAATTAACATATAAAATTAAATTTTTCTATAGAAATGTAACAATAATAATAATAGTAAATGTAAATTATAAAATCAAAAAAATATTATAAATATTTCCAAAATAATCAAAACAAGTCTTAAAGAAAAAAGAAAAAAAATTACTTCCTCTTTTTTAAATTTAATAGAATTTATATGTTACATAGTAAATTTTATAATTAAAATTTTATTAAATATTGTATTTCCCTCTTAAGAATAATAATCTGATGAATTTGATATTATTTATATAATAGAAGAAAAATAACACCAAATTAAATAAAAAAAGGATTGAAATTTATAGTGAACTTTTGTAAAAGTTCAATTTGATACAGGTATAATATGTATTTCCTACAAAACTTTAGTTATTTATAATTTTTTTAATTAAAATTTATAAAAAAAAAACAATAAAATAATTAAAATTCTAAGGAGCCTATACGATCAGAGCAAATTAAAATTAGAAAATGAAAAAAAAAAATTATATCGTTGTATTTACTGACTTGGAAAATTTTAGTTATTTTAATTAACTACATGAAGGTATTTCTCTCTCATTTGAGTTAAATCAAATAGAAAACATTTTATGTTTGAATAAAAAACAACAAAATGATTGAATACTCCAAAATTTGAGATCATATAAAAAAAATAATATAATTAGCTGAAATTATACATAAATTTCATAGTCATACAAATAATAATATGATTGATAAAACATTTATTTTAAAAAATATGATTAAAAAAAAGTATAATTTGTATAATTAGTTCCAAATTTAGATTTTTTTTTAAAAATTTTTAAAAATATATCAAAAAATACCTAAATTTTTATCTTCGTTTTTAACCCTCATCTCTTTAAATTATAAAATTTCTCCTTCTTGCTCTATAATTTTTTTTTTTAAAAAAATTTATTAAATATATAATTAGTATTTATTATTTACTATTAAGAGACTCAAATAATAATAATTATGTCATTTTGAAAATCAAATATAAAAGATTTGTTAAGATATCTAGTTTATCAAATTA
Organism: Labia minor; assembly: GCA_963082975.1. Lineage (NCBI taxonomy): Eukaryota > Metazoa > Arthropoda > Insecta > Dermaptera > Spongiphoridae > Labia > Labia minor. The sequence goes on from OY720344.1 coordinate 108,130,835, forward strand.
TATTTGAATTTTTAAAGATTTAGTAAAATTCATTCTAAACAACAACAAAAACAACATAAAACAATATTTCGATTATGTTTTATCGACTTCTCCTCTCGTAAAATACCGTAAGTTTTATGGAGTGAATGAATCAAGCGGGAGTGGGTAGGTAGGTATCCCTTACGTCATTCCTGGCCTACTTACGATGATCGGCTTCACATGACTTGTCAGTTTGGATTAAAGATTTGTCATGGTTCATCTTGTTACTTTAACGCATTGAACTTACCACTCTTCTCTCTCTCTCTCTCTCACTTTCCAAAAATCATTCATCTGTTAAATGAGCGGGAATGTTGTTGCTATTATGGAGCTGTAGGCAAAATAAAATTAAACCTACTTTTACTTTCAAAATACGTCTCGTTTAGCAATGACCATGAATTACGTGAATGTTAAGGTTTCGATTAAAGTTTACATAAAGAAAAAATAAATATCCTTCTTCCTAGAAAATATATATAAAAAAAAAAAAATTATCATTCCCGAAAAAAAAAAATAAATCAATTAGAATTTTCTATATTATTATATTATAATATTCTATAATATTATTAAGTCTATGTATGTATTACAGGTATATTAAAAAAAAATATACAATTATTCTTATTAATATAAAATTTAACTCTTCACAGGCAAGTTATTATTATTTTTTTAAAAATATTTAATAAATTATACCAACCTTTTTGGACCAAACGCCCACTTCGTAAGGTCGGCTTCATAATTCGCCCCCCTATAAATTTTAACAGATAAAAATTCAAAATCATCTTACCTTTTTTTATAGTTGAAAATTATTTCGCCCGTTAAAAATACTATCGCCCCCCAAAAATAACTTATCGCCCCCCAAAATCGTATAGTCAAATAATGGCCCCCCTTAAGATGTCGATCGCCCCCCAGGGGGCGATAATGCCCAGGTTGGGAATCACTATATTATACCAACAAAATCGATTTCTTACAAATTTGAATATAAATTTAAAAATTTAATATATTTTTTTAAAAAAAAAAGAAAAAATATTATTTAAATATTGTTGAAAAATAATTAGAAAAATTAATAGTCCTCATTCTACAATTTAATAATCTTATGAATTAAAATTAAATAAATATAAATTATAAAAACATTATTATTCTCATTCTTATCATAATATTAATGATGGTAGAAATTTTAACTAAAAGTTAGATAAAAATTTTATTTAGAAATATGAGTTTTTTCTATAATTATCCTTAAAAATAATATTTTTATTAAATATACCTACAAAATTTACATAAACATTATTGATTAAACATAAATTAGCACATTTACAATATATTTTTTTAAATATTAATTTGTTTTTTTTTCAAATTCAATTGAAAAATTCTTTATCTAATAATCTAAAATGAATGAATTTTTTACAAATTGAAGAAATAAGGAAAGAAAAATCTTTTTCTATCTTTCAATGATAAATCAACAAATTTATTTAACAGAGAATGTCTAATATTTGTATGCAATATAATGATGATAGATCAAAAAAATAGATAATACTCATAAAAGTGCAACTATTTAAACTATTATTTTATAAATTTCTTATAATTTAATATTATATATAAATTTTAAGTGAAATTGAATAACAAATAAAAAAAAAATTATTAATAAATAGATAATAGAAAAAAATATTTTTTTCATTTTTTTTTTTTTTGGAATACGTAAATATAAAAAAAATTAAATTTATTATTGTACAATTGTCTATAACTACGAATAAGTATATTATTATTTATTTTGTTCTCTCTCTCCAACTTCTTATGTAAAGAAGTAAGAAGTATATCAAGTTAAATTAAAAATAAATAAACATTAAATAAATTAACAATGTTTTAATTATTTTCACAAATTGTTTTATCAATTAATCAATCATCTATAACGAAAGACCGTTAGTTAGAACAATAGTAGCAATAACAAAATGAAAATTATCTTTATGTGGGTGATTTAATTATGACGGTTACTTCTCTTGTGAACAAAAACCTCTATTCCTAATTTTTTTTTTTTATTATTCTTTAAACGAATTATGAATAAAGAGCTAAATTTTATTAATAAAGGAATATAATTGTATCTATTTATATATAAATATATATTTAAGCATGAATGGAAGTTTAGAAATGTAAATTTCTTTTGTACTTTTTGAATAGACAGTATTATTTAATTAATTTAATGTTAATTAAGTGTAAATACCTATAAAAAAAAGTCTGCAGAGAAGAGAAATCTATTTAATTTTCATTGGGACAATTTTCATATGGGATTAAATATGATATAATATTATTCTTTGTAATTTACACTTCAAAATATAAAATATGAATATTAATTCTTTTTTTTTTATTGTGATATAATATAATACATTTTATACAATTGCTAAGAGTTAGAAGCCTTAGGGAAAACCAAGTTAATATGCTTTGCATAGTAATTGCATAATGATTTAAGAAATTAAGAGATAAATTATAAATTGTTAATTATTAAATTTAATAATATTTAAAAAAAACAATATAATACAAATACTGATAATATAGATTAGCGTTTCTCAACCTTTTTTGACCAAACGCCCACAGGCCGGCTTCATAATTCCCCCCCCCCTATAAATTTTAACAGATAAAAACACTTGGTAATACTTAGAGCCATATTGAAAAATCGAGTTTCACAACCTGATCGCAAAATCATCATCTTACCTTTTTTTTAGAACCATATTGAAAAAAATTGAAAAAAAGCGGAAATGTTTAAAAGCCTGTTCGCAAAATTGTCTTTCCTTACCCCAGGTTGAGAATCACTAATATAGATAATATATTTATTATTTTATATCAAAATAATACAAGTATTAAAATCATATTTAAAAAAAATATATATAATTACAATTACAGTTTTAAATAAATCATGAAAAATACATTTTACCTCCATAATTTCTCGAATTCCTTAAACATTAACAAGTAATAAATAAATAATGTGAAATATTATTCTTTGGTAAAGAGACTAAGATTTAATAAAATATTTTCTTTACTAATGATCATGTTTAAAAAAAAATTCTACCCATTTATTCGATAATCCTGTTAGTATCATATTAGAAAATATCATTATTTTTGTAATTACCTATATATATCGGTAATTATCTTTATGATTAGGATCAGATCGGCATCTTAATTTATTAACTAAGAATATATCTTATAGTCATGCATGATATCAGCAAAATATTGTAAAAATATGAAATATCTTCTTACTGACATAATTCCAATAGATAGTATATTGGTTATTGTTAAAGATATACGATATTAAAGCAAGATCATGATTCTATCATTAAGATATCTTATTTATCTATCTATCTATATAAATATCATTGAAATTTAAATATTTTTTTTTGAAATTTGTCATATTTTGAGTCTAGGAAAATAGTTTTACTCAAAGGTTAATTTTCATGTTAATTATTTGTGATTAATATAATTAAATTATATAAAACTGTCGTCTTATTTAAGAATATAAGAATACATAAATTCATATACGTGTATTCTACATTATATTTAATTATTGCTGAAATTCATATTTATATATATATTTAATATAAATTCATATTTATTAAATTTTATCCTAAATTTATAATATATATGAATTAATCGTTTGAATCATTTAAACGCGTTACGAAATTACATAAAATTGAGTTATAATCTGACGGAAACAAAACAAATCAACTGAAAAGTAATATTATTGATTTGGTATTAGTTTTTTTTTCATTTACTTTAATAATTCATGATTATTATGCTAATATTTATTTCACATTAAAACAATATGAATTAGTTAATGAATTCTAACACATTTAACAATTTAACTTGAATGTGCTAAAAACACTTCAATTACCTCTAAATAAACATTTAATCATTTGAAAAATAACTAATAGATTATTAAATTTAAAAAATATAAAAAATAGACTAGATTTTCTAATGAAAGAATTAGCACTATTTCTATAAATATACATTTTTTTTTATTCATTGAATACTATTTTAAAATAAAAATTTAATTTCATTAATTTAATTTAATTTATTAATTTATTTCATTAATTTAATTTAATTTATATTATTAATATCTTAGAAATCGTTTTTCTATATCAATATTTTCTATTTTTTTATATTAATTATATTAATTTCCTCATTTAATTCTTTAAGTAAAACTCTCTCTTTATATAAATAATATATATATTTATAGTGTATATCCCGTATCTTGCATTGTTTTCTATACTAAAATAAGTTGATTGTTTTCTATAGTAGGTTCGTGAATGACTTCTTGAGTGTATTTTTAAAAATAAAGCTGGAACATCGAGATTTTTCTATTCCCTCCCCTCGTAGAGCACTGGCTTAAGGTCAAGGACATGGCCTAGACTCAATAGAAAAGCTCACTTTTTCTAACTGTTTATCCCAGATATTTTTTTAATTAGACCAATGATAAGGTGATGTAGACTAGGTAACCACACTAGAGATCATTTCCCATTATAGGTCAATGCTCTATGCACTTTGTTCCCAATTTAAAACTTTTGGAATTAAATTCGTTGAGACGGTCTTTAATACTGGAAACAACAAATCTGATCTGACCTAAAGACCGATTCCATGAACCATATACGCTTAGACACAGGTTTCTATAATACATGATAATAATTCCAATCAGCTTCACAGAAAGATGTGATGATGTTTTAGTAGGCAAGAGACAGAGACCGAAAGATGTTCAATTAGTTTTTTTTTCTTTTTTCTTTTTCTTTTACCATTTAGATGAAGAGAGAGATTTCTTTATAACATTTTTGTTCGATATAACTTCAAATGGACATTTATAAATTAAAATAAACATTTTTTTTTTCTCTTTAATTATATGTTTATTCTATTTCTTTAAAACATAAACAATTGCATTTATATTAATTTATCTTAATATCAAGTACCTGGAACACCGAGCTTATCGCTCGACCCTTTAACATATTTATACAATTTATTATTAGAAACTTTTAAAAATTTTACAATTTTTTCATTATTTATTACAATTGTTAAATGGGTTTTCTAAAATGGTACAAATTAATTAAAATAACTTGATTTTCATTTCAAGATGAAAAATATATTCAAATTTAGTTGATAAAATATTTGATCCTATATTATATATAGTATATATATGTTGTTATAATTAGTTGGCTTCAGTTTTATATTATTCAAAGTACCAATAGCTTATAGACTGTTTCGACCAAGGATTACTACTGATAATAATATAAATTCTGAAATTATATTGACACCTGTACTTGTCTATATTTTAATTAAGAAAAGAAGTTATATTTTTTCTTTTTATTTATAATATTCAAATATCATTTATATATTATTTATTATTTAATCTAAAAACATTTTTAATATAATATAATTAGATCAAATTTATTCAACATATTTGAAATTTATTTTATTTGAAATTTCTTCTTTCCTTCCTTTTTGATTGGGAGAATGATTAATATAATTCGTAATTTTATTCTAAAATATTATTAAAATAAATATTTTTAATTTTATTTCGAAATTAAATAAAAATTTTTAAAATATTTTGAATATAAAAAAAATATTAATACAATATCAATTAAAAAAGAATGACAAAAGGCAAATTTCAATATGGATGACGTAATTGTTGATGTCACATAGATCGATTTTTCTTTATAAATATTATCTATGGTGTAAATTTCAAAAAAATCCTTCAAGCGGTTTAATATATCAAAAATATACAAAGATATATATATATATACAATTTTTGCTATGATAAGATTAGATATTTTTTCGATTTTTTTTTATTATAAATTACTCAGAGAGTACTTAGAATATAAATCGAAAATCTTTTGAGGAGGAGAGTTTTCAATTTCTATGCACTCCCCCCGCAGAGGGGCCCTTCCCTTTCATTTCACCATGGCATAGTGAAATAAATTGAAAATATAATATAATACATTAATGGTAATTGAAATTTCTCAAATTTCTCAATTTAAGTATTTTTATAATTTATTTATATATCAAAGAATTTATATTTAAATATATTTAAATCTTCTATTTCTTTTAATCTTCTTTTTAAAATTATAAATTATATAAACCTTTGTTTTTTTTTCTAACTTATTATATATGTATCTTTTGTTTCAGCCCGTGGCAAGAAGAAGAAACTCAAAATGCTTTTGCCTCTTCTTATGCTTTTGAAGTTGAAAGCAGCTGCTCTTTTGCCCCTTGCCCTTGGAGGTTTAGCCCTTTTATCTTTGAAAGCACTTATCATCGGAAAACTTGCACTTCTTTTGGCTGGACTTATCGGCTTGCAAAAATTGCTTGGATCCAAACATAGCAGTCAAACTTATGAAGTTGTTGCTCATCCACATTACAGCCACTCCTCATCGTACGGGGATGAACACGGACATTACGGCCGAGCACTTGATGCCCAGGATCTCGCATACAGTGGTCAAAAGAAAGAAGAGTAATCTGACATAACGCTTGTTGATTCCATAGACGATAGACTCGATGTAAATAACTGACAAGACTACTATACAAGGGACATACATACACGACATACACTGACTTACTACACAAATAGTACCTGACTTCATCAAGAAGATTAAAAGACGAGCGATAAGGACTTGAACTGACAGACAGACTCATCTCGTAGATTCGAATAGAAATCGACACGAGCCAAGCAAATGGCAACGGGCCATCGATCGAAAATCCAAAGATGTCGATAATCTTTTCATTCATACCATCTCCAAATATTTCATGACAATCCGACGTTAAATTATTATTTACATATTTTTTTTTATTATTTATATCTTAATTAATGTATTTAATTCTCTTATTAAATTATTGTAATTTATATCAATTTTCTATAATAAAGTAAAATATTTAAAAAAAAAAAAATTTTCTATTTTTTATAAAAATATAATATCAATTATTTATTTTATAGTAAAATATAATATAATGATAACTAACACAAATATAAGATACATATACCTATTCATATCATATGAATATATAGAATTGAATAAGAAATATCTATCTACCTCTGTGGCTCTACGGAACTCGAAAGTTCTTGGCCGCAGCAACCACACTTCTCCAAGTGTCCTGAGCCACAACCCTCCATTCCCTATCCTCTCCCATCTCTCTCAGGTCCCTTCCTACATTATCCACCCACCGCGTCCTTGGTCTTCCAAGCGGGCGATTCCCACTCGGTCTCCCCCCCAATATATTTTTCGGCATTCTTTCCTTCCCCATTCTAACCACATGTCCTGCCCACCGCAGCCTTCTCGATTTTATAATTCTAACTATATCTGGAGATGCATAGAGGTCATGCAATTCCTCGTTATGCAGTCTCCGCCATTCCCCGGTGACCTCATCTTTCTTTGGCCCATAAATGCTTCGCAGAATCCTATTCTCAAATACTCTAAATCTATTCTCGTCACCTAAGGTCATAGACCATGCCTCACACCCATATAATACAACCGGTAAAATAATTGTTTTATATATTGAATAAGAAAAGATTTAAAAAAACCTCTAACTTGTACGACCTACGCAAGGACAACGCCTATCAAGTCGGTTATATCAATGAGGTGTCCTATGATCAGTATAACGGGTCCTATCAACCTTTACCTTGATTTTCTTGATCGGAGGCGCTACTTTTTATCAAGCAGCTTCCCAATATTGATCCCGGAGGCTGGGTTGACTCCGTCCCATAGACCCCTGCTAGAGAAATTCCCTTGCCATGCCCGGGACTTGACTTGACTCTTTGCTTTTTTTAGTCTATCTATATGAATGATGCAAACCGGAAAATTAATTCCGTTATTTTTTCTAATATGTTTTTATTTAAATATTATTTATTCATATGTCTAGTCATATTTATTAATTAATCATCACTTTAATTTATTTTTAATTAACTTTTCGACAGTTAATCAAGATAGATAATAGAAATTATTTATTTTTGTAAAAATTACTAAAATGATCAAATTAGAAAATATATAAATTTATTATTATATTGATTCCAAAGAAGAAAAGGATTATTATTATTTTATTATAAAGATGTAATAAATAAATATTTATATATTTCAAAAGAAATAATGGGAGTCTAAAATATATAGTAAATCTATTTGAATGATTTAAAATGTGTGAGGTAATATTGACAAAACAAATCCGATTATTCCTAATAAAATATAATATAACAGTATATGATTTACAGTTATATTATTTTTTTTATTTCATCGATAGAAATGAATGAATTAAAACTGAATTTAATACAAACAGATATGAATTTCAAAAGTAGATACAATAATAAGGGAAACACAATTGATTTGTTATATCAATACTTTAAAACATAAAAAGAATAAAAAATGAAAAGGATTTTTAAAAAAAGTCTGCATTAAAATTTGAAAATTGAAAATAAAAATTGAAAAAAAAAATCTTTTACATTTGTTATTAATATATAAATGCACTTTAGTGTGCCGCTAGATTTTCATAAGTGTGCCGCGAGATTATGAGGCTCTTAAACATTTCCGTCTTTTTTTCTAAATTTGTTTTTCAATTTGGTTCTAAAAAAAAGGTAAAACGTTTTTGGGGACTAGGCTCTTAAACATTTCCGACTTTCTAAATTTTTTCAATATGGTTCTAAAAAAAGGTAAACCGTTTTTGAGACCACTTTTTTCCAATATGGTAAACTTTTCACTTATCTTTTTCTTTGTGTGCCGCTAAATTTTTAAAGCGTTAAAAGTGTGCAGCGGTAAAACAAAGGTTGAGAATCACTGGTCTAGGCAAAATAGCTTCAAATATTATTTCATTTTAATTTGACTAGGAAAATAGCATTTTCCTAAAAAAAAGTCATTTAGCTAAATCTTTGTTGGGCATTTAGCTTTAACTATTACCGTAGCCAATTACGAAATTATTCAAAAAATTTTTTGTTCTTTAATCTAACTTCAGTGTATTCAAATATGGTCTTCCAGAAATTCCTGGCAAAACAATAATTATATTAAAAACAAAGACTACAGATCTTGATATTTTGACACCAATTTAAGAATTTTATAATAAAATCTTCGAACAACATTTAGCAGGACATGGAGGAAGGGATAAAGTGTTACACATGTTAAAGAAAAAGTACAATATTCAAAAAATTGCTGATGAAATCTTTATTGGGCTATGCCATACCTGTAATTAAAAAAAACACAGAAAAAAGGTTTAGTAGTAAAACCTATAAAATCTAGAGATTTCAATGTAAGAGGACAAGTAGATTCAATAAATGTTCGTCATTTTCTGGCCTATTTTCCTAGTCAAATTGAAATTAAATAATAGTTAAAGCTATTTGCACAACAAAGATTTAGCCAAATGGCTTATTGTCTAGGCAAATGATATTTTCCTAGACAAATTGAAATTAAATAATATTTGAAGCTATTTGGTCAGGCAAATGCTATTCTCTTAAAATTGCCATTTGCCTAAGACATAAATATATTTATCCATTTTATATGGAGTATATATTCTACTTCATTTGATAAGATCTCATCAATCAGTGAGTCGAGTTCCAACAAAAACGAAAGGATAAAAGATATCTAATTTTGTTTAATTTTAATAAGACTAAAAATTTGCAACATTATTTATCATTTTAATAAATTATATAAAAGTTAAAATCAATATTTCAATTAAGCATTATTTTTTAAATGTAGGTATATATTAATATTTAAAATTATATATATATATATATATATATATAAATGAAACTATTCACGTAGGGGAAAAATGGAAGATTTCTTTACGAATATCAAAGCTTGAATTTGGTCTTTATGAAAATCGAAAGTCGGAATAAAAATGGATGTTAGTTATTAAATATAATAATAAAAAGGAAATAATTTAAAAGAATAGGTACTTATTATTCATTTAATTCAATAATGAGTAGAATAAGACGAATGTGAAAATATTTTTAAATTCAATGAATGTTTCAGAGCAATGCTTTGAATTTTATAATTATGAAGAATACTGGCAATTCTTCTGGTATTATCCAGAGATTAGTGAACCTAGACAAACCTGTTAAAGATGTAGGCCATGAAGTTGAAGGATTTTAGTTGTTTCTTTATTCCCCCTTCTCTTTCTCTCTTACTCTCATTCTGTATCATATTGGAAGTTCACCCACAAGTGACAACTCTATCATTTAAAGTTGATAAAATTTTTTTAAAATGGTAACACATGACATCACAAACTACATTTCTATAAATACACCTTTGGCTTAATTAATTATACATCTATATTTTTATAAATTTATAAAATTCAAATTATATTTGAATAAATTCACTGTATCCTACAGGTATACTAATAATATAAATATATATATATGCATACCTGTTAACTAAAAACTTACCTGTAGTTTAAATATAAAATTAAAATAATAAATCATTTTTTCTGATATTTATATTTTTGATACTAAATAATAAATGATAATAAATAAAATAAGAAAGTGATGTTTAAAATAATTTATTAAATTTCTCAAATTATTTCGTTCATCTATATATATATATATATATATATATGTATTAATCAATAATTTTTTTTTTCATTTTTCATAGCTGCTTAACGACTTTGTAAAATACCCTCTAACATTTTAATTATTTTGACCATCGGACTCTCTTCTTCTTGTGCCATTCTTAATTGTAATTTCTGATCAATATATTTGGAGTAATCAGCAGTCAAAAAGAACTGCTCAGCACAACCAGCCATATGTATTCCGAGATCCATTGATCTTCTTTTAAAAAAATCTTCAATTTCAGATTCTTTGAAAAGCGATTGAAGAAAAGCAATGTTTTTATTGGATTGGACATTTTCGGCCGGTTCATTGTCAAAACATCCCAAACAAGCTCCAGACGTGTTTGTTACCTCTAAAATTGAAATAAATACAAATAAATAAATGGGCCTAATGAGACTAATCATAATTATAAGAAATAAATAAATAATTTAAATATAATTTTAATGGAAAACATTTTCACTTCATTAATATTTTTGAATTTATTCAAAATTATTTTAAAATAGATTTTATTTATGAAAAATTAATTCATGAATATATATTATAAGTTACTAAAATATTTTTTTATATTTACCTAAATATATTTAAAATTAAAAATGCTGATTATTTCCTATTAATCTGATGATATTGTGTATTAAATTTATGTTTAGCTGGGTAATAACAAATTATGTACAAGAATCTAAATAAATTAAAAATCTTTATTTAATTTTTTGAAAAATTATAAGCCCAAATTAATAATTTTAATAAAAATGATTAAAACTCCATTCTATTAAATAAATTATATTTATAGGTAATACTTATAATTTTAGAAATAAAATGATTTAAAATAATTAAATAATCAAATAATTATCCATATTAATAAAGAAATCTTCTGAATTAGTGGTTCTCAACCTTTTTGGACCAAACGCCCACTTAGTAAGGCCGGCTTCATAATTCATAACACTTGGAGATACTTAGAGCCATATTGAAAAATCGAGTTTCAGAACCTGATAGCAAAATCATCTTACCTTTTTTTTAGAACCATATTGAAAAAAGCGGAAATGTTTAAAAGCCTGTTCACAAAATCATCTTACTTTTTTTTAGAGTTGAAAATGATTTCGCCCCCCCCCCCCCCAAAAAAAAAATACTATCGCCCCCTTTAAGATGTCGATCGTCCAGGTTGAGAATCACTATTCTGAATGATAAGTACTTATACATATATTATAGTAAGTAACTTCACTCAACTATTTATTCTTCATTTTTCTTTACTAGAATATATTTTAATTCTTATGTCTTATTATTTCATATTACATATATAAATTTGATTTTCATTCATTTTCAAAATTTAAAAAAATATTAAAAGACAAAAACGATAGTTTTTAATATTATTATTAAAAATTAGTTATTTTTTATATATACTATTAATTATAATACTTTTTTATTACTTATTATTATTAATAATTGTTAGGAAATATAGGTATATACTTTTAATGTAATAATATATTTTATTCAGTTATTTCATTCACAATTATAAAGAAATAAATAAAGATTTTTATTAAACAATTTAATATAATTTTTTACACACACCAATTTATTTATTAATTTTCTTGAAATGAGTAATTAAGGTTAAGTAACATATTTTAAGAGTTAAAACTATCATTGCATATTTCTTTATTAAATTTGTTTTATGATGATTATTTTTTGTATTATCATCTTTTTAAAAAATTGAAATTTCAACAAAATATTCATATTAAGTTGATAATAAAATATATTTATATATATTTATTGTTTTTGAAAAATTTAATATTTCCATATTTTTAACATTTTTTTTTTATTTTTTAATAAAATATTAAATTATAATTTAATTTTTATCAGCATAAATAAAAGATTCAATCATTCTAATGATGTCCACCATATTGTTTTGTTCTTCTTGTGCCATTCTTAATTTGATTTCCAAATTTCGATCAATATATTTCGTCATATCCGTATTTCGGAAAAATTCAAAAGCACATCGACTTAATGTTCTAATTAGTTCTGGGTAATGCCTCTCAAAAAATACCGATAAATCATTATTATTGGAATTTTGACTTGAAAGTAAGAGTGATATAATATTTAGACTTGGATTCTGGTTTGAATTGGTGTTAGTCTCCGATCGATCGCCTGTACACCCCAAGCAAGCTGCTGACGTATCCTTCGCCCCTGTGGAAGACACATACTCAAATTATATGGTGCAGCCTTTAATTGGAAGCATCCTAATTAATAAGCAAAATACTACTAGCTAAAAGCAATTTAATGGATAATTACTAAATAATGTGCTTATTCAAATAAATAATTGTTTTATCAGTTATAAATTATAAAAAAGATGATTTACAAAAAGTATTTCATATATACTACTATCTATATACTACTATCTACTACCTATATCAGGGGTGTCTAAACTGCGGCCCAGAATCCTTTGAAATGCGCCCCAAACGCAAATTATGAAAATATTTAAATTTAATTAATATTTAATTCAATATGGTTCTGAAACAAAAAAAATGATTTTGGGATTAGACTTTTTTAAAAAAAATTTTTTTTTGCAATGTGGCCCTCGAATGGTCATAGTTTAGACACCCCTGGAATATACAGTACATTTACCTGTAACAAAATAATCATAAATTTAAAACTGATAAATTGGTGTGTGAGTATAAGTGTATGTGTTGGTGTATTCATCTTTTCTTTTACAATAATAATTTCCATTAAAGTCGAACAACTTACATTATTAAGAAGGATTATTTTGTGAATCATATAATCATAATCTTATCATAATTGTTTCATTTTGCATTTTTATTTTTTTTTGAATGTTCAATACCAATTGATTCAAAAATTTAATTATTTTGTATAAAAAATACTGATGATGATAATAACTGAAAGAATAATGAATGAATGGTAAATAAATTAAATTAATTCAAAATTCGCAAAATTTCGCTTAAAAAAAAATTTTTATATTACTTCAATTTCACATAAATTAATTAATAAATATAAAATAAAATTATATTTAAAATATTTATTAATTTATTTTTATAATATCTAGTCGTTTTTATACTTTTTGGAGGGTGTTCACGCCTACTCTCATTGCTTTACTTGTTCCCTCAGCGCAGGTGTCATTCCTCAATCCTCTTCAAATAAATCATTTTTGTTTTAATTTTGTAATTTAATTATATCCAATTAATTGATTAAGAGTTCATTTATTTTTGATAAATACAGTCAAAATAAAACTAATTTTTTTTATATAGAAACAATTTAAATAAAATTTTTTTTAATTATAAAAGAAATGTTAATAAATTTAATAATTATAAAATATAATGTGATTTTTTTAACCGAACTGAACTTTTTTATACACTTTTACTTAGCTCACTCTGTCCGGTTGTACGCGTCTTGTCCGCGGCATTTAATAATCGATATTTCAACAACTTCCCGTCATTCAATCAACTTGAAATTTTGCATACGCGCTTGCTCCTGCTAATAATACACGAATCAATTGAAAAATCCACTGAATTATTTATCTATTAGTGGTAATTAATTAACTAAACTTTCATATGCGGAATATGGAATAGTTCACTATTTCAATCATAGATGGCGATAGCAGTTCTAGTGCGCTAAATACGACTAAAAAGTATAAAATAAATTTAAGTAAAAATAAATCTTTTTAAAAAATACACTTTACTTAAAATTGCACTAAAAAGTAAAAAATAAAATCACTTTAAAGTGTATACGCTCAAATTATAATAAGACCGTAAAACATTTAACACCGTAAAACATTTGCTTCCATTTGGTGTTATTATAATTTGAGCGCATACACTTTAAAGTGATTTTATTTTTTACTTTTTAGTGCAATTTTAAGTAAAGTGTATTTTTTAAAAAGATTTCTTTTTACTTAAATTTATTTGTTAATTTATTTTTAATGACGCTATTTTTAATAAATATTTATAAAAATTATAAATTAATTTAATTTATCTTATTAATTTTTTAAAATAATATTGGCGAATTTTCTCTCTTTTATGCTTCTGACCTAGTCAGGTTGTTATTAGTTTGTTTGAAATTCCACACAAATTAAGATAAAAGAAGTTATTACCTTTTCTATTTTCATTTCAACATATTGAATTCTCACTCACTAAGTGATTGACTGATCTAAATAATTATTTATTTCAATTTAAAATTTACATTTACTCACTTGACTTTAGAATATTTACTGATCACAGTTTCTATAGGTTTAAATATTGAATTGGTAATGGATATTCTCTTGCAAATATTATTTTAATATAATTAATGATTTAAAAGGGTACTACGAAAATTTAAATTATAGATTTTAAAATATCAACAAAAAAATAATTTTAATTGAATTCTTAATGAAATAAAAAAAATTTAATAAATTATTTATTGATAAGGTAAGCAAATATTATTTATAAAATTTTATTAACAACCACAATATACCCAATTGATATAAGTTATTATTTATATTAGTAATAATATTGTTGTAATTTTTTATATTTTATTATAATAAAATATTAATGATTGAAATTCACAAAATTTAAATAAAAATGTAAATAAAAATGAACGAAATATCCTTTGAATTTTTTGTTTAAAAAATATAAAAAATAAAATAGAGAGTAAATTTAAATTTAATTTACTAACAAAAAAGTAAAACAAAAAATTCTTTAAATATATTTTAATATATTATAAAGAATTTTTCAAGTATAGAATATATTAAAAAACAAGTTCATACTATGCTAAATTAAAACATTAGTTTTTAAATTATACATATTCATATAAAAAAAGAATAATAGTTTATGAGATAAGATAAAAACAAAAATACCTACTTATACTAACTACTTATTAAAAATATTGAATCATTATCATTAAAAATTAAAAAAAAAAAATAACGTATGAGGAAAATTTCATATTAATTATATTATTGTATTATTCAATTTCATTTAAAAAACTATCTATATATTTTATGTTAAACAATATGTTATAATATTTATATTTATATAAAAATTAAATCTTAAAGATTTCACTTTAAACTAATTTTCAATTCAAATAATTATAAATAAATTAGATTCTTATTATATAAAATAAAAGAGAAATATTAAAAAATTATTTAGTAGAATATTCAGATCACAAAAAATGTAAAATAACTGAATATTTTTTTTATTAATCTCTTGATAAAAAATTTTTATTTTCACTTTATATTAAATGACTTAACTTACTCAATAATCACTGTATTTTCATGATATTTGCACTAAAATAAAATTTTTTGTCACCAAACATACTTGTATATTAATGTATTGTGTTATGTTAATTTAGGTTCCAAATATGTTCATTTTAGACTATAGATTTCATAAAAAAAAAAAAAATGATTACAATCTGGATGATTTTCAAATTTTCTTTTAATAGCTATTATTCGTTTTAAATAATTTCAAACAATTTGACAATAAATTTTATCATTTATAAACATATAAAATCAATAATATATAATAATTATATGAACACGATTAATTTAATTATTTTTTTCTTTTTAATAAAAATTTTGTTCCTCTTAAAAACCAATCCCAGATTTATTAATAATCATAATGATAATAGTAAATATAAATGTTAATCTAAAAGATTCTTTTATATTTAAATTGTTAGTTGAATGTATGAAATTTATTAAATCAATCATTAATTTTTGAAAATTATAAAAATGATAAAATATTTTTATTTGTTAAAAATATTTATATAAATATATAGATTTATTCTTTAGATCAATCTAGTTTAGAGTAAAAATGCAATAATTTATTTAGGCTAGAACTAAAGTTAGATTATTATTCTCATTTTCATATAATAATTAAATTTTTAATAGACAATTAATAATAATTTGATGCGGTGATAAAATAATAATTTAGTCTATGATTTAAAATTAATAATGTCCAATGTTCATGTTTCTATTATATTCTTTTATTTTGAAAGTTAAGAATCAATAGCTTTTAATAAAAAATAAAAATTATTTTTAATTGTCTTAACACTTTCATAGGATATAATATATAAATATACAAAAACTATTTCTCTTTGATGGAATGTCAAATAAAATAACTAAATTTCCAAAATTTGTCAATGTTAATCATTCAATAAAATCAAAAAATATTTCTAAAACTCAATTTTTCTATGCTTAAATTATATTTAATAAAATTATTATATTTATTATTAAATAAATTCAAATAAATAAATAATAATAAATAAATGTACCAAAAAGGAGAAGCAAAGAGACTGCTACAACAACTGTCAGTTTGGTTGACCCGTTCATTTTCAACTCGATGTTTAGGTGCTCGGCTTGAAACTCACTTTACAAATAATCAATGTACTATTAACGTTCATATCATTTGCCTTGAAGTTTATCAGAAACTTTTAAGTTTAAAAAAAAAACAACATAAAAACAAAAATGGCGTCGTTAATTGTATTTTTATAAATAATTATTCTAACGATTAACAAAATAGTTTTTATTTTTATTATATTTAATTTTTCACTATTTATCTAATTTTACGAATATCATAATTTGACTATCAATTTTTGATTACCTTCACTTTATCTTACAATTAGATTCCAATTCCTCGCGCGCGTACCAATATTTATATAAATATATTAAATACTTCAGTTCTCCTTAAACTTTTAATGTTGGTGATCCAATCACCAATAAAAATAAAGTGACATATCGAGTTTTAAATCCATAACTTTACATACACAAGACTACTCATTACTATCTCGCCAGATTGCGATCACGAAAATTTTCGATGTTGAGATTTTGATGTTTTTATACGTTTTGAAGGTTCCTGAATCATTTTCACTAAGGTTGAGAAAAATGTCTGTATGTATGTGTGTATGTATGTAACCAAGATTACGCAAAAACGGTTTGAGCTAGAATGATGAAATTTGGTACATGGGCATTATTCAAAATTCATAGTTTTTTATCAACTTTTGAAAAATGTAGCTCAACCGGAAGAGGGTCATTACCTACAACGTTTTGATTTTTTTTCCTCTAAAGTGACCGTAAAAATAAAAATATATGTTTGATAATTTTTCACATGATTAATAATTGTATAAAACTGCTATATATACAATTTCAGCTTGAATGAATAGCTAAAAGTACCAGAATTAATATTTTAACACTACAAATCTCACTCGCCAACACGTGACGTGGTGCCATCAACAAAGAGCCAAACATGCGCTGGTTTAATTAATATTATTTATTGATTTTAATTTATAATTTAATTAATTTAATTTAAATTAATATATGTTATTTAAACCAATTCAAATTTTTTTACATTTATTTTCATTTTATATTGTTTATATGCCTACGTATAACACAAAATATTAGTAATGCTCTTTAAAAAACTAACAATTAAACTTATTTTTAATTTAGTTAATTATTATTTTTATTTAATAACTGTGATAATTAATTAATATAGTATATATAGAGTGAGAAGCAAAACACTTGACTTTTAACCTCTGGTCCTGTATTCAAGCCCCAGACCTCTAGTTGTGGTCTTTAGAAAATTTAAGGAGCTATTTAAAATAAAAAGTAGCGCCTCCGATCAATCAAGATAAAGGTTAAGAGGATTCGTTCTACTGACTATAGAACAACTTTACCCGTTGACAGTCAGGTTTAAAATTTTTTAATCTATGTATTATCATTTATTATTTTTTAATTAATACATATATATATATATATATATATATATATATCAAATTTTATTAATATTCGACCATATGTAGTGAAAATATTAGGAGAACATTAATGAAAATTCAGACCAAATCGATCAACATTAGATCAGATATTAGAAAAAAATCGCAAATTCATTATTTGTAGACTTTTGTAAAGCATATGACTATAGATCAGAATAAACTTTGTCAAATTTTGATCTTGATGGGAATTTTTATGTTTTATAACTTAACTTATTTAAGTAAAAGATTTTTCAACTGATTTTTCGAGTGAAATACTAGAATTAATTTTATGTAAATGTTTTGCATGCTTTTGTGATTTTATATTAGAAAGTGTAGATAATAACAAATTACTTACACTTTTCTACATCTACATAATATAAATTTATTATTTTTGCTTTCTTTACAGAATAAATAATAAATTTCTTAATAACTTCATAATAATAAGTACATACAACTTTTTATATTTATTGTATTTATTTACAATTACATAATTCCTAGTGGATAATTTAATAAGATTATATATTATTTTTACTTTAAATCAATTGAATGGTTATTTATTACGATACATTGGATGTACTGTGATCTTTATTTTTGGTAAACATTTATAAATGAAAATGACTATTGGACCATTTAAGTTAGTGATTCTCAACCTGGACGATAGACATCTTAAAGTGGGAGATTATTTGACTATACCATTTTGGGGGGCGATAGTATTTTTGGGGGGCGAAATCATTTTCAACTCTAAAAAAAAGGTAAGATGATTTTGTGAACAGGCTTTTTCCGCTTTTTTTCAATTTATTTCAATATGGTTCTAAAATCATTTTCAACTCTAAAAAAAAGGTAAGATGATTTTGTGAACAGGCTTTTTCCGCTTTTTTTCAATTTATTTCAATATGGTTCTAAAAAAAAGGTAAGATGATTTTCAATTTTTATCTGCTAAAATTTATAGGGGGGCGAATTATGAAGCCGACCTTACGAAGTGGTCATTTGGTCCAAAAAGGTTGATAACCACTAATTTAAGTTATCGAATACCTCAAATGTATAAATTTAGATGTATTTACAAATATATATGAAATTTAGAAAAAATTCCTATGTATGATTGTAAAAATAACTTTAGTGTTGTGTTTCTCTATCCTTATTTTATTTTTGTAATGTTCAGCGATTTTATAAATTATCAGTCATTTTATCTTTCTAGGCCATTTAGCACATTTATTTGTCGTTATTTATTATTAGTTAATTTTTTCATATTTTACATTGTCCAAGTCAAGTACACAACCAAATTTATTAATTAAAACAACTAATAAAACAAATCCAAGTTTTATTCAATAAAATAATCGTTGATATTAAATGAAAACGAAAAAATAAAGTGCAATTGAAAATTAATGGAATTTTAGATTAATTCAATTATTTATTATTCTGATGAAATTCAAAAAGTAATATTTAATTTAATATGAAGTTGAATAGGAATCTATAATACTCTAAATAAATAAATAAATAAATAAGAATAAAAGTGAATAATTTTTACCCATTCTTTATATATTATTGTATTTTATTATAATTAGTAATTATCTATTCTATTCATCTAAAATTTTATCAAATTTAATAATATCTCTTTAAATTATCATATATATTAAATATATTTATTTCTAAATTTCAATTGTTTATTTTTTTGTTATTTTTTTACTAATTATCATTGCGACTATTTTTTCTAATATATTTTTTATTTGATGACTCAAGTTGACCGTCCGTTTATTATCAACATTTTCTAGATAATTATTACAATTCTAAAATAATAGGTATTAAAGAGGGGGGTGATAAGGAAATGTCGATCGTAACACTTTGCTAGCAACACGTAAGTAAAACACAGTAAAAGTGTCATTGAAGATCGAATTTCATTAAGTTACAAGATCAAAAAAAAAAAAATTAGAAAATAAAAAATAAAAATGAAACCCGCTTATCAATTATTTGTTGTTTTATTGCTAAGCGTTTTCATCATTACAAGTAAGTAGATTATTTTATTTTTCTTGATATTTTTGAAAATTAAAAATCAAAAAATCAAAAAGGGAACAATTCAAAAACAAATGAAAATATTGAATTTATTTAAATCTAACTACATATATAAATATTTTGAAATAGGTTTGAATTATTTGAATATATATATAATAACTTAATTGTATATATAATATAAGTATATTGTAAAATATATATTCATGAATTTTTTTTCCCATATTTTTGTTAAGAAACTGGACTGTTGATATAATAATATTATTACTAACAAATTCAAAAATGTATTTTTAATCTTATATCTATTTGAAATAATTGACAATGTAAAGATTATTATAATTTTATAAAATAAAGTAGTGTTGAAAATATAGATCGGTGACCATTTTTCTATGATTGTGCCGTTTTTAGGTGCTCTGTCCCGGTGTCCCGAAAAGTCTTCGGGACAGCCTATTGTCCTCTTTTTTTTAAATATTTAGGCCATTTCGTACTTTTTTCAAAATTTTTTCAATTTGCTTCTAAATAAAAGATCAAACGTTTTCTGGACTAAACTTTAGAAAATTTTGTACTTTTTTCAAAATTTTTTCAACTTGGTTCTAAAAAAAAGATAAACCGTTTGTCCCGGTTTGGTGTTTTCGAAATATGGTCACTCTAGATTGGTGGTGAATAAATGAAATTGAAGATACAAAAATACAAATTAAGAAAGACAAGATACAGATACATCTTTTATTTTAAAATGTATTAATTAATTTAATTGTTTGATAGTTTCTTACTTTATAAATACTTATATTATTATATTATTAAAAAATAAAAATATTTTTAAATTATTGAATACTAAATTAGAATTAAAACAAAATTCATTAAAATGATTTAATTAATAAACTTTGTTTGTCAGAAAAGAGAAATTATTTATAAAAAGGTTTTCATTTCATTTTATTGTAAATAATTGTTATAACTTTACATTCATTTCAGTTTTAAAACCCAAAAGATTTATCATTCAAAAGGTTGTTACCAAGTATATAAATAGGTATATATAATATGCCTATATACTGATTATAAATCAATTCACACAAACTTCTAATTTTAATTTTCCTATTCATTCCTTTTTAATTAATTAAAAATAAAAAATAAATGAAAATATTTTTTTTTAAATTTATCTCAAAAAAAAAAACTTCAGTAACAAAATTCAAATTATATAACTTAAATTAAAAATTGAATAAATTATTTCAGATTTAAAAGTTTATCATATACTCCTATTAAAAAAACAATATTTGGCATTTTTTCTTTTTAACTTTTTTGGATTTGTTCTCTTTTTGAATCATTCTGATATATAGTAAATTTGATTCTGATTCAATTTTGCAAATATCTGTCTCAGGTTACTGTACCTTTTTTTATACTTGGTTTGCGACTCCCAAGATGTACCCTAAATCTTATTGGGAATTAATTGACCAAAATAATGCTTCATCTGTCCATTCATTAAAAGAAATTATTAAACCATTAAAAGATGAGATTAATAAAGTTCTAATCGACATAAATTCACCCCAAACAAAGCCCACGACAACTAAAAGATCTCTTAAGTTCGTCACTTCTGAAAAACTCATCACTACCACTACTTTTTCTCCAATTAAAACTACTACTACTACTACTACTACTACAACAAGGAGATTATATATTCCTATTACTAATACTCAAAAACCCTTAAACGGTAAAAATATTCATATTGATTTTACCTGAGTGAAAATATCTGGAAATTTTATTGCGTTTTATTTTGCTTACTTCCAATATGTTCAACATAGTATTTAATTAAAATATATTTTTGATGATTTGTCAATTTAGAACTCGGAACAAAAATATATAAATAAATTTTAATAAATCGATTATCCCAATTAAAATATACTATATACCTATTCAGCGGTGATTCTAAACCACTGTGCCGCGACACTTTTGTGTGGTGCGAGATTTTCAAAATGTGCCGCCAAATTTTGCAAATGTAAAGTTCAAATTAAGAAAAAGTACTTATTTATTTTATATGTATGTAAAAAAAGGTAAAATGTTTTTGCGATCAGACTCTTAAACAGACCCCTAATTATTATCATAAACTATATTACAGTCTATTATAGGTAAGCAAATAACTTTTACACTTATCTTTTTGTTTGTTGCTGCCAAATTTTTAAATCGTGAAAAGTGTACCGCGGTAAAAAAAAGTTGAGAATCACTGCTATACAGATATAGTATAATATAATATTATACTTATATATGAAATAATATGATATAAATCAGTGATTCTCAAACTTTTTTTTTACCGCGGCACACTTTTCACGATTTAAAAATTTGGCGGCATACAAAGAAAAAGGTAAGTGTAAAAGTAATATACTTACCTATAATAGACTATAATATAGTTTATGATAATAATCATGGGTCGGCAACCTTTTTCAATAGTCGGCACATTTCTGAAATAAAATAGAGCTTAGAGCCATATTGAAAAATCGAAAATGTTTAAGAGTATGATCGCAAAAGCATTTTAACTTTTTTTACATGCATATAAAATAAATAAGTACTTTTTCTTAATTTGAACTTTACATTTGTAAAATTTGGCGGCAAATTTTGAAAATCTCGCGACACACAAAAGAGCCGCGGCACAATGGTTGAGAATCACTGATGTAAAAATAAAAAGATACTTTTATTATATTTTTTTGTATTAATGTTTTGTCAGTGGAAGGTATTTAAAATTAAATTATGAAATTGATCATTATATATTATAAAAAAAAATTATAAAATGTTTATCTTATTTAAATTTTTAAAAAATATATAATGTAATCAGAAAATAAGGAAACCTGTGAGCCCTCTACACAATAAATCACAAGATATCTTTATAATATATATATTTTATTTAATTGAAAAGCATTGTAAGTTAAAAGAAACACTTACAGCCTACATTATCATTGCCGACAATTCCGGGCGGGTTCATAATTTTTCATCTTCATTATACTTTGATTTTTAATTTAAAAATTAAGTCATTTTATTTATTTTTTTCATGTGAATTTACATCTAATAGTGAATTTAAATAAAATTGTATTTCTGAGAAAAATTAGAATATTTATTTTATCAAACATATTTTGAATATATTCAATTTATAAAAAAAATTAACTAATTTATCATAAAATATTTAATATTATACAAAAAAAAAAAAAAAATAAATAAATAAAATAAAAATATAAAGTAAACTAAATACAATAATTATTAATTCTGTTGTTTTTATTTTTAGTTGATGTTAATGCACAATATAACTTAGACATAAATCCGGGTACTGAAATTGAATCACCAAATCCTTATCAAAATTCAGCCCTTATTAGTATGGCTCAAGTAAGTATTAATAAAATATATTTTTTATACAAATACATAAATTTTAATTTTAATTTTTTTAATTTAAATTTTAATTTTAATTTTTTTAATTTAAATTTTAATTTTAATATATCTAATTTTTCTATATTTTCTATCTTTTTTAGGGGACGTTTTTATATAGAGAAATGATGAATGATTTAGCTGTAAAATTATTTGAATGTTTTAAAGTATACATTACACAAATTTTGTTTCAAAAATAAAAATTAAATTGAAAGATAATTTAAATATTTCATATTAAAACAATGATTAAAAAGAATAAGATAATATTGAATTTAACTAAATAAATGATGTTATAAAATATATAATATATGTTATAAAATAATAATTATTATAAAATAATTACTAATATTTATAAATTATTAATTTTCGAATAATTTGATAAATTCCTTCTTTCAATTTTTTCCTAAATCCTAATATCTGTTTAATCAATTATAAAATATGTATAATTAATTATTATCGATTAATATTGATATGATAAATAAGTGCTTATACTATTAATTATATACTATACTTGTAAACTCATTGTCAGCTTACTATTTTAAAATTCTTCTGAAGTTGAGAATAATGAGAAAGAGGGAAGATGTATTAATAGATGGTCCATGTATTAATGTTAGAATATCTGGAATTGAATACAAATCTATGGAAGAAAATAAAAAGAGCGATCAAAAACTTTAAAGGCATTGATTAATATATAATTTCGAGATAATATTATTTATTATTTTATTCGGGAAAGAAGAAGGACCGTATATACTCCATATACTTCCTATAGCGTCTGTTTTCACCAAAACAAAATACTGAGGGATTGAGAAGGAATTAATCAGATGAAATATACTACATACATTAGGATCAGTATTTCTCAACCTTTTTTTTACCGCGGCACTCTTTTAACGGTTTAAAAAGAAAAAACACAAAGAAAAAGATAAGTGTAAAAGTTTTCCATATTGAAAAAAAGTGGTCCCAAAAACGGTTTATCTTTTTGTTTTTAGAACCATATTGAAAAAATTTAGAAAGTCGGAAATGTTTAAGAGCCTAGTCCCAAAAACGTTTTACATGTTTTTTAGAACTAAATTGAAGAAATTTAGAAAAAAAGTCGGAAATGTTTAAGAGCCTCATAATCTCGCGGCACACACTGTGGTTGAGAATCACAGGTAGATAGGTTCTCAAACTTTTTTGTGTCGTAGACCCCTGGCCATGTTTTTCGGTTTTGGGTAGACCCCTAAATTGTTTTTGATATTTTATAAAAAAAATTTTTACCCTTTTTTTAGAGCCTTATTGAAAAATCAAAAATGTTTTTAGAGCCATGTCGGGAAAACATGTAGATCCCCATTTTTATTTCATGAACCCCCAAATTTGTTATTCGCTGCCGTAGACCCCTTGGAGGTTGTCATACCCCTAGGGGTCGATATATACCACTTTGGGAATCTCTGATTTAGATTATCACACGGGTAGATCTTTCCCGCTTTTTTTTATCTTAACTACATAAATAATAACTAATTAATTTAATAATATAAAATCTGCAGTTTTTCAATATCAGAATAATTCAAAACTAATCATCAAATAATTTTAATTTTATATTTTATCTTTTAAATAAGTATAATGAGAATATCAATGATTAAGAAAATTACATACAGGTATTCAAACGCATTGTGGAAATTTAAAATAATAATTCCAATTAAATTTCTCCTTTACTGAATATATATATTAAATTAATATCAATTTTTAAAATCGTACATTATATATAATAATTTTCAAAAATTTGAAATTTATTTTTGTTTTAAGTTATTTAAGTATTACATACCTCAATATTTTTGATCTTAAGAATTTTTTATCTTCCTTTTTATGTGATGATTCATCAAGATGAAAGTAAAAGTATTAGTTGTCTGTTTTATTAGTGTCCATCAAAAAGCTTCCCATGCCTTCATGGTTTTGCGTACTTTCGCTTGAGGCCATGGTCAGTTGACCAATCTGGTCATCGAGGATCAAAAGGATGCTCTTGCTCTTTGATGGAAAGGTTGATTGAAGGTTTCACTTTCTCTATTGTTTAGTGATTAGAAGCGAATCTTTAAATTCAGCCGAAATTCAGCCTTGCGTGGCAGTCAAGTTTTACAGTGGTAACCAGCAGTTTGATTGAAAAAGTGTGAGTCTCCATTTAAATTTTAATGTATAATTAATGAATATTATAATGAACATTCCATATAAATAATTCTATTTTATTATTTAATATTATAATAACATTTTATTGGATACTTGTCAAAATTCTTTCTTCTACAATGCTCGATATTTTACAATATAATTCAATTAAAATTGATTATTACAATTACAATATTACAAATTACAACAATATATAGATAAATAATATAGACACAAGAGTTTTTAACTTTCAATTTTAATATAATTAATTAAAAATTAATAAATTAATTAAAAAATAATAAAAAAAAAAAATATTTTTATTTAACAATTTTAATAGCAGAAGAAACATTTAGGTAATTGATATATATATGTATATATACTTCTACATATTTACTTAACTATAGATATTAAATGCAAGAGTGGAGTCATTTTAGGTGCATTATGAGTTTATAAGTGGGTTTTTTTTATTCACTTTTATATTTACTTTTAGACAGAGGCATTTTTTTGTAATATTAAAACTCTGAAAATATAGATAGTTTAATGAATTTTTTAACAAAAAAATTTAAAAAATTAAAAATTAAAAATAAACTTTTTATTATAAGAACTGAAAATGAGATAAATTAAAAAGATATTCATTTTATAATCAATAAATATATTCACATGCCTTCTTCAGTTAATTTCCTTTTTTTGTTTGTTTATGTTTAATAGCATTTGACTCAAAGTTGGAATGAGTGGTAATATGCGAGTGGAGAGTACAATAAATAATCTATATTAAAAAAAAATATTTAATATATATATCATATTTTTAAGAATTTTTTTCAATTTTCATGTGCATATAATAATAATAATAATACAAAATCAGTTAGAAATTACCACATGTCACTTAAACATGTCTATCAAAACAAAATAACCACATTAAGGTCATTTGTGATTTGTCAAATAAATAACAAATAAATTTAAAATTAAAAAATATTTAAAAAATAAATTAAATTCTCATACTACTATTTTTTTTAAATTTTTAAATTATAAATATTTATAAATATATGTGAGATATTATATTATACATTTTAAAATATTTTTATAAATGTACATATTAAAAAAAAGTTTATCTCTTTTCGAGATTTTAGAAATTTATTTAAACTAATCAAGACATATTATATGTAATGGTCAACTCATTTACTTCAATAATAATAATAATACTCTCTTTATAACACTAATTATGTTTAAAGATGCATAGAGATCATGCAATCATGCCATTAATAAATTCATGAGTATAGATTCTGATTTAAGATTTATCTACATTTTCTATATCCATGCTTTATATATTAAGATTTTCTGTATTGATTCTATTCCTTTCGGATAATAAATATTTTATTTTAGCCTTAGATTCTTCTTAAGGTGCCGTCTCCCTTTCGGAGTTTGGCTATCATCATGACTAGGATAGCCTTAGAAGCTGCCCAGGCATGATGATTTTTCTAGGGAATGTTAATGCGGTGGTTTCCCATTGCCTTCCGAATGTATAGAACCAGGAACTGACAGTTCTTGGAGCCGGAGGCAGCTGATGTTAAATTGAGTTTTATTAGAAAAATTTGTTCTTAGTTGGAATCGAACGCCTACTTGTGTAGAAAATTGCTACGCTACACTCTCGGCTAGCTGCCTCCTTAGCCTTAGATTAATAAATCTAATTATAAAAATTATATTTTTCAAGAGTAAAATATCGCAAATATAAGTTTAAAATATAAAATAAAAATATAAAAATTAAAATAAATACAATTTTTTATTCTACCTCGTCTTGTAGTTGCATTATTTCAATTGTGATAAAATTATGTAATCGTTAAAAATAAATAAGAAAAAGATTTTGTCTAAGTTATATAGAAGGATTAATTTATCTATAGTATATGCAAATCAACAATTATATTTAGAATATTATATTAGAATTAGACTAATTAGTATAAACAAAGTTTCGAAATTAAAAATTTACTTAAACTTGCTTATATTTTATTAATCTGATATATAAATAAATAATTTTCCTATCAATTAAAATAAACATTTGCAATGTACCTATTTTTCACTTTACACTAATTAAATTAATTTTTAATAGTTTGAAAAGCTGCAATTTTATTTGGTGTATATTTGTCAAAAAACTTTTCCTCGAATTTTTTTTTTTATGATACGAATTTCAATGAGATTTGGCGGTAACAGATGGATTGATGGCTAATAATCTGAATTGCATTAAAATTACCATAAAGAATATAAATCAATAAGAAAATGATTATTCAAATCAAATAGCAAGATGTCAATATTTAAAATAAAAACGTCTAATATTAATTTGAATATTACTATTTTTTAGTGAAGAGAAATGCACCCGGCTGTCCCTTTAACAGTCCTGATTGGGAGTGTCGTGTTGGAAGCTGTAATTCTGGATGACTCCTCTCGTCCTATCGAAACCAATAATAATAATAACATTCCAGAGGCACAGGAAGGGCCGAGCTTCTCAGCTTTTGAAGAATTTGGTCAATGTTATCGCAATGAGTTGGGGGGAAATGGATTTATGCCTTGTG
Organism: Labia minor; assembly: GCA_963082975.1. Classification (NCBI taxonomy): domain Eukaryota; kingdom Metazoa; phylum Arthropoda; class Insecta; order Dermaptera; family Spongiphoridae; genus Labia; species Labia minor. Next base: position 108,159,197 of record OY720344.1, read on the forward strand.
TAAATCGAGGGGCATTGGCAGGTTTAAAATTTATTGCCGAAAAAGAAAAATGGACCATGGTAGAAGGATTGGAGTTAGAAAACGACGACCCTGACGGAAAAGGTACTCATTTTTCATATTACGATATAATATAGTAAATCCTTCAAACTTCATTTAAAACTTTTTTTTTATACTTATCTTTTAACTTTATCAGAAATTCTTTTAGATTTACTCTCTAACTCTCATTTAATTTAATACAATATATATATATATATATATATATATATAAATCATAAAAATTCTTTATTTCAATTGCCTTATATAATGTATTTATTTTATTTTATTTGAATAATATAATTCCCAGTAATTTTTTATATCTATGAAAAAACTATTATCTAAATATCCATAACTATTAAACAATAACTCTTTAATACTCTTTTTTATCTACTAAATATTGTAATAATAAAACTAGGAATTCCGGTTCTATTATTTCTGAATAATATTCGTAAATATATGTAGGTAATTATAAATAGCTAGTCTATTCAAATAATAGTTTAACATTATTATAAAATTTTTAATTTTTAATTTGCATATATGGACTATTTATGATATTCTATGTTTTATCATGATTAAAGAAAATTTGTTATAAAATCTATGGATAATTGTTACTATATGAATTTATAATCAATAGGTTCTTATTAATTTATTATTTAATTGAATTGTGTGAGTTAATTACCATTAATTTATTTGTGAATTAATTATTAATTTAAAATTATTACATTTTAAATGTTATTAAACCAAATAATTCACGTTGATTTTTTTCAGTCGATTATTATTATTCAATTGTTTCTTTTTAATTTGTTTTTTACGAAACTTGGTAGCTGTGAAAAAACGCGGAGATACAGGGTCTTATTTAAAGAAACTAATAGGGCATCGATTAGTCAGAGTCAGTCTCATTCTTGGTTATATTTATATTGTGAATCTGATAAAATAATGATAATTGATTAAACTTTAAAATATATTCTGCATAAATTCAATCCCTATTAACATCTTGTTGAAACGTTTCGTTCATTAACACTAAAAAATTAAAAGAAAGATGTTAAAATCTTACTTTCAATCAAATATTTTCTTTCTGCTTACGTGAAACAATTCAAAACTATAATAGCTATTCTTTGGCAATTCTGGGTGCACTTATGGACGCTTAGAATAATGCCTACATCTACTGCAAAATTAAGCAATCCCATTTTAGAAGCAGATCCATCGATAGGATCGCTGTTTAATATTTCATCCTCCTTTGAATCAGTATAACATACGTTGAATACACATTTACTAGTTGATTCATTATGCCTTTCTGTCCATACGTGTTTATAGATAATAAATCCAATGTTTACATTTCATTCATCATCTGTACATTTCAATAGATCAGATACAGATGATATATTGATACCTAAACAGATGATATTTGATCCAAAGAAACTTTATGAAATCTACATAGTCATAGAATCATAAAAAATACATAATATAGTATAATTTTTAAATTAATTTTGGTGTGAGAAAAACTTGCATTGAATATTCATGTATAATACTTATACAAATAATTTAGAAAGTAAATTGAATTGAACAAGAAGCTTTTCGTTAAAATAAAAATAAAAATGAATTTCATTCGAGTGAAGGAAGAATCCATATATATGAACTATAAAAAAATTTATCTAATCAATAAACGTATTTGTATGTGCTTCTAAATATACTATGTGTGTATATATACCATATATATATATTAAATATATTAATGGTGAAGGAGAAAAATAAATGACAACTTTTAGATTAAATTAAATAATTGAATTGATATTTGAATATTAGAAATTAAAATTTAAATTTAAATATTATAATAATTCTTTGTATGTTTGAATTGTTAGAATTATTCATTTATATTCATTGTCGAAAATTAATGGACTTCTTCACTGAGCCACAACATGGAGTATTACCAGGTGTAGAAGTATGAAACCAGAATTTTATTTTTAAAAATTCCACGTCAGTTATATGAAAATTATAAAAAATATTTTATTCAAAATACCTTCCATTGGAATTTATACATTTTTCCCACCTCTTCGGCAAAAAAAAAAAAAAAAAAAAAAAAACAATTCTTCCTTTGAAGCCAACCAGTAGTCATTTTCGCACATTTTCATACTTTCGGCGAATGTATGTACCAATGATGCGAATAAATGGTAATCTGACGGAGACAAGTCTGGAGAATAAGCCGCATGCGCTAATACTTCCCAATTGAACGCCACGATTGTATCCGTGACCCGTTTTGCTGTTTGGCATTATCATGAAGCAAAATGACTTTATGTAGTCTTTTTGCATATTCCAGACCTTTTTCTCGTAATCGATTATTTGTTGATGGTAGCGATTAGTGTTAACGGTTTCGCCAGGTTTTAGTAGCTCATAATATATATATATATTATACCCTTTTTCGATGGTTTCTCACGTCAAAATCACCACTTTTAAATTTTTTAAACCACTCAAATCATTGAGTTTTGCCAAGAGAATGTTCACTGTATGCTTAGAAAAGCATTCTATACGATTCTGAAGCAGTTTTCTTCAAATGATAGCAGAAAACTAATGCTGTTCGCAAATCATAGTTCGTAGGCACAAAACTCGACATGTTTGAGGTTATAGAACAATATACCGATGTATGAAACTTAGCTTATTAATCTTCGTCAGATGATAGAGAGAAAAGATGGCGCTACAGAAGCGGTCTTACGGTTTTTAAACTGATAGCGAGTACCATCTTTAGGGAAATTCCGGTTTCATACTTCTACGCCTTATATATAATTGTTAGAATTTCCATATATATTTATATTTGTTTTTTCCAACAAAGCAAACATTCCGGTGTCATTGACTTGACAAAATCATCTTTTTATTCCCTCAATATTTTTTAACTCTTTCACCTTATTTTTTTTTTAACTAAATCTTGTTAGAATCAAAATATTTGCATATAAATATGATTTTCAATATAGTGTTCAAGTTTTTTTTTTTATTCAATCTTATTGAAAATGAATATAAAACTTTTATTTTTTTTTATTTGTTTTTTAAAATCATCATCAAAATAGTAAATTTCTGATTTTCATATTTCAAAATTTTACAAAAAAATATATTTAATAATATTATTTAAAAAAATAATTATAAAAGGAATAAAAAATATTAGAATTTATTTTTTAATATTTACTATTACAGAAAATAAAGAAGTTATGCATAGATACATACTCAATAATTATGTTTAAGTATTATAATTTTGTATTCTTTATCCTTTTAAAAATACACATATGATTAAAATATTTATTTCTAAAAAAATATTTATCACTCAAATTATTATTTTAAATACGAAAAAATAATAATATAGTAGATAAATGAAAATGATTAGTCATTTGACTATAGATAAATAAATAACAACTTATTTTTCATTTTTCCAAATCAATAACATTTTTTTATAGGTGAATTATATCTATAGTTATTTACTATCTGAATATTTAAGACGTAGGTTTATTATTTCATTTTCTTTAAGTTGAATGATGTTGAACTATGTAAAAAAATAAAAAATAATAGAATTTATGTCAAAAGGGAAAAGTAAATCTGAATAAATCTAGAAAATTAACAATATTAAAACAATTTCTTTTTATTGTAATTTTACTAAGAAAAACAAAAATGAAAAATTTGTATTTTAAACAATTTAAAGTGAATATATTGTATTATATTTTATAATCGCAATAAATTAATTGCTCAGTAAAAGATGCTCAGTATAAATATCACTGAATGCACAGTAAATTTTCTGTATTATAATATTGATGAATTCCTCCATTGTATTTAATTATTTATTTATTTCTAATATTATATCGCTCAATAAAATATAATGAATTTGTTATTATTTACTTTTTTTTATGTAGATTTATAATTGAATTGAATTTTGAAATATTGATACAACAAAATATTTCTGCTTACAAAAATTTTCAGTGGTTCTAAAACAAAAAATATTTATATTATTATATTATTATTATTATTATTATTTCTTTTTTTCTATATTTTTCAATTTTATTTTTGTTTAATGTAAAGGAATGTATATTTTAGTTATAAATAAAACAATATTTAATAATATAATATATTATTTATATTTAATTTACATTTATATTATTATATTATTTTTATTATCAAATTTAGCCACTTTAAAAAATAAAAGTAAGTAATTTTTCATTTTTATTAGAGTATTATATTATTATTATTATTATATTATATATAATTTATATTCTATATATTATATTTAATACAATATTTTGGATTTTAAAATTATTTAAAAATTTCCACCTTACTATTTACAACCTCATATAAACATTTATTTTTACAGAACGGTTTCAGATTTTACTGTGCTTTAATAATTTTTATTTAGCAAAAAGGGTTTTTTACTGGGCATTTAGATTTTTTACTTTGCATTTTGTTTTTTAAATAAGCGTTTAGTTTCATTACTGAGCATTTAGTTATTTTACTGAACATTTGGTTTTTTTACTGGGCATTTGGATTTTTTACTGAGTATTTAGTTTTATACAGTTCAATTTTTATTTCTACTGAGCATTTGAATAATATACTGGGAATGTGTATTGTGGATATTATTATAATACTGATCAATTAATTGTTAACATTTTATAATATTATATATAAAGATTTACAATAAACTTGAGTACTTTAAAAAGATATAAATTGGTTTATTTATTTATTTATTTATTAACATTAATACTAATAGTACTTTTTACCGACCGACGATAGTAAGGGAGGTATTGTTTTCACACCAAATTTCACATGTGGAGATTTTTACATATCTCCACGAATCATGCATTTTCTAAACAGAAAAAAGTATTTTTAGCATGATGTCTGTCCGTCTGTCCGTCCGTCCGTATAGATGTGTACAGCCTGAACGGCTCAACCGATTTTGATGAAATTTGGTATATTTACTTAATGCATCAGTGGGATGAATTTATCAACTTTTGGTGCAATTCCGGAAACCGGAAGTGGTAGTATTAGCGATCGACGATAGGAAGGAAAGGGTTATTTTCACACCAAAGGAGATTTTTTTATATATCACCACGAATCATGCACTTTGTATTGGTTTTATCCTCGAGAAAAATCATATTTATTAGTTTTTTCTTGATTTAAAATTATATGACGTCATCCAGCCATTCATGACGTCACAGCATGGTCTTGCATATATATTATAAATAAAATAAAATTAAAAATGTTTATATTTATTATTTATGTATGCCTATCTGTTTTTTATTACATTAATAGATATATGAAAATTATTTGAAATTGTTTCTGTAGCTGGAAATTTATTTATTTCAAACCGTCGGTCGGTTCGGACCTGGCCACAGGTCAACTTATTTAAGAAGAAATGAAAATAAAACAAAAAAAAAGAAAAAAATAGAAAAAGATTATCAAAAAAAGTAAAAAAATTCTAAGAGATGAGATTTTATGGAGATAAAAAGAAACATTAATAAATATATATAAAGAAAACTTTAAGTATAAACCACTAAAAGTAATAAAACGAGATTTTATGAATAGGAGAAACGTTTGCTAAATACTCTTTTCATTTCCGTTCAATAAAATAATCGTTGATCTAGAATTAGAAGAATATTGAAATGACCTGAAAATGTATTTTTTCTTATCTTTCAAAATATTGGGCTAGTTGAAAATGATTTAAATCTTTGTAAAAAAAAAAAAAAAGAATATGAGTAAGGAACTTCGCTTTCTAATATTATATTTTATTATTTATCTATTTATTTTTTTGTTAAATTCTAAATGAATTTAACAACAAAACAAAAGATGCATCTATAAAAAAATAAAAAAAATAAAGAAGATTATATATATATATATATTATCAGATTAGATGTATTTCTATATCTTAATTGTTTTTGTTTTTAGAAACCCGATCTTTTATGCCAACTTTGGAGGGACCGGATGGTCAGGATATTCGAACTTTATTTACCGCAACCACCGGCCTCTTGACAAGAAGAAGTTTAAGGTGGGATCTTGGCAGCCTCCATCCCGGTTTATATTTGCGAATTGGTCCCGATCGGATTCTTGGATCTCATTCTTCTAGTGGCGTCCTCGAATTCCGACTTGATCGAAGACTCCATCCAATCAATTTCAATCGATTTGATGAACAACGTCAATATAGTACAGGTGAAAAAAACAATTTGCTTAATTGATTAAAAACAGTGAAATTATTTAAGAAGAATTATTAGATGAATTGTTTTAAGTATTAAAGAACTTTAATAATTTACAACAGTTTTTATAAAAATATGGAGCGTCTCCACTAGACTATCTCGCAAATTTGAATTGGATTAATTAACACGTATAGATATTATATTTAAATTAAATTTAATTAATTATAAAATATATAAATTTAAATTAATAAATAATATTTACTAAACCAGCGCGTCTTTGGCTCTTTGTTGATGACACCACGTCAAGTGCTGGTCTGTGATTTGTGTAGTGTTAAAAAATTAATTCCGATACTTTCAGCGATTCAATCAAGTTGAAATTCTATATATAGCAGTTTTATACAATTTTTAATCATGTGAAAAACTATCAAACATATATCTTGATTTTTGCGGTCACTTTAGAGGGGAAAAAATCAAACCGTGGTAGGTAACCCTCTTCCGATTGAGCTACATTTCTCAAAAGTTGATAGAAATCTACGAATTTTGAATAATGTCCGTATACCAAATTTCATTATTCTAGCTCAAACCGTTTTTGCGCAATCTTGTCTACATACAGACACACACACATTTTTCTCAACATTAGTGAAAATGATTCAGGAACCTTCAAAACCTATAAAAACATCAAAATCTTGACATCCAAAATTTTCGTGATCGCAATACTATCTCGCCAGAGATAGTAAAAAAAAGTAAATGCTTAACGGTACAAATCATGATGTATAATTCATTTGAAAAAAATCAATTCTCTGGCGAGATAGTAAAAATTAAAGATAATTGAAGGGTTTTGTATCAAGTAGAGTTTTAATGAAAGTTTAATTAAACAAGCGTGTATTTACAATCTTAAGAGAATTATTTTGGATTATAGATGGATTAATATTATATTATGTAGGTAGGTATATACAATATAGGTACAACATACAAAATATATAAATAGCATATTTTCTTGTTGATATTAAATTTTGTTTAGATTATATTGTTACCTAAAGAATCATACAAAAAAATGTATTCAAGCTGGGATTTTTTTAATAAGAAGATGAGTTAGGGGAGGAGGATTGAAAGAAGTTGAAGAAAATACATTTTTTTTTCTTTATAAATAAATTTTCTTCCTTTAAGAATTTACATTAAATATTAATTTTTAAATTTTCTTGTTACCTCGAGAAAGGCAAGTATACTTTTTTTATTTATGAAATCACTTCCTACATAATTAGTATTTTTTTTCATTTAGCTTATTTATGAAAAGATTCTATTTTTTCTAAATGTATTGTGTATTACATTAATTTACCCAATAAATTAAAAACTTGGACTATAATATGATAAGATAAGCTTTCAAACAAAGAGCTATTGATCAAGCTACCAATAAAAAAAACATTTTATTTTTTTAATTGAAAAAAGGAAAAAGAAAAAGGCCTTTCAGTATATTATTATTATTATTATTATTATTTTCTACTGCTTTTATATCTTTTTAAGAGAAGAGCGCCATGACCCAAAAAAATGCAACAGTTTTTCTTGGAACTTACTTGTTTTATTAGTTCATATTAATATATTTAGATGGCGCTACATTGAATAAGAACACAAAATAATTTATGTACGATCATTAAACTCTCTTATTATATTTTTTTATGAAGTTATTTTAATTTGATGAAGATTTGAATACATATTATATATTTAAAAAGAAAACAATATATTTTGAAGGAATACAATTGACTGATAAGAAAAATAAAAACAAAAATATTTACATTTAAAATTTATTTTTTAAATAAAATAATAGCTAAAATAAATTAGCAATTGAAGGGGAGAGAGTGAGAGAATATTTTTATTTGATTTTTATGTACGCTTATATAATTACATTTATTGATTATCTGTTTAAAAAAAAATATTTTTCAATTAAAATTAAAATTATTAAAATATTTTTAATTAAACCATAATCTATTAATTATAATACTTTATTAAAAACTTATATAAAAATATAATTTCAGAAATTATTTTTAAAAATTAACTTAATTATTGATTGATAAATTGTGAGTGAAAAATATTAATTTTTATAGTTGTAAAAATAATTAAAATATTAATTTATAGAGTATAGTAAGAATTACTAATAATAGTTGAGTTAAAGAAGAGAACTACAAAATATAGCAAAAAAAAAATATAATAATATATATTTTTGAAGATAAGAAGAAATAACAAACATTAAATATTATTATTATTATATTATACATAAGTTAAGATGGATGCCTGTCCAATGGATGGGACAAGTTTGTCTTTCCTTTTTTTTTCCCCAATAAATATTCAAAATATCCCTCAGTAGATTTATCATCATGATGGATTTTCAAATTCCTCGCTATATATGAAAAATGAAAAGCGGATTGATTGAACAAACAAATCACTAAAAAATTCAAATATTTATTATTTTTTATTATATCCGTGGGGATTATATTAGCTTTTAGTTGAAAAATATAATATTTCAGTTGCTTTGATAAAAATAACTATGATTTGTTATACATATGTATAATATAATATATAATATTAGATTAATCTATTTACACTTATAATAATTATTGTAATAATATCAAATCATAGGAATAATTTTCTAAATATACATAATATATTCAAATCTTTCATTTAACAGTGATTTCTACACAGCCCATCAGAAAAATATTGTATTCAAGAGATGTTATTTATCATTGTACATCAATTTTACATTTTCAAAAATATCAAAATATTAGATTCTTTCTGAACATTTAATGGATTAATGGAATCATGATAACCTGTTGAAGTGAATATAAGTGGAAGCCCGCTGACTTTTCAATCGATATATTAAATATACAGTAGTTTAAATATATTAGTGTACATTGGGGTGGCCATATTTCGAAAACACCAAACCGGAACATTTGTAAAAAAAATTTACCTTTTTTTTAGAGCCATATTGAATGAAAAATTGAAAATGTTTAAGAGCAAAATTGGAAAAATATTTTACTTTTTTTTTGAGCCATATTGAGTAAAAAATGGAAAATAAGAGCTAAACTGATTGTGAGAAATCGTTCGTTGAACCTAATATTTAAAAACCGAGACAATTGACTATCCCGAATACATTTTTCGGGATGCCGGGAAAGAGCACCTAAAATCGGGACAATTCCGGAAAACCGGGACGTTTGGTCACCCTAGCTATACTCTTTCTGAGGTACATAAAAGAAAAACAATGTTTTAAGCAGTAAAATAGTAAAAATACACACACACACATACGCCAACGGGAAAACCACTTTTTTGGAATCAGAATGATCTGAAACGCAGAGATCCATGAAATAAAAAAAAACACATACCGGAAATGAATCGTGATTATAATATAATTACTTTACTCTCGAAAAACTTAGAAATTTTTCCGATGAAAAGTAAAAATTGACCAATAACTCTTCTTAAAATTTTACATTTTAATTTCAGGAATAGATATTGATTTTATAAATTATGTATGAAAATTAATTTAATCAGGTTTTATAAATATATTTAAAAAATAATAATTTATGTAATTATCAGAATAATGTTTATATTTATTTTAAATAGAATAGAAAGATAATAACAAATAATGTTAGAAATTCGTGTTAAAATAAATCAATATTTATTGATAAATTACTTAATTCAAAGATTGCTAATTTCCTTCAAAAATAAGTAAATCAAAATGATATAATCAGAATTAAAAAAAAAAAACGATTTGGTGAAAACATAATTTTTAAAGTATCATCAATAAATCTCTTATATCTTTCTAAAGATATTTTTTTATATATGATAATCTCCAAAATATTTATCTGATTTATGTTAAATTTTATCTTGAATGATTTTGTTATTAAATATCTGAATAATACATTTATATACCTACATCTATTTTGATGAAGTTTATAATCGAATTGTATTTCAAATGAATTATACATCATGATTTGTACCGTTAACAATTTACTTTTGTTTACTATCTCTGGCGAGATAGTATTGCGATCACGAAAATTTTGGATGTAGAGATTTTGATGTTTTTATACGTTTTGAAGGTTCCTGAATCATTTTCACTAAGGTTGAGAAAAATGTCTGTTGTTTGTGTGTGTGTGTGTGTGTGTGTGTGTGTATGTAGACAAGATTGCGCAAAAACGGTTTTGGTAACGGGCATTATTCAAAATTCGTAGTTTTCTATCAACTTTTGAGAAATGTAGCTCATCCTGAAGAGGGCCATTACCTACCACGGTTTGAATTTTTTCCCTCTAAATTCACCGTAAAAATATAGATATATGTTTGATAGTTTTTCACATGGTTAAAAATTGTATAAAACTACTATATATAGAATTTCAGCTTGATTGAATTGCTGAAAGAACCAGAATTAATTTTTTAACACTGCAAATCACGCGCCAACATATGACGTGGTGCCAATCAAAGAGCCAAACATGCGCTGATTTAATAAATATTATTTATTAATTTTAATTTATAATTTATAATTAATTAAATTAAATTTTTAAATATAATATATTATGTTATTTAATCCAATTCAAATTGCGAGATAGTCGAGTGAAGACACTCCGGCTTATTTTTTTTGTTCTTTTTTGTTTTTGATCAATAATTCTTTGATTTGATCTATATCGTAGACATGTGCATACAAGTTTTAAAATGGAATATTTTATATTTTTAATAATAGTTTGATTTTAATTAAGTTTACTATTTCTAATTGGATAATTTAATTTGTTTACAGGTCGCATCCTGGTACGACAGGCGCTTGTTCCGTTTCTCCTCGGCATTAAAATACCTCTGTTAGCGCTTGTGCCGCTTCTCTTTGGATTTCTCGTAATCCTCTCCAAAAAGGCACTCTTTGTATCCAAATTTGCAACCCTTCTCTCAGCTCTTTTGGGCGTTACGTCAGTATTCTCCATGGGTAGTTCCTCTCATCAACAGCACCATCATCCTGTTGGAATTTTAAATGAACCTTCAGGATCTGGTGGATATGGCATTCACGGGTATCGTTATCTTTTCCGCGGTGTTAATTATCCAAGTGATGAGGTACATCCGATAGATGAACGAGAACGTCAACCAAGCTATATAATCTGGGACGATAAACGGGAGTGAATCGATTGCATTTCCATATTGAGAAGCAAATTTTCATTATATATACAAATTAGGAATGAAGAGTTTATATACTATCGAGATGTAATTAGATAAATCCAGAATAGAAGAAATTATATGACCCCACCTGAACCATTAAATAATTTATTGAACTCAGTTTATACTGAAAAACTAATTTTAATATATAATATATACTATACCTATATAATAACTTATAATTACAATTATTGTCAGGTTTAAATTAAAAATATATTTTATAGGTATACTAAATATAAATATAATAACAAAAAAGAGAACTCATTAAATATATAGTTAATTTTTAAATATATATATATAAATAAATTTTCAAGTCATTGTGAAGAAATAATTTTTCTATAATATATATTTTCAATCAAAAGTTTATGTTAATAAATATGATCTAAATTTTTTTTTTTAAATAAAATAAAATAAAAAAATTAGAGAAATTCTGTTATAATATTATATCCCAGAAAAATATCAATTATCCAATTTTGTTATTATTTTTAAAAACCTAAAAATTTAAATGAAACTTTTCGATTTGTAAATAAGATAATCATAATTAATAGTAATTGAATAAGTATTATTTGTTAAAATAGGTAATTTACTTATATTATATATTGTAATTGTATACTCTCTTGTAATACCAAAGATATTAAAAAATTAATAAGTAACTGTGATCTTAAAAAAAACTATATAATATGTATAATATATTATTCTAAAAATAAAATAAGTTTATAAAACAATTCGTATTTTTATTTTCAGTCAAAGTAAATTATACAAATAAACTAAATTTATTTAAATTATTAATTTTTATTTGAATTATTAATGTTATATATTACTACAAGCGGGTCTTAGTAGTTAATTGATATACATATTTGTTATCTATATTTTTCACCCCTGAAAACAAAGTAATAGTATATTTATAGTATATAAATAAATAATATTTATATTATAATTTATCTTAAAATTTAGATTGAGATTCAAATAAATAAAAATATAATTAAATAAGTATATCAAATAAGCTGGAGTGTCTCCACTCGAATATCTCGCAATTTGAATTGAATTAATTAACACATATATTATATTTAAATTAAATTTAATTAATTATAAATTATAAATTAAAATTAATAAATAATATTTATTTGCCTCTTTGTTGATGGCAGCACGTCAAGTGTTGGCGCGTAGGATTTGCAGAGTTAAAAAATTAATTCCGGTACTTTCAGTGATTCAGTCAAGCTGAAATTTTATAAATAGCAGTTTAATACAATCTTTAATCATGTGAAAAACTATCAAACATATATCTATATTTTTACGGTCACTTTAGAGGAAAAAAATTATGAAAGGTCATCGTAGGATGTAGGATCGTAGGATGACCCTCGGTTTTCGACATAAAAAAATAATTATTCATCAGAAATATCAAGAATATATTTTTTTAATATTTTTATGATGTAAAATGAACGAATTTATTATTTATTTTAAAAAAATTTAATTTTTTAATTTTACCGTAAAAATTATGAAAAGTCATCGTAAGATGACCCTCCGTTTTCGGCATAAAAAAATAATTATTCATCAGAAATATCAATAATATATTTTTATGATGTAAAATGAACGAATTTATTATTTATTTTTAAAAATTTCATTTTTTAATTATCCCGTAAAAATTATGAAAGGTCATCGTAAGGTGACCCTAGGTTTTCGGCATAAAAAAATAATTATTCATCAGAAATATCAATAATATATTTTTTTTAATATTTTTATGATGTAAAATGAACGAATTTATTATTTATTTTAAAAAAATTTAATTTTTTAATTTTACCGTAAAAATTATGAAAAGTCATCGTAAGATGACCCTCCGTTTTCGGCATAAAAAAATAATTATTCATCAGAAATATCAATAATATATTTTTATGATGTAAAATGAACGAATTTATTATTTATTTTTAAAAATTTCATTTTTAAATTATCCCGTAAAAATTATGAAAGGTCATCGTAAGGTGACCCTAGGTTTTCGGCATAAAAAAATAATTATTCATCAGAAATATCAATAATATATTTTTTTTAATATTTTTATGATGTAAAATGAACGAATTTATTATTTATTTTAAAAAAATTTAATTTTTTAATTTTACCGTAAAAATTATGAAAAGTCATCGTAAGATGACCCTCCGTTTTCGGCATAAAAAAATAATTATTCATCAGAAATATCAATAATATATTTTTTTAATATTTTTATGATGTAAAATGAACGAATTTATTATTTATTTTTAAAAATTTCATTTTTTAATTATCCCGTAAAAATTATGAAAGGTCATCGTAGGATGACCCTAGGTTTTCGGCATAAAAAAATAATTATTCATCAGAAATATCAATAATATATTTTTTTAATATTTTTATGATGAAAAATGAACGAATTTATTATTTATTTTTAAAAATTTCATTTTTTAATTTTCCCGTAAAAATTATGAAAGGTCATCGTAGGATGACCCTAGGTTTTCGGCATGAAAAAATAATTATTCATCAGAAATATCAATAATATATTTTTTTAATATTTTTATGATGTAAAATGAACGAATTTATTATTTATTTTTAAAAATTTCATTTTTTAATTTTCCCGTAAAAATTTTGAAAGGTCATCGTAGGATGACCCTAGGTTTTCGGCATGAAAAAATAATTATTCATCAGAAATATCAATAATATATTTTTTTAATATTTTTATGATGTAAAATGAACGAATTTATTATTTATTTTTAAAAATTTTATTTTTTAATTTTCCCGTAAAAATTATGAAAGGTCATCGTAGGATGACCCTAGGTTTTCGGAATGAAAAAATAATTATTGATGAGAAATATCAATAATATTTTTTTTTAATATTTTTATGATGTAAAATGAACGAATTTATTATTTATTTTTAAAAATTTTATTTTTTAATTTTCCCGTAAAAATTATGAAAGGTCATCGTAGGATGACCCTAAGTTTTCGGCATAAAAAAATAATTATTCATCAGAAATATCAATAATATATTTTTTTAACATTTTTATGTTGTAAAATGAACGAATTTATTATTTATTATTAAAAATTTCATTTTTTAATATTCCCTTAAAAAATATGAAAGGTCATCGTAGGATGAACCTGGGTTTTCAGGATAAAAAAATAATTATTCATCAGAAATATCATTAATATATTTTTTTAATATTTTTATGATGTAAAATGAACGAATTTATTATTTATTTTTAAAAATTTCATTTTTTAATATTCCCGTAAAAATTATGAAAGGTCATCGTATGATGACCCTAGGTTTTCGGCATGAAAAAATAATTATTCATCAAAAATATCAATAATATATTTTTTTAATATTTTTATGATGTAAAATGAACGAATTTATTATTTATTTTTAAAAATTTCATTTTTTAATTTTCCCGTAAAAATTATGAAAGGTCATCGTAGGATGACCCTAGGTTTTCGGCATGAAAAAATAATTATTCATCAGAAATATCAATAATATATTTTTTTAATATTTTTATGATGTAAAATCAACGAATTTATTATTTATTTTTAAAAATTTCATTTTTTAATTTTCCCGTAAAAATTATGAAAGGTCATCGTAGGATGACCCTAGGTTTTCGGCATGAAAAAATAATTATTCATCAGAAATATCAATAATATATTTTTTTAATATTTTTATGATGTAAAATGAACGAAATTATTATTTATTTTTAAAAATTTCATTTTTTAATTTTCCCGTAAAAATTATGAAAGGTCATCGTAGGATGACCCTAGGTTTTCGGAATGAAAAAATAATTATTGATGAGAAATATCAATAATATTTTTTTTTAATATTTTTATGATGTAAAATGAACGAATTTATTATTTATTTTTAAAAATTTCATTTTTTAATTTTCCCGTAAAAATTTTGAAAGGTCATCGTAGGATGACCCTAGGTTTTTGGAATGAAAAAATAATTATTGATGAGAAATATCAATAATATTTTTTTTTAATATTTTTATGATGTAAAATGAACGAATTTATTATTTATTTTTAAAAATTTTATTTTTTAATTTTCCCGTAAAAATTTTGAAAGGTCATCGTAGGATGACCCTAGGTTTTCGGCATAAAAAAATAATTATTCATCAGAAATATCAATAATATATTTTTTTAATATTTTTATGATGAAAAATGAACGAATTTATTATTTATTTTTAAAAATTTCATTTTTTAATTTTCCCGTAAAAATTATGAAAGGTCATCGTAGGATGACCCTAGGTTTTCGGCATGAAAAAATAATTATTCATCAGAAATATCAATAATATATTTTTTTAATATTTTTATGATGTAAAATGAACGAATTTATTATTTATTTTTAAAAATTTCATTTTTTAATTTTCCCGTAAAAATTTTGAAAGGTCATCGTAGGATGACCCTAGGTTTTCGGCATGAAAAAATAATTATTCATCAGAAATATCAATAATATATTTTTTTAATATTTTTATGATGTAAAATGAACGAATTTATTATTTATTTTTAAAAATTTTATTTTTTAATTTTCCCGTAAAAATTATGAAAGGTCATCGTAGGATGACCCTAGGTTTTCGGAATGAAAAAATAATTATTGATGAGAAATATCAATAATATTTTTTTTTAATATTTTTATGATGTAAAATGAACGAATTTATTATTTATTTTTAAAAATTTTATTTTTTAATTTTCCCGTAAAAATTATGAAAGGTCATCGTAGGATGACCCTAAGTTTTCGGCATAAAAAAATAATTATTCATCAGAAATATCAATAATATATTTTTTTAACATTTTTATGTTGTAAAATGAACGAATTTATTATTTATTATTAAAAATTTCATTTTTTAATATTCCCTTAAAAAATATGAAAGGTCATCGTAGGATGAACCTGGGTTTTCAGGATAAAAAAATAATTATTCATCAGAAATATCAATAATATATTTTTTTAATATTTTTATGATGTAAAATGAACGAATTTATTATTTATTTTTAAAAATTTCATTTTTTAATATTCCCGTAAAAATTATGAAAGGTCATCGTATGATGACCCTAGGTTTTCGGCATGAAAAAATAATTATTCATCAAAAATATCAATAATATATTTTTTTAATATTTTTATGATGTAAAATGAACGAATTTATTATTTATTTTTAAAAATTTCATTTTTTAATTTTCCCGTAAAAATTATGAAAGGTCATCGTAGGATGACCCTAGGTTTTCGGCATGAAAAAATAATTATTCATCAGAAATATCAATAATATATTTTTTTAATATTTTTATGATGTAAAATGAACGAATTTATTATTTATTTTTAAAAATTTCATTTTTTAATTTTCCCGTAAAAATTATGAAAGGTCATCGTAGGATGACCCTAGGTTTTCGGCATGAAAAAATAATTATTCATCAGAAATATCAATAATATATTTTTTTTTTATTTTTATGATGTAAAATGAACGAAATTATTATTTATTTTTAAAAATTTCATTTTTTAATTTTCCCGTAAAAATTATGAAAGGTCATCGTAGGATGACCCTAGGTTTTCGGAATGAAAAAATAATTATTGATGAGAAATATCAATAATATTTTTTTTTAATATTTTTATGATGTAAAATGAACGAATTTATTATTTATTTTTAAAAATTTCATTTTTTAATTTTCCCGTAAAAATTTTGAAAGGTCATCGTAGGATGACCCTAGGTTTTCGGCATAAAAAAATAATTATTCATCAGAAATATCAATAATATATTTTTATGATGTAAAATGAACGAATTTATTATTTATTTTTAAAAATTTCATTTTTTAATTATCCCGTAAAAATTATGAAAGGTCATCGTAAGGTGACCCTAGGTTTTCGGCATAAAAAAATAATTATTCATCAGAAATATCAATAATATATTTTTTTTAATATTTTTATGATGTAAAATGAACGAATTTATTATTTATTTTAAAAAAATTTAATTTTTTAATTTTACCGTAAAAATTATGAAAAGTCATCGTAAGATGACCCTCCGTTTTCGGCATAAAAAAATAATTATTCATCAGAAATATCAATAATATATTTTTATGATGTAAAATGAACGAATTTATTATTTATTTTTAAAAATTTCATTTTTAAATTATCCCGTAAAAATTATGAAAGGTCATCGTAAGGTGACCCTAGGTTTTCGGCATAAAAAAATAATTATTCATCAGAAATATCAATAATATATTTTTTTTAATATTTTTATGATGTAAAATGAACGAATTTATTATTTATTTTAAAAAAATTTAATTTTTTAATTTTACCGTAAAAATTATGAAAAGTCATCGTAAGATGACCCTCCGTTTTCGGCATAAAAAAATAATTATTCATCAGAAATATCAATAATATATTTTTTTAATATTTTTATGATGTAAAATGAACGAATTTATTATTTATTTTTAAAAATTTCATTTTTTAATTATCCCGTAAAAATTATGAAAGGTCATCGTAGGATGACCCTAGGTTTTCGGCATAAAAAAATAATTATTCATCAGAAATATCAATAATATATTTTTTTAATATTTTTATGATGAAAAATGAACGAATTTATTATTTATTTTTAAAAATTTCATTTTTTAATTTTCCCGTAAAAATTATGAAAGGTCATCGTAGGATGACCCTAGGTTTTCGGCATGAAAAAATAATTATTCATCAGAAATATCAATAATATATTTTTTTAATATTTTTATGATGTAAAATGAACGAATTTATTATTTATTTTTAAAAATTTCATTTTTTAATTTTCCCGTAAAAATTTTGAAAGGTCATCGTAGGATGACCCTAGGTTTTCGGCATGAAAAAATAATTATTCATCAGAAATATCAATAATATATTTTTTTAATATTTTTATGATGTAAAATGAACGAATTTATTATTTATTTTTAAAAATTTTATTTTTTAATTTTCCCGTAAAAATTATGAAAGGTCATCGTAGGATGACCCTAGGTTTTCGGAATGAAAAAATAATTATTGATGAGAAATATCAATAATATTTTTTTTTAATATTTTTATGATGTAAAATGAACGAATTTATTATTTATTTTTAAAAATTTTATTTTTTAATTTTCCCGTAAAAATTATGAAAGGTCATCGTAGGATGACCCTAAGTTTTCGGCATAAAAAAATAATTATTCATCAGAAATATCAATAATATATTTTTTTAACATTTTTATGTTGTAAAATGAACGAATTTATTATTTATTATTAAAAATTTCATTTTTTAATATTCCCTTAAAAAATATGAAAGGTCATCGTAGGATGAACCTGGGTTTTCAGGATAAAAAAATAATTATTCATCAGAAATATCATTAATATATTTTTTTAATTTTTTTATGATGTAAAATGAACGAATTTATTATTTATTTTTAAAAATTTCATTTTTTAATATTCCCGTAAAAATTATGAAAGGTCATCGTATGATGACCCTAGGTTTTCGGCATGAAAAAATAATTATTCATCAAAAATATCAATAATATATTTTTTTAATATTTTTATGATGTAAAATGAACGAATTTATTATTTATTTTTAAAAATTTCATTTTTTAATTTTCCCGTAAAAATTATGAAAGGTCATCGTAGGATGACCCTAGGTTTTCGGCATGAAAAAATAATTATTCATCAGAAATATCAATAATATATTTTTTTAATATTTTTATGATGTAAAATGAACGAATTTATTATTTATTTTTAAAAATTTCATTTTTTAATTTTCCCGTAAAAATTATGAAAGGTCATCGTAGGATGACCCTAGGTTTTCGGCATGAAAAAATAATTATTCATCAGAAATATCAATAATATATTTTTTTAATATTTTTATGATGTAAAATGAACGAAATTATTATTTATTTTTAAAAATTTCATTTTTTAATTTTCCCGTAAAAATTATGAAAGGTCATCGTAGGATGACCCTAGGTTTTCGGAATGAAAAAATAATTATTGATGAGAAATATCAATAATATTTTTTTTTAATATTTTTATGATGTAAAATGAACGAATTTATTATTTATTTTTAAAAATTTCATTTTTTAATTTTCCCGTAAAAATTTTGAAAGGTCATCGTAGGATGACCCTAGGTTTTTGGAATGAAAAAATAATTATTGATGAGAAATATCAATAATATTTTTTTTTAATATTTTTATGATGTAAAATGAACGAATTTATTATTTATTTTTAAAAATTTTATTTTTTAATTTTCCCGTAAAAATTTTGAAAGGTCATCGTAGGATGACCCTAGGTTTTCGGCATAAAAAAATAATTATTCATCAGAAATATCAATAATATATTTTTTTAATATTTTTATGATGAAAAATGAACGAATTTATTATTTATTTTTAAAAATTTCATTTTTTAATTTTCCCGTAAAAATTATGAAAGGTCATCGTAGGATGACCCTAGGTTTTCGGCATGAAAAAATAATTATTCATCAGAAATATCAATAATATATTTTTTTAATATTTTTATGATGTAAAATGAACGAATTTATTATTTATTTTTAAAAATTTCATTTTTTAATTTTCCCGTAAAAATTTTGAAAGGTCATCGTAGGATGACCCTAGGTTTTCGGCATGAAAAAATAATTATTCATCAGAAATATCAATAATATATTTTTTTAATATTTTTATGATGTAAAATGAACGAATTTATTATTTATTTTTAAAAATTTTATTTTTTAATTTTCCCGTAAAAATTATGAAAGGTCATCGTAGGATGACCCTAGGTTTTCGGAATGAAAAAATAATTATTGATGAGAAATATCAATAATATTTTTTTTTAATATTTTTATGATGTAAAATGAACGAATTTATTATTTATTTTTAAAAATTTTATTTTTTAATTTTCCCGTAAAAATTATGAAAGGTCATCGTAGGATGACCCTAAGTTTTCGGCATAAAAAAATAATTATTCATCAGAAATATCAATAATATATTTTTTTAACATTTTTATGTTGTAAAATGAACGAATTTATTATTTATTATTAAAAATTTCATTTTTTAATATTCCCTTAAAAAATATGAAAGGTCATCGTAGGATGAACCTGGGTTTTCAGGATAAAAAAATAATTATTCATCAGAAATATCAATAATATATTTTTTTAATATTTTTATGATGTAAAATGAACGAATTTATTATTTATTTTTAAAAATTTCATTTTTTAATATTCCCGTAAAAATTATGAAAGGTCATCGTATGATGACCCTAGGTTTTCGGCATGAAAAAATAATTATTCATCAAAAATATCAATAATATATTTTTTTAATATTTTTATGATGTAAAATGAACGAATTTATTATTTATTTTTAAAAATTTCATTTTTTAATTTTCCCGTAAAAATTATGAAAGGTCATCGTAGGATGACCCTAGGTTTTCGGCATGAAAAAATAATTATTCATCAGAAATATCAATAATATATTTTTTTAATATTTTTATGATGTAAAATGAACGAATTTATTATTTATTTTTAAAAATTTCATTTTTTAATTTTCCCGTAAAAATTATGAAAGGTCATCGTAGGATGACCCTAGGTTTTCGGCATGAAAAAATAATTATTCATCAGAAATATCAATAATATATTTTTTTTTTATTTTTATGATGTAAAATGAACGAAATTATTATTTATTTTTAAAAATTTCATTTTTTAATTTTCCCGTAAAAATTATGAAAGGTCATCGTAGGATGACCCTAGGTTTTCGGAATGAAAAAATAATTATTGATGAGAAATATCAATAATATTTTTTTTTAATATTTTTATGATGTAAAATGAACGAATTTATTATTTATTTTTAAAAATTTCATTTTTTAATTTTCCCGTAAAAATTTTGAAAGGTCATCGTAGGATGACCCTAGGTTTTCGGCATGAAAAAATAATTATTCATCAGAAATATCAATAATATATTTTTTTAATATTTTTATGATGTAAAATGAACGAATTTATTATTTATTTTTAAAAATTTTATTTTTTAATTTTCCCGTAAAAATTATGAAAGGTCATCGTAGGATGACCCTAGGTTTTCGGCATGAAAAAATAATTATTCATCAGAAATATCAATAATATATTTTTTTAATATTTTTATGATGTAAAATGAACGAATTTATTATTTATTTTTAAAAATTTCATTTTTTAATTTTCCCGTAAAAATTTTGAAAGGTCATCGTAGGATGACCCTAGGTTTTCGGCATGAAAAAATAATTATTCATCAGAAATATCAATAATATATTTTTTTAATATTTTTATGATGTAAAATGAACGAATTTATTATTTATTTTTAAAAATTTTATTTTTTAATTTTCCCGTAAAAATTATGAAAGGTCATCGTAGGATGACCCTAGGTTTTCGGAATGAAAAAATAATTATTGATGAGAAATATCAATAATATTTTTTTTTAATATTTTTATGATGTAAAATGAACGAATTTATTATTTATTTTTAAAAATTTTATTTTTTAATTTTCCCGTAAAAATTATGAAAGGTCATCGTAGGATGACCCTAAGTTTTCGGCATAAAAAAATAATTATTCATCAGAAATATCAATAATATATTTTTTTAACATTTTTATGTTGTAAAATGAACGAATTTATTATTTATTATTAAAAATTTCATTTTTTAATATTCCCTTAAAAAATATGAAAGGTCATCGTAGGATGAACCTGGGTTTTCAGGATAAAAAAATAATTATTCATCAGAAATATCAATAATATATTTTTTTAATATTTTTATGATGTAAAATGAACGAATTTATTATTTATTTTTAAAAATTTCATTTTTTAATATTCCCGTAAAAATTATGAAAGGTCATCGTATGATGACCCTAGGTTTTCGGCATGAAAAAATAATTATTCATCAAAAATATCAATAATATATTTTTTTAATATTTTTATGATGTAAAATGAACGAATTTATTATTTATTTTTAAAAATTTCATTTTTTAATTTTCCCGTAAAAATTATGAAAGGTCATCGTAGGATGACCCTAGGTTTTCGGCATGAAAAAATAATTATTCATCAGAAATATCAATAATATATTTTTTTAATATTTTTATGATGTAAAATGAACGAATTTATTATTTATTTTTAAAAATTTCATTTTTTAATTTTCCCGTAAAAATTATGAAAGGTCATCGTAGGATGACCCTAGGTTTTCGGCATGAAAAAATAATTATTCATCAGAAATATCAATAATATATTTTTTTTTTATTTTTATGATGTAAAATGAACGAAATTATTATTTATTTTTAAAAATTTCATTTTTTAATTTTCCCGTAAAAATTATGAAAGGTCATCGTAGGATGACCCTAGGTTTTCGGAATGAAAAAATAATTATTGATGAGAAATATCAATAATATTTTTTTTTAATATTTTTATGATGTAAAATGAACGAATTTATTATTTATTTTTAAAAATTTCATTTTTTAATTTTCCCGTAAAAATTTTGAAAGGTCATCGTAGGATGACCCTAGGTTTTCGGCATGAAAAAATAATTATTCATCAGAAATATCAATAATATATTTTTTTAATATTTTTATGATGTAAAATGAACGAATTTATTATTTATTTTTAAAAATTTTATTTTTTAATTTTCCCGTAAAAATTATGAAAGGTCATCGTAGGATGACCCTAGGTTTTTGGAATGAAAAAATAATTATTGATGAGAAATATCAATAATATTTTTTTTTAATATTTTTATGATGTAAAATGAACGAATTTATTATTTATTTTTAAAAATTTTATTTTTTAATTTTCCCGTAAAAATTATGAAAGGTCATCGTAGGATGACCCTAAGTTTTCGGCATAAAAAAATAATTATTCATCAGAAATATCAATAATATATTTTTTTAACATTTTTATGTAGTAAAATGAACGAATTTATTATTTATTATTAAAAATTTCATTTTTTAATATTCCCTTAAAAAATATGAAAGGTCATCGTAGGATGAACCTGGGTTTTCAGGATAAAAAAATAATTATTCATCAGAAATATCAATAATATATTTTTTTAATATTTTTATGATGTAAAATGAACGAATTTATTATTTATTTTTAAAAATTTCATTTTTTAATATTCCCGTAAAAATTATGAAAGGTCATCGTAGGATGACCCTAGGTTTTCGGCATGAAAAAATAATTATTCATCAAAAATATCAATAATATATTTTTTTAATATTTTTATGATGTAAAATGAACGAATTTATTATTTATTTTTAAAAATTCCATTTTTTAATTTTCCCGTAAAAATTATGAAAGGTCATCGTAGGATGACCCTAGGTTTTCGGCATGAAAAAATAATTATTCATCAGAAATATCAATAATATATTTTTTTTAATATTTTATGATGTAAAATGAACGAATTTATTATTTATTTTTAAAAATTTCATTTTTTAATTTTCCCGTAAAAATTATGAAAGGTCATCGTAGGATGACCCTAGGTTTTCGGCATGAAAAAATAATTATTCATCAGAAATATCAATAATATATTTTTTTAATATTTTTATGATGTAAAATGAACGAAATATTTTTATGATGTAAAATGAACGAATTTATTATTTATTTTTAAAAATTTCATTTTTTAATTTTCCCGTAAAAATTATGAAAGGTCATCGTAGGATGACCCTAGGTTTTCGGCATGAAAAAATAATTATTCATCAGAAATATCAATAATATATTTTTTTAATATTTTTATGATGTAAAATGAACGAAATTATTATTTATTTTTAAAAATTTCATTTTTTAATTTTCCCGTAAAAATTATGAAAGGTCATCGTAGGATGACCCTAGGTTTTCGGAATGAAAAAATAATTATTGATGAGAAATATCAATAATATTTTTTTTTAATATTTTTATGATGTAAAATGAACGAATTTATTATTTATTTTTAAAAATTTTATTTTTTAATTTTCCCGTAAAAATTTTGAAAGGTCATCGTAGGATGACCCTAAGTTTTCGGCATAAAAAAATAATTATTCATCAGAAATATCAATAATATATTTTTTTAACATTTTTATGTTGTAAAATGAACGAATTTATTATTTATTATTAAAAATTTCATTTTTTAATTTTCCCGTAAAAATTATGAAAGGTCATCGTAGGATGACCCTAGGTTTTCGGCATGAAAAAATAATTATTCATCAGAAATATCAATAATATATTTTTTTAATATTTTTATGATGTAAAATGAACGAATTTATTATTTATTTTTAAAAATTTCATTTTTTAATTTTCCCGAAAAAATTATGAAAGGTCATCGTAGGATGACCCTAGGTTTTCGGCATGAAAAAATAATTATTCATCAGAAATATCAATAATATATTTTTTTAATATTTTTATGATGTAAAATGAACGAATTTATTATTTATTTTTAAAAATTTTATTTTTTAATTTTCCCGTAAAAATTATGAAAGGTCAACGTAGGATGACCCTAGGTTTTTGGAATGAAAAAATAATTATTGATGAGAAATATCAATAATATTTTTTTTTAATATTTTTATGATGTAAAATGAACGAATTTATTATTTATTTTTAAAAATTTTATTTTTTAATTTTCCCGTAAAAATTATGAAAGGTCATCGTAGGATGACCCTAGGTTTTCGGAATGAAAAAATAATTATTGATGAGAAATATCAATAATATTTTTTTTTAATATTTTTATGATGTAAAATGAACGAATTTATTATTTATTTTTAAAAATTTTATTTTTTAATTTTCCCGTAAAAATTTTGAAAGGTCATCGTAGGATGACCCTAGGTTTTCGGCATAAAAAAATAATTATTCATCAGAAATATCAATAATATATTTTTTTTAATATTTTTATTATGTAAAATGAACGAATTTATTATTTATTTTTAAAAATTTCATTTTTTAATTTTCCCGTAAAAATTATGAAAGGTCATCGTAGGATGACCCTAGGTTTTCGGCATGAAAAAATAATTATTCATCAGAAATATCAATAATATATTTTTTTAATATTTTTATGATGTAAAATGAACGAAATTATTATTTATTTTTAAAAATTTCATTTTTTAATTTTCCCGTAAAAATTATGAAAGGTAATCGTAGGATGACCCTAGGTTTTCGGCATGAAAAAATAATTATTCATCAGAAATATCAATAATATATTTTTTTAATATTTTTATGATGTAAAATGAACGAATTTATTATTTATTTTTAAAAATTTAATTTTTTAATTTTTCCGTAAAAATTATGAAAGGTCATCGTAGGATGACCCTAGGTTTTCGGCATAAAAAAATAATTATTCATCAGAAATATCAATAATATATTTTTTTAATATTTTTATGATGTAAAATGAACGAATTTATTATTTATTTTTAAAAATTTCATTTTTTAATTTTCCCGTAAAAATTATGAAAGTTCATCGTAGGATGACCCTAGGTTTTCGGCATGAAAAAATAATTATTATCAGAAATATCAATAATATATTTTTTTAATATTTTTATGATGTAAAATGAACGAAATTATTATTTATTTTTAAAAATTTCATTTTTTAATTTTCCCGTAAAAATTATGAAAGGTCATCGTAGGATGACCCTAGGTTTTCGGAATGAAAAAATAATTATTCATCATAAATATCAATAATATATTTTTTTAATATTTTTATGATGTAAAATGAACGAATTTATTATTTATTTTAAAAATTTCATTTTTTAATTTTCCCGTAAAAATTATGAAAGGTCATCGTAGGAGGACCCTAAGTTTTCGGCATAAAAAAATAATTATTCATCAGAAATATCAATAATATATTTTTTTAATATTTTTATGATGTAAAATCAACGAATTTTTTATTTATTTTTAAAAATTTCATTTTTTAATTTTCCCGTAAAAATTATGAAAGGTCATCGTAGGATGACCCTAGGTTTTCGGAATGAAAAAATAATTATTCATCATAAATATCAATAATATATTTTTTTAATATTTTTATGATGTAAAATGAACGAATTTATTATTTATTTTTAAAAATTTCATTTTTTAATTTTCCTGAAAAAATTATGAAAGGTCATCGTAGTATGACCCTAGGTTTTCGGCATGAAAAAATAATTATTCATCAGAAATATCAATAATATATTTTTTTAATATTTTTATGATGTAAAATGAACGAATTTATTATTTATTTTTAAAAATTTCATTTTTTAATTTTCCCGTAAAAATTATGAAAGGTCATCGTAGGATGACCCTAGGTTTTCGGCATAAAAAAATAATTATTCATCAGAAATATCAATAATATATTTTTTTAACATTTTTATGTTGTAAAATGAACGAATTTATTATTTATTATTAAAAATTTCATTTTTTAATATTCCCTTAAAAAATATGAAAGGTCATCGTATGATGACCCTGGGTTTTCAGGATAAAAAAATAATTATTCATCAGAAATATCAATAATATATTTTTTTAATATTTTTATGATGTAAAATGAACGAATTTATTATTTATTTTTAAAAATTTCATTTTTTAATATTCCCGTAAAAATTATGAAAGGTCATCGTAGGATGACCCTAGGTTTTCGGCATGAAAAAATAATTATTCATCAAAAATATCAATAATATATTTTTTTAATATTTTTATGATGTAAAATGAACGAATTTATTATTTATTTTTAAAAATTTCATTTTTTAATTTTCCCGTAAAAATTATGAAAGGTCATCGTAGGATGACCCTAGGTTTTCGGCATGAAAAAATAATTATTCATCAGAAATATCAATAATATATTTTTTTAATATTTTTATGATGTAAAATGAACGAATTTATTATTTATTTTTAAAAATTTCATTTTTTAATTTTCCCGAAAAAATTATGAAAGGTCATCGTAGGATGACCCTAGGTTTTAGGCATGAAAAAATAATTATTCATCAGAAATATCAATAATATATTTTTTTAATATTTTTATGATGTAAAATGAACGAATTTATTATTTATTTTTAAAAATTTCATTTTTTAATTTTCCCGAAAAAATTATGAAAGGTCATCGTAGGATGACCCTAGGTTTTCGGCATAAAAAAATAATTATTCATCAGAAATATCAATAATATATTTTTTTAATATTTTTATGATGTAAAATGAACGAATTTATTATTTATTTTTAAAAATTTCATTTTTTAATTTTCCCGTAAAAATTATGAAAGGTCATCGTAGGATGACCCTAGGTTTTCGGCATGAAAAAATAATTATTCATCAGAAATATCAATAATATATTTTTTTAATATTTTTATGATGTAAAATGAACGAATTTATTATTTATTTTTAAAAATTTCATTTTTTAATTTTCCCGTAAAAATTATGAAAGGTCATCGTAGGATGACCCTAGGTTTTCGGCATGAAAAAATAATTATTCATCAGAAATATCAATAATATATTTTTTTAATATTTTTATGATGTAAAATGAACGAATTTATTATTTATTTTTAAAAATTTCATTTTTTAATTTTCCCGTAAAAATTATGAAAGGTCATCGTAGGATGACCCTAGGTTTTCGGCATGAAAAAATAATTATTCATCAGAAATATCAATAATATATTTTTTTTTTATTTTTATGATGTAAAATGAACGAAATTATTATTTATTTTTAAAAATTTCATTTTTTAATTTTCCCGTAAAAATTATGAAAGGTCATCGTAGGATGACCCAAGGTTTTCGGAATGAAAAAATAATTATTGATGAGAAATATCAATAATATTTTTTTTTAATATTTTTATGATGTAAAATGAACGAATTTATTATTTATTTTTAAAAATTTCATTTTTTAATTTTCCCGTAAAAATTTTGAAAGGTCATCGTAGGATGACCCTAGGTTTTCGGCATGAAAAAATAATTATTCATCAGAAATATCAATAATATATTTTTTTAATATTTTTATGATGTAAAATGAACGAATTTATTATTTATTTTTAAAAATTTTATTTTTTAATTTTCCCGTAAAAATTTTGAAAGGTCATCGTAGGATGACCCTAGGTTTTCGGCATAAAAAAATAATTATTCATCAGAAATATCAATAATATATTTTTTTTAATATTTTTATTATGTAAAATGAACGAATTTATTATTTATTTTTAAAAATTTCATTTTTTAATTTTCCCGTAAAAATTATGAAAGGTCATCGTAGGATGACCCTAGGTTTTCGGCATGAAAAAATAATTATTCATCAGAAATATCAATAATATATTTTTTTAATATTTTTATGATGTAAAATGAACGAAATTATTATTTATTTTTAAAAATTTCATTTTTTAATTTTCCCGTAAAAATTATGAAAGGTCATCGTAGGATGACCCTAGGTTTTCGGCATGAAAAAATAATTATTCATCAGAAATATCAATAATATATTTTTTTAATATTTTTATGATGTAAAATGAACGAATTTATTATTTATTTTTAAAAATTTCATTTTTTAATTTTCCCGTAAAAATTATGAAAGGTCATCGTAGGATGACCCTAGGTTTTCGGCATGAAAAAATAATTATTCATCAGAAATATCAATAATATATTTTTTTAATATTTTTATGATGTAAAATGAACGAAATTATTATTTATTTTTAAAAATTTCATTTTTTAATTTTCCCGTAAAAATTATGAAAGGTCATCGTAGGATGACCCTAGGTTTTCGGAATGAAAAAATAATTATTGATGAGAAATATCAATAATATTTTTTTTTAATATTTTTATGATGTAAAATGAACGAATTTATTATTTATTTTTAAAAATTTCATTTTTTAATTTTCCCGTAAAAATTTTGAAAGGTCATCGTAGGATGACCCTAGGTTTTTGGAATGAAAAAATAATTATTGATGAGAAATATCAATAATATTTTTTTTTAATATTTTTATGATGTAAAATGAACGAATTTATTATTTATTTTTAAAAATTTTATTTTTTAATTTTCCCGTAAAAATTTTGAAAGGTCATCGTAGGATGACCCTAGGTTTTCGGCATAAAAAAATAATTATTCATCAGAAATATCAATAATATATTTTTTTAATATTTTTATGATGAAAAATGAACGAATTTATTATTTATTTTTAAAAATTTCATTTTTTAATTTTCCCGTAAAAATTATGAAAGGTCATCGTAGGATGACCCTAGGTTTTCGGCATGAAAAAATAATTATTCATCAGAAATATCAATAATATATTTTTTTAATATTTTTATGATGTAAAATGAACGAATTTATTATTTATTTTTAAAAATTTCATTTTTTAATTTTCCCGTAAAAATTTTGAAAGGTCATCGTAGGATGACCCTAGGTTTTCGGCATGAAAAAATAATTATTCATCAGAAATATCAATAATATATTTTTTTAATATTTTTATGATGTAAAATGAACGAATTTATTATTTATTTTTAAAAATTTTATTTTTTAATTTTCCCGTAAAAATTATGAAAGGTCATCGTAGGATGACCCTAGGTTTTCGGAATGAAAAAATAATTATTGATGAGAAATATCAATAATATTTTTTTTTAATATTTTTATGATGTAAAATGAACGAATTTATTATTTATTTTTAAAAATTTTATTTTTTAATTTTCCCGTAAAAATTATGAAAGGTCATCGTAGGATGACCCTAAGTTTTCGGCATAAAAAAATAATTATTCATCAGAAATATCAATAATATATTTTTTTAACATTTTTATGTTGTAAAATGAACGAATTTATTATTTATTATTA
Organism: Labia minor; assembly: GCA_963082975.1. Lineage (NCBI taxonomy): Eukaryota > Metazoa > Arthropoda > Insecta > Dermaptera > Spongiphoridae > Labia > Labia minor. The sequence continues at coordinate 108,189,246 of OY720344.1, forward strand.
AAAATTTCATTTTTTAATATTCCCTTAAAAAATATGAAAGGTCATCGTAGGATGAACCTGGGTTTTCAGGATAAAAAAATAATTATTCATCAGAAATATCAATAATATATTTTTTTAATATTTTTATGATGTAAAATGAACGAATTTATTATTTATTTTTAAAAATTTCATTTTTTAATATTCCCGTAAAAATTATGAAAGGTCATCGTATGATGACCCTAGGTTTTCGGCATGAAAAAATAATTATTCATCAAAAATATCAATAATATATTTTTTTAATATTTTTATGATGTAAAATGAACGAATTTATTATTTATTTTTAAAAATTTCATTTTTTAATTTTCCCGTAAAAATTATGAAAGGTCATCGTAGGATGACCCTAGGTTTTCGGCATGAAAAAATAATTATTCATCAGAAATATCAATAATATATTTTTTTAATATTTTTATGATGTAAAATGAACGAATTTATTATTTATTTTTAAAAATTTCATTTTTTAATTTTCCCGTAAAAATTATGAAAGGTCATCGTAGGATGACCCTAGGTTTTCGGCATGAAAAAATAATTATTCATCAGAAATATCAATAATATATTTTTTTTTTATTTTTATGATGTAAAATGAACGAAATTATTATTTATTTTTAAAAATTTCATTTTTTAATTTTCCCGTAAAAATTATGAAAGGTCATCGTAGGATGACCCTAGGTTTTCGGAATGAAAAAATAATTATTGATGAGAAATATCAATAATATTTTTTTTTAATATTTTTATGATGTAAAATGAACGAATTTATTATTTATTTTTAAAAATTTCATTTTTTAATTTTCCCGTAAAAATTTTGAAAGGTCATCGTAGGATGACCCTAGGTTTTCGGCATGAAAAAATAATTATTCATCAGAAATATCAATAATATATTTTTTTAATATTTTTATGATGTAAAATGAACGAATTTATTATTTATTTTTAAAAATTTTATTTTTTAATTTTCCCGTAAAAATTATGAAAGGTCATCGTAGGATGACCCTAGGTTTTCGGCATGAAAAAATAATTATTCATCAGAAATATCAATAATATATTTTTTTAATATTTTTATGATGTAAAATGAACGAATTTATTATTTATTTTTAAAAATTTCATTTTTTAATTTTCCCGTAAAAATTTTGAAAGGTCATCGTAGGATGACCCTAGGTTTTCGGCATGAAAAAATAATTATTCATCAGAAATATCAATAATATATTTTTTTAATATTTTTATGATGTAAAATGAACGAATTTATTATTTATTTTTAAAAATTTTATTTTTTAATTTTCCCGTAAAAATTATGAAAGGTCATCGTAGGATGACCCTAGGTTTTCGGAATGAAAAAATAATTATTGATGAGAAATATCAATAATATTTTTTTTTAATATTTTTATGATGTAAAATGAACGAATTTATTATTTATTTTTAAAAATTTTATTTTTTAATTTTCCCGTAAAAATTATGAAAGGTCATCGTAGGATGACCCTAAGTTTTCGGCATAAAAAAATAATTATTCATCAGAAATATCAATAATATATTTTTTTAACATTTTTATGTTGTAAAATGAACGAATTTATTATTTATTATTAAAAATTTCATTTTTTAATATTCCCTTAAAAAATATGAAAGGTCATCGTAGGATGAACCTGGGTTTTCAGGATAAAAAAATAATTATTCATCAGAAATATCAATAATATATTTTTTTAATATTTTTATGATGTAAAATGAACGAATTTATTATTTATTTTTAAAAATTTCATTTTTTAATATTCCCGTAAAAATTATGAAAGGTCATCGTATGATGACCCTAGGTTTTCGGCATGAAAAAATAATTATTCATCAAAAATATCAATAATATATTTTTTTAATATTTTTATGATGTAAAATGAACGAATTTATTATTTATTTTTAAAAATTTCATTTTTTAATTTTCCCGTAAAAATTATGAAAGGTCATCGTAGGATGACCCTAGGTTTTCGGCATGAAAAAATAATTATTCATCAGAAATATCAATAATATATTTTTTTAATATTTTTATGATGTAAAATGAACGAATTTATTATTTATTTTTAAAAATTTCATTTTTTAATTTTCCCGTAAAAATTATGAAAGGTCATCGTAGGATGACCCTAGGTTTTCGGCATGAAAAAATAATTATTCATCAGAAATATCAATAATATATTTTTTTTTTATTTTTATGATGTAAAATGAACGAAATTATTATTTATTTTTAAAAATTTCATTTTTTAATTTTCCCGTAAAAATTATGAAAGGTCATCGTAGGATGACCCTAGGTTTTCGGAATGAAAAAATAATTATTGATGAGAAATATCAATAATATTTTTTTTTAATATTTTTATGATGTAAAATGAACGAATTTATTATTTATTTTTAAAAATTTCATTTTTTAATTTTCCCGTAAAAATTTTGAAAGGTCATCGTAGGATGACCCTAGGTTTTCGGCATGAAAAAATAATTATTCATCAGAAATATCAATAATATATTTTTTTAATATTTTTATGATGTAAAATGAACGAATTTATTATTTATTTTTAAAAATTTTATTTTTTAATTTTCCCGTAAAAATTATGAAAGGTCATCGTAGGATGACCCTAGGTTTTTGGAATGAAAAAATAATTATTGATGAGAAATATCAATAATATTTTTTTTTAATATTTTTATGATGTAAAATGAACGAATTTATTATTTATTTTTAAAAATTTTATTTTTTAATTTTCCCGTAAAAATTATGAAAGGTCATCGTAGGATGACCCTAAGTTTTCGGCATAAAAAAATAATTATTCATCAGAAATATCAATAATATATTTTTTTAACATTTTTATGTAGTAAAATGAACGAATTTATTATTTATTATTAAAAATTTCATTTTTTAATATTCCCTTAAAAAATATGAAAGGTCATCGTAGGATGAACCTGGGTTTTCAGGATAAAAAAATAATTATTCATCAGAAATATCAATAATATATTTTTTTAATATTTTTATGATGTAAAATGAACGAATTTATTATTTATTTTTAAAAATTTCATTTTTTAATATTCCCGTAAAAATTATGAAAGGTCATCGTAGGATGACCCTAGGTTTTCGGCATGAAAAAATAATTATTCATCAAAAATATCAATAATATATTTTTTTAATATTTTTATGATGTAAAATGAACGAATTTATTATTTATTTTTAAAAATTCCATTTTTTAATTTTCCCGTAAAAATTATGAAAGGTCATCGTAGGATGACCCTAGGTTTTCGGCATGAAAAAATAATTATTCATCAGAAATATCAATAATATATTTTTTTAATATTTTTATGATGTAAAATGAACGAATTTATTATTTATTTTTAAAAATTTCATTTTTTAATTTTCCCGTAAAAATTATGAAAGGTCATCGTAGGATGACCCTAGGTTTTCGGCATGAAAAAATAATTATTCATCAGAAATATCAATAATATATTTTTTTAATATTTTTATGATGTAAAATGAACGAAATATTTTTATGATGTAAAATGAACGAATTTATTATTTATTTTTAAAAATTTCATTTTTTAATTTTCCCGTAAAAATTATGAAAGGTCATCGTAGGATGACCCTAGGTTTTCGGCATGAAAAAATAATTATTCATCAGAAATATCAATAATATATTTTTTTAATATTTTTATGATGTAAAATGAACGAAATTATTATTTATTTTTAAAAATTTCATTTTTTAATTTTCCCGTAAAAATTATGAAAGGTCATCGTAGGATGACCCTAGGTTTTCGGAATGAAAAAATAATTATTGATGAGAAATATCAATAATATTTTTTTTTAATATTTTTATGATGTAAAATGAACGAATTTATTATTTATTTTTAAAAATTTTATTTTTTAATTTTCCCGTAAAAATTTTGAAAGGTCATCGTAGGATGACCCTAAGTTTTCGGCATAAAAAAATAATTATTCATCAGAAATATCAATAATATATTTTTTTAACATTTTTATGTTGTAAAATGAACGAATTTATTATTTATTATTAAAAATTTCATTTTTTAATTTTCCCGTAAAAATTATGAAAGGTCATCGTAGGATGACCCTAGGTTTTCGGCATGAAAAAATAATTATTCATCAGAAATATCAATAATATATTTTTTTAATATTTTTATGATGTAAAATGAACGAATTTATTATTTATTTTTAAAAATTTCATTTTTTAATTTTCCCGAAAAAATTATGAAAGGTCATCGTAGGATGACCCTAGGTTTTCGGCATGAAAAAATAATTATTCATCAGAAATATCAATAATATATTTTTTTAATATTTTTATGATGTAAAATGAACGAATTTATTATTTATTTTTAAAAATTTTATTTTTTAATTTTCCCGTAAAAATTATGAAAGGTCATCGTAGGATGACCCTAGGTTTTTGGAATGAAAAAATAATTATTGATGAGAAATATCAATAATATTTTTTTTTAATATTTTTATGATGTAAAATGAACGAATTTATTATTTATTTTTAAAAATTTTATTTTTTAATTTTCCCGTAAAAATTATGAAAGGTCATCGTAGGATGACCCTAGGTTTTCGGAATGAAAAAATAATTATTGATGAGAAATATCAATAATATTTTTTTTTAATATTTTTATGATGTAAAATGAACGAATTTATTATTTATTTTTAAAAATTTTATTTTTTAATTTTCCCGTAAAAATTTTGAAAGGTCATCGTAGGATGACCCTAGGTTTTCGGCATAAAAAAATAATTATTCATCAGAAATATCAATAATATATTTTTTTTAATATTTTTATTATGTAAAATGAACGAATTTATTATTTATTTTTAAAAATTTCATTTTTTAATTTTCCCGTAAAAATTATGAAAGGTCATCGTAGGATGACCCTAGGTTTTCGGCATGAAAAAATAATTATTCATCAGAAATATCAATAATATATTTTTTTAATATTTTTATGATGTAAAATGAACGAAATTATTATTTATTTTTAAAAATTTCATTTTTTAATTTTCCCGTAAAAATTATGAAAGGTAATCGTAGGATGACCCTAGGTTTTCGGCATGAAAAAATAATTATTCATCAGAAATATCAATAATATATTTTTTTAATATTTTTATGATGTAAAATGAACGAATTTATTATTTATTTTTAAAAATTTAATTTTTTAATTTTTCCGTAAAAATTATGAAAGGTCATCGTAGGATGACCCTAGGTTTTCGGCATAAAAAAATAATTATTCATCAGAAATATCAATAATATATTTTTTTAATATTTTTATGATGTAAAATGAACGAATTTATTATTTATTTTTAAAAATTTCATTTTTTAATTTTCCCGTAAAAATTATGAAAGTTCATCGTAGGATGACCCTAGGTTTTCGGCATGAAAAAATAATTATTATCAGAAATATCAATAATATATTTTTTTAATATTTTTATGATGTAAAATGAACGAAATTATTATTTATTTTTAAAAATTTCATTTTTTAATTTTCCCGTAAAAATTATGAAAGGTCATCGTAGGATGACCCTAGGTTTTCGGAATGAAAAAATAATTATTCATCATAAATATCAATAATATATTTTTTTAATATTTTTATGATGTAAAATGAACGAATTTATTATTTATTTTTAAAAATTTCATTTTTTAATTTTCCCGTAAAAATTATGAAAGGTCATCGTAGGAGGACCCTAAGTTTTCGGCATAAAAAAATAATTATTCATCAGAAATATCAATAATATATTTTTTTAATATTTTTATGATGTAAAATCAACGAATTTTTTATTTATTTTTAAAAATTTCATTTTTTAATTTTCCCGTAAAAATTATGAAAGGTCATCGTAGGATGACCCTAGGTTTTCGGAATGAAAAAATAATTATTCATCATAAATATCAATAATATATTTTTTTAATATTTTCATGATGTAAAATGAACGAATTTATTATTTATTTTTAAAAATTTCATTTTTTAATTTTCCTGAAAAAATTATGAAAGGTCATCGTAGTATGACCCTAGGTTTTCGGCATGAAAAAATAATTATTCATCAGAAATATCAATAATATATTTTTTTAATATTTTTATGATGTAAAATGAACGAATTTATTATTTATTTTTAAAAATTTCATTTTTTAATTTTCCCGTAAAAATTATGAAAGGTCATCGTAGGATGACCCTAGGTTTTCGGCATAAAAAAATAATTATTCATCAGAAATATCAATAATATATTTTTTTAACATTTTTATGTTGTAAAATGAACGAATTTATTATTTATTATTAAAAATTTCATTTTTTAATATTCCCTTAAAAAATATGAAAGGTCATCGTATGATGACCCTGGGTTTTCAGGATAAAAAAATAATTATTCATCAGAAATATCAATAATATATTTTTTTAATATTTTTATGATGTAAAATGAACGAATTTATTATTTATTTTTAAAAATTTCATTTTTTAATATTCCCGTAAAAATTATGAAAGGTCATCGTAGGATGACCCTAGGTTTTCGGCATGAAAAAATAATTATTCATCAAAAATATCAATAATATATTTTTTTAATATTTTTATGATGTAAAATGAACGAATTTATTATTTATTTTTAAAAATTTCATTTTTTAATTTTCCCGTAAAAATTATGAAAGGTCATCGTAGGATGACCCTAGGTTTTCGGCATGAAAAAATAATTATTCATCAGAAATATCAATAATATATTTTTTTAATATTTTTATGATGTAAAATGAACGAATTTATTATTTATTTTTAAAAATTTCATTTTTTAATTTTCCCGAAAAAATTATGAAAGGTCATCGTAGGATGACCCTAGGTTTTAGGCATGAAAAAATAATTATTCATCAGAAATATCAATAATATATTTTTTTAATATTTTTATGATGTAAAATGAACGAATTTATTATTTATTTTTAAAAATTTCATTTTTTAATTTTCCCGAAAAAATTATGAAAGGTCATCGTAGGATGACCCTAGGTTTTCGGCATAAAAAAATAATTATTCATCAGAAATATCAATAATATATTTTTTTAATATTTTTATGATGTAAAATGAACGAATTTATTATTTATTTTTAAAAATTTCATTTTTTAATTTTCCCGTAAAAATTATGAAAGGTCATCGTAGGATGACCCTAGGTTTTCGGCATGAAAAAATAATTATTCATCAGAAATATCAATAATATATTTTTTTAATATTTTTATGATGTAAAATGAACGAATTTATTATTTATTTTTAAAAATTTCATTTTTTAATTTTCCCGTAAAAATTATGAAAGGTCATCGTAGGATGACCCTAGGTTTTCGGCATGAAAAAATAATTATTCATCAGAAATATCAATAATATATTTTTTTAATATTTTTATGATGTAAAATGAACGAATTTATTATTTATTTTTAAAAATTTCATTTTTTAATTTTCCCGTAAAAATTATGAAAGGTCATCGTAGGATGACCCTAGGTTTTCGGCATGAAAAAATAATTATTCATCAGAAATATCAATAATATATTTTTTTTTTATTTTTATGATGTAAAATGAACGAAATTATTATTTATTTTTAAAAATTTCATTTTTTAATTTTCCCGTAAAAATTATGAAAGGTCATCGTAGGATGACCCAAGGTTTTCGGAATGAAAAAATAATTATTGATGAGAAATATCAATAATATTTTTTTTTAATATTTTTATGATGTAAAATGAACGAATTTATTATTTATTTTTAAAAATTTCATTTTTTAATTTTCCCGTAAAAATTTTGAAAGGTCATCGTAGGATGACCCTAGGTTTTCGGCATGAAAAAATAATTATTCATCAGAAATATCAATAATATATTTTTTTAATATTTTTATGATGTAAAATGAACGAATTTATTATTTATTTTTAAAAATTTTATTTTTTAATTTTCCCGTAAAAATTTTGAAAGGTCATCGTAGGATGACCCTAGGTTTTCGGCATAAAAAAATAATTATTCATCAGAAATATCAATAATATATTTTTTTTAATATTTTTATTATGTAAAATGAACGAATTTATTATTTATTTTTAAAAATTTCATTTTTTAATTTTCCCGTAAAAATTATGAAAGGTCATCGTAGGATGACCCTAGGTTTTCGGCATGAAAAAATAATTATTCATCAGAAATATCAATAATATATTTTTTTAATATTTTTATGATGTAAAATGAACGAAATTATTATTTATTTTTAAAAATTTCATTTTTTAATTTTCCCGTAAAAATTATGAAAGGTAATCGTAGGATGACCCTAGGTTTTCGGCATGAAAAAATAATTATTCATCAGAAATATCAATAATATATTTTTTTAATATTTTTATGATGTAAAATGAACGAATTTATTATTTATTTTTAAAAATTTAATTTTTTAATTTTTCCGTAAAAATTATGAAAGGTCATCGTAGGATGACCCTAGGTTTTCGGCATAAAAAAATAATTATTCATCAGAAATATCAATAATATATTTTTTTAATATTTTTATGATGTAAAATGAACGAATTTATTATTTATTTTTAAAAATTTCATTTTTTAATTTTCCCGTAAAAATTATGAAAGTTCATCGTAGGATGACCCTAGGTTTTCGGCATGAAAAAATAATTATTATCAGAAATATCAATAATATATTTTTTTAATATTTTTATGATGTAAAATGAACGAAATTATTATTTATTTTTAAAAATTTCATTTTTTAATTTTCCCGTAAAAATTATGAAAGGTCATCGTAGGATGACCCTAGGTTTTCGGAATGAAAAAATAATTATTCATCATAAATATCAATAATATATTTTTTTAATATTTTTATGATGTAAAATGAACGAATTTATTATTTATTTTTAAAAATTTCATTTTTTAATTTTCCCGTAAAAATTATGAAAGGTCATCGTAGGAGGACCCTAAGTTTTCGGCATAAAAAAATAATTATTCATCAGAAATATCAATAATATATTTTTTTAATATTTTTATGATGTAAAATCAACGAATTTTTTATTTATTTTTAAAAATTTCATTTTTTAATTTTCCCGTAAAAATTATGAAAGGTCATCGTAGGATCACCCTAGGTTTTCGGCATAAAAAAATAATTAGTCATCAGAAATATCAATAATATATTTTTTTTATATTTTTATGATGTAAAAAGAACGAATTTATTATTTATTTTTAAAAATTTCATTTTTTAATTTTCCCGTAAAAATTATGAAAGGTCATCGTAGGATGACCCTAGGTTTTCGGAATGAAAAAATAATTATTCATCATAAATATCAATAATATATTTTTTTAATATTTTTATGATGTAAAATGAACGAATTTATTATTTATTTTTAAAAATTTCATTTTTTAATTTTCCCGAAAAAATTATGAAAGGTCATCGTAGTATGACCCTAGGTTTTCGGCATGAAAAAATAATTATTCATCAGAAATATCAATAATATATTTTTTTAATATTTTTATGATGTAAAATGAACGAATTTATTATTTATTTTTAAAAATTTTATTTTTTAATTTTCCCGTAAAAATTATGAAAGGTCATCGTAGGATGACCCTAGGTTTTTGGAATGAAAAAATAATTATTGATGAGAAATATCAATAATATTTTTTTTTAATATTTTTATGATGTAAAATGAACGAATTTATTATTTATTTTTAAAAATTTTATTTTTTAATTTTCCCGTAAAAATTATGAAAGGTCATCGTAGGATGACCCTAGGTTTTCGGAATGAAAAAATAATTATTGATGAGAAATATCAATAATATTTTTTTTTAATATTTTTATGATGTAAAATGAACGAATTTATTATTTATTTTTAAAAATTTTATTTTTTAATTTTCCCGTAAAAATTTTGAAAGGTCATCGTAGGATGACCCTAGGTTTTCGGCATAAAAAAATAATTATTCATCAGAAATATCAATAATATATTTTTTTTAATATTTTTATTATGTAAAATGAACGAATTTATTATTTATTTTTAAAAATTTCATTTTTTAATTTTCCCGTAAAAATTATGAAAGGTCATCGTAGGATGACCCTAGGTTTTCGGCATGAAAAAATAATTATTCATCAGAAATATCAATAATATATTTTTTTAATATTTTTATGATGTAAAATGAACGAATTTATTATTTATTTTTAAAAATTTTATTTTTTAATTTTCCCGTAAAAATTATGAAAGGTCATCGTAGGATGACCCTAGGTTTTCGGAATGAAAAAATAATTATTGATGAGAAATATCAATAATATTTTTTTTTAATATTTTTATGATGTAAAATGAACGAATTTATTATTTATTTTTAAAAATTTTATTTTTTAATTTTCCCGTAAAAATTTTGAAAGGTCATCGTAGGATGACCCTAGGTTTTCGGCATAAAAAAATAATTATTCATCAGAAATATCAATAATATATTTTTTTTAATATTTTTATTATGTAAAATGAACGAATTTATTATTTATTTTTAAAAATTTCATTTTTTAATTTTCCCGTAAAAATTATGAAAGGTCATCGTAGGATGACCCTAGGTTTTCGGCATGAAAAAATAATTATTCATCAGAAATATCAATAATATATTTTTTTAATATTTTTATGATGTAAAATGAACGAAATTATTATTTATTTTTAAAAATTTCATTTTTTAATTTTCCCGTAAAAATTATGAAAGGTAATCGTAGGATGACCCTAGGTTTTCGGCATGAAAAAATAATTATTCATCAGAAATATCAATAATATATTTTTTTAATATTTTTATGATGTAAAATGAACGAATTTATTATTTATTTTTAAAAATTTAATTTTTTAATTTTTCCGTAAAAATTATGAAAGGTCATCGTAGGATGACCCTAGGTTTTCGGCATAAAAAAATAATTATTCATCAGAAATATCAATAATATATTTTTTTAATATTTTTATGATGTAAAATGAACGAATTTATTATTTATTTTTAAAAATTTCATTTTTTAATTTTCCCGTAAAAATTATGAAAGTTCATCGTAGGATGACCCTAGGTTTTCGGCATGAAAAAATAATTATTATCAGAAATATCAATAATATATTTTTTTAATATTTTTATGATGTAAAATGAACGAAATTATTATTTATTTTTAAAAATTTCATTTTTTAATTTTCCCGTAAAAATTATGAAAGGTCATCGTAGGATGACCCTAGGTTTTCGGAATGAAAAAATAATTATTCATCATAAATATCAATAATATATTTTTTTAATATTTTTATGATGTAAAATGAACGAATTTATTATTTATTTTTAAAAATTTCATTTTTTAATTTTCCCGTAAAAATTATGAAAGGTCATCGTAGGAGGACCCTAAGTTTTCGGCATAAAAAAATAATTATTCATCAGAAATATCAATAATATATTTTTTTAATATTTTTATGATGTAAAATCAACGAATTTTTTATTTATTTTTAAAAATTTCATTTTTTAATTTTCCCGTAAAAATTATGAAAGGTCATCGTAGGATGACCCTAGGTTTTCGGCATGAAAAAATAATTATTCATCAGAAATATCAATAATATATTTTTTTAATATTTTTATGATGTAAAATGAACGAATTTATTATTTATTTTTAAAAATTTCATTTTTTAATTTTCCCGTAAAAATTATGAAAGGTCATCGTAGGATGACCCTAGGTTTTCGGCATGAAAAAATAATTATTCATCAGAAATATCAATAATATATTTTTTTAATATTTTTATGATGTAAAATGAACGAATTTATTATTTATTTTTAAAAATTTCATTTTTTAATTTTCCCGAAAAAATTATGAAAGGTCATCGTAGGATGACCCTAGGTTTTCGGCATGAAAAAATAATTATTCATCAGAAATATCAATAATATATTTTTTTAATATTTTTATGATGTAAAATGAACGAAATTATTATTTATTTTTAAAAATTTCATTTTTTAATTTTCCCGTAAAAATTATGAAAGGTCATCGTAGGATGACCCTAGGTTTTCGGAATGAAAAAATAATTATTCATCATAAATATCAATAATATATTTTTTTAATATTTTTATGATGTAAAATGAACGAATTTATTATTTATTTTTAAAAATTTCATTTTTTAATTTTCCCGTAAAAATTATGAAAGGTCATCGTAGGAGGACCCTAAGTTTTCGGCATAAAAAAATAATTATTCATCAGAAATATCAATAATATATTTTTTTAATATTTTTATGATGTAAAATCAACGAATTTTTTATTTATTTTTAAAAATTTCATTTTTTAATTTTCCCGTAAAAATTATGAAAGGTCATCGTAGGATGACCCTAGGTTTTCGGAATGAAAAAATAATTATTCATCATAAATATCAATAATATATTTTTTTAATATTTTTATGATGTAAAATGAACGAATTTATTATTTATTTTTAAAAATTTCATTTTTTAATTTTCCTGAAAAAATTATGAAAGGTCATCGTAGTATGACCCTAGGTTTTCGGCATGAAAAAATAATTATTCATCAGAAATATCAATAATATATTTTTTTAATATTTTTATGATGTAAAATGAACGAATTTATTATTTATTTTTAAAAATTTAATTTTTTAATTTTTCCGTAAAAATTATGAAAGGTCATCGTAGGATGACCCTAGGTTTTCGGCATAAAAAAATAATTATTCATCAGAAATATCAATAATATATTTTTTTAATATTTTTATGATGTAAAATGAACGAATTTATTATTTATTTTTAAAAATTTCATTTTTTAATTTTCCCGTAAAAATTATGAAAGTTCATCGTAGGATGACCCTAGGTTTTCGGCATGAAAAAATAATTATTATCAGAAATATCAATAATATATTTTTTTAATATTTTTATGATGTAAAATGAACGAAATTATTATTTATTTTTAAAAATTTCATTTTTTAATTTTCCCGTAAAAATTATGAAAGGTCATCGTAGGATGACCCTAGGTTTTCGGAATGAAAAAATAATTATTCATCATAAATATCAATAATATATTTTTTTAATATTTTTATGATGTAAAATGAACGAATTTATTATTTATTTTTAAAAATTTCATTTTTTAATTTTCCCGTAAAAATTATGAAAGGTCATCGTAGGAGGACCCTAAGTTTTCGGCATAAAAAAATAATTATTCATCAGAAATATCAATAATATATTTTTTTAATATTTTTATGATGTAAAATCAACGAATTTTTTATTTATTTTTAAAAATTTCATTTTTTAATTTTCCCGTAAAAATTATGAAAGGTCATCGTAGGATGACCCTAGGTTTTCGGAATGAAAAAATAATTATTCATCATAAATATCAATAATATATTTTTTTAATATTTTTATGATGTAAAATGAACGAATTTATTATTTATTTTTAAAAATTTCATTTTTTAATTTTCCCGAAAAAATTATGAAAGGTCATCGTAGTATGACCCTAGGTTTTCGGCATGAAAAAATAATTATTCATCAGAAATATCAATAATATATTTTTTTAATATTTTTATGATGTAAAATGAACGAATTTATTATTTATTTTTAAAAATTTCATTTTTTAATTTTCCCGTAAAAATTATGAAAGGTCATCGTAGGATGACCCTAGGTTTTCGGCATAAAAAAATAATTATTCATCAGAAATATCAATAATATATTTTTTTAACATTTTTATGTTGTAAAATGAACGAATTTATTATTTATTATTAAAAATTTCATTTTTTAATATTCCCTTAAAAAATATGAAAGGTCATCGTAGGATGACCCTGGGTTTTCAGGATAAAAAAATAATTATTCATCAGAAATATCAATAATATATTTTTTTAATATTTTTATGATGTAAAATGAACGAATTTATTATTTATTTTTAAAAATTTCATTTTTTAATATTCCCGTAAAAATTATGAAAGGTCATCGTAGGATGACCCTAGGTTTTCGGCATGAAAAAATAATTATTCACCAAAAATATCAATAATATATTTTTTTAATATTTTTATGATGTAAAATGAACGAATTTATTATTTATTTTTAAAAATTTCATTTTTTAATTTTCCCGTAAAAATTATGAAAGGTCATCGTAGGATGACCCTAGGTTTTCGGCATGAAAAAATAATTATTCATCAGAAATATCAATAATATATTTTTTTAATATTTTTATGATGTAAAATGAACGAATTTATTATTTATTTTTAAAAATTTCATTTTTTAATTTTCCCGAAAAAATTATGAAAGGTCATCGTAGGATGACCCTAGGTTTTAGGCATGAAAAAATAATTATTCATCAGAAATATCAATAATATATTTTTTTAATATTTTTATGATGTAAAATGAACGAATTTATTATTTATTTTTAAAAATTTCATTTTTTAATTTTCCCGAAAAAATTATGAAAGGTCATCGTAGGATGACCCTAGGTTTTCGGCATAAAAAAATAATTATTCATCAGAAATATCAATAATATATTTTTTTAATATTTTTATGATGTAAAATGAACGAATTTATTATTTATTTTTAAAAATTTCATTTTTTAATTTTCCCGTAAAAATTATGAAAGGTCATCGTAGGATGACCCTAGGTTTTCGGCATGAAAAAATAATTATTCATCAGAAATATCAATAATATATTTTTTTAATATTTTTATGATGTAAAATGAACGAATTTATTATTTATTTTTAAAAATTTCATTTTTTAATTTTCCCGTAAAAATTATGAAAGGTCATCGTAGGATGACCCTAGGTTTTCGGCATGAAAAAATAATTATTCATCAGAAATATCAATAATATATTTTTTTAATATTTTTATGATGTAAAATGAACGAATTTATTATTTATTTTTAAAAATTTCATTTTTTAATTTTCCCGTAAAAATTATGAAAGGTCATCGTAGGATGACCCTAGGTTTTCGGCATGAAAAAATAATTATTCATCAGAAATATCAATAATATATTTTTTTTTTATTTTTATGATGTAAAATGAACGAAATTATTATTTATTTTTAAAAATTTCATTTTTTAATTTTCCCGTAAAAATTATGAAAGGTCATCGTAGGATGACCCTAGGTTTTCGGAATGAAAAAATAATTATTGATGAGAAATATCAATAATATTTTTTTTTAATATTTTTATGATGTAAAATGAACGAATTTATTATTTATTTTTAAAAATTTCATTTTTTAATTTTCCCGTAAAAATTTTGAAAGGTCATCGTAGGATGACCCTAGGTTTTCGGCATGAAAAAATAATTATTCATCAGAAATATCAATAATATATTTTTTTAATATTTTTATGATGTAAAATGAACGAATTTATTATTTATTTTTAAAAATTTTATTTTTTAATTTTCCCGTAAAAATTTTGAAAGGTCATCGTAGGATGACCCTAGGTTTTCGGCATAAAAAAATAATTATTCATCAGAAATATCAATAATATATTTTTTTTAATATTTTTATTATGTAAAATGAACGAATTTATTATTTATTTTTAAAAATTTCATTTTTTAATTTTCCCGTAAAAATTATGAAAGGTCATCGTAGGATGACCCTAGGTTTTCGGCATGAAAAAATAATTATTCATCAGAAATATCAATAATATATTTTTTTAATATTTTTATGATGTAAAATGAACGAAATTATTATTTATTTTTAAAAATTTCATTTTTTAATTTTCCCGTAAAAATTATGAAAGGTAATCGTAGGATGACCCTAGGTTTTCGGCATGAAAAAATAATTATTCATCAGAAATATCAATAATATATTTTTTTAATATTTTTATGATGTAAAATGAACGAATTTATTATTTATTTTTAAAAATTTAATTTTTTAATTTTTCCGTAAAAATTATGAAAGGTCATCGTAGGATGACCCTAGGTTTTCGGCATAAAAAAATAATTATTCATCAGAAATATCAATAATATATTTTTTTAATATTTTTATGATGTAAAATGAACGAATTTATTATTTATTTTTAAAAATTTCATTTTTTAATTTTCCCGTAAAAATTATGAAAGTTCATCGTAGGATGACCCTAGGTTTTCGGCATGAAAAAATAATTATTATCAGAAATATCAATAATATATTTTTTTAATATTTTTATGATGTAAAATGAACGAAATTATTATTTATTTTTAAAAATTTCATTTTTTAATTTTCCCGTAAAAATTATGAAAGGTCATCGTAGGATGACCCTAGGTTTTCGGAATGAAAAAATAATTATTCATCATAAATATCAATAATATATTTTTTTAATATTTTTATGATGTAAAATGAACGAATTTATTATTTATTTTTAAAAATTTCATTTTTTAATTTTCCCGTAAAAATTATGAAAGGTCATCGTAGGAGGACCCTAAGTTTTCGGCATAAAAAAATAATTATTCATCAGAAATATCAATAATATATTTTTTTAATATTTTTATGATGTAAAATCAACGAATTTTTTATTTATTTTTAAAAATTTCATTTTTTAATTTTCCCGTAAAAATTATGAAAGGTCATCGTAGGATCACCCTAGGTTTTCGGCATAAAAAAATAATTAGTCATCAGAAATATCAATAATATATTTTTTTTATATTTTTATGATGTAAAAAGAACGAATTTATTATTTATTTTTAAAAATTTCATTTTTTAATTTTCCCGTAAAAATTATGAAAGGTCATCGTAGGATGACCCTAGGTTTTCGGAATGAAAAAATAATTATTCATCATAAATATCAATAATATATTTTTTTAATATTTTTATGATGTAAAATGAACGAATTTATTATTTATTTTTAAAAATTTCATTTTTTAATTTTCCCGAAAAAATTATGAAAGGTCATCGTAGTATGACCCTAGGTTTTCGGCATGAAAAAATAATTATTCATCAGAAATATCAATAATATATTTTTTTAATATTTTTATGATGTAAAATGAACGAATTTATTATTTATTTTTAAAAATTTCATTTTTTAATTTTCCCGTAAAAATTATGAAAGGTCATCGTAGGATGACCCTAGGTTTTCGGCATAAAAAAATAATT
The DNA here is from genome assembly GCA_963082975.1 of Labia minor. Lineage (NCBI taxonomy): Eukaryota > Metazoa > Arthropoda > Insecta > Dermaptera > Spongiphoridae > Labia > Labia minor. Next base: position 108,206,262 of record OY720344.1, read on the forward strand.
ATTCATCAGAAATATCAATAATATATTTTTTTAACATTTTTATGTTGTAAAATGAACGAATTTATTATTTATTATTAAAAATTTCATTTTTTAATATTTCCTTAAAAAATATGAAAGGTCATCGTAGGATGACCCTGGGTTTTCAGGATAAAAAAATAATTATTCATCAGAAATATCAATAATATATTTTTTTAATATTTTTATGATGTAAAATGAACGAATTTATTATTTATTTTTAAAAATTTCATTTTTTAATATTCCCGTAAAAATTATGAAAGGTCATCGTAGGATGACCCTAGGTTTTCGGCATGAAAAAATAATTATTCATCAAAAATATCAATAATATATTTTTTTAATATTTTTATGATGTAAAATGAACGAATTTATTATTTATTTTTAAAAATTTCATTTTTTAATTTTCCCGTAAAAATTATGAAAGGTCATCGTAGGATGACCCTAGGTTTTCGGCATGAAAAAATAATTATTCATCAGAAATATCAATAATATATTTTTTTAATATTTTTATGATGTAAAATGAACGAATTTATTATTTATTTTTAAAAATTTCATTTTTTAATTTTCCCGAAAAAATTATGAAAGGTCATCGTAGGATGACCCTAGGTTTTAGGCATGAAAAAATAATTATTCATCAGAAATATCAATAATATATTTTTTTAATATTTTTATGATGTAAAATGAACGAATTTATTATTTATTTTTAAAAATTTCATTTTTTAATTTTCCCGAAAAAATTATGAAAGGTCATCGTAGGATGACCCTAGGTTTTCGGCATAAAAAAATAATTATTCATCAGAAATATCAATAATATATTTTTTTAATATTTTTATGATGTAAAATGAACGAATTTATTATTTATTTTTAAAAATTTCATTTTTTAATTTTCCCGTAAAAATTATGAAAGGTCATCGTAGGATGACCCTAGGTTTTCGGCATGAAAAAATAATTATTCATCAGAAATATCAATAATATATTTTTTTAATATTTTTATGATGTAAAATGAACGAATTTATTATTTATTTTTAAAAATTTAATTTTTTAATTTTCCCGTAAAAATTATGAAAGGTCATCGTAGGATGACCCTAGGTTTTCGACATAAAAAAATAATTATTCATCAGAAATATCAATAATATATTTTTTTAATATTTTTATGATGTTAAATGAACGAATTTATTATTTATTTTTAAAAATTTCATTTTTTCATTTTCCCGTAAAAATTATGAAAGTTCATCGTAGGATGACCCTAGGTTTTCGGCATGAAAAAAAAAATTATTATCAGAAATATCAATAATATATTTTTTTAATATTTTTATGATGTAAAATGAACGAAATTATTATTTATTTTTAAAAATTTCATTTTTTAATTTTCCCGTAAAAATTATGAAAGGTCATCGTAGGATGACCCTAGGTTTTCGACATAAAAAAATAATTAGTCATCAGAAATATCAATAATATATTTTTTTTATATTATTATGATGTAAAAAGAACGAATTTATTATTTATTTTTAAAAATTTCATTTTTTAATTTTCCCGTAAAAATTATGAAAGGTCATCGTAGGATGACCCTAGGTTTTCGGAATGAAAAAATAATTATTCATCATAAATATCAATAATATATTTTTTTAATATTTTTATGATGTAAAATGAACGAAATTATTATTTATTTTTAAAAATTTCATTTTTTAATTTTCCCGTAAAAATTATGAAAGGTCATCGTAGGATGACCCTAGGTTTTCGGCATGAAAAAATAATTATTATCAGAAATAACAATAATATATTTTTTTAATATTTTTATGATGTAAAATGAACGAATTTATTATTTATTTTTAAAAATTTCATTTTTTAATTTTCCCGTAAAAATTATGAAAGGTCATCGTATGATGACCCTAGGTTTTCGGCATAAAAAAATAATTATTCATCAGAAATATCAATAATATATTTTTTTAATATTTTTATGATGTAAAATGAACGAATTTATTATTTATTTTTAAAAATTTCATTTTTTAATTTTCCCGAAAAAATTATGAAAGGTCATCGTAGTATGACCGTAGGTTTTCGGCATGAAAAAATAATTATTCATCAGAAATATCAATAATATATTTTTTTAATATTTTTATGATGTAAAATGAACGAATTTATTATTTATTTTTAAAAATTTCATTTTTTAATTTTCCCGTAAAAATTATGAAAGGTCATCGTAGGATGACCCTAGGTTTTCGGCATAAAAAAATAATTATTCATCAGAAATATCAATAATATATTTTTTTAATATTTTTATGATGTAAAATGAACGAATTTATTATTTATTTTTAAAAATTTCATTTTTTAATTTTCCCGTAAAAATTATGAAAGGTCATCGTAGGATGACCCTAGGTTTTCGGCATGAAAAAATAATTATTCATCAGAAATATCAATAATATATTTTTTTAATATTTTTATGATGTAAAATGAACGAAATTATTATTTATTTTTAAAAATTTCATTTTTTAATTTTCCCGTAAAAATTATGAAAGGTCATCGTAGGATGACCCTAGGTTTTCGGAATGAAAAAATAATTATTGATGAGAAATATCAATAATATTTTTTTTTAATATTTTTATGATGTAAAATGAACGAATTTATTATTTATTTTTAAAAATTTCATTTTTTAATTTTCCCGTAAAAATTTTGAAAGGTCATCGTAGGATGACCCTAGGTTTTCGGCATGAAAAAATAATTATTCATCAGAAATATCAATAATATATTTTTTTAATATTTTTATGATGTAAAATGAACGAATTTATTATTTATTTTTAAAAATTTTATTTTTTAATTTTCCCGTAAAAATTATGAAAGGTCATCGTAGGATGACCCTAGGTTTTCGGAATGAAAAAATAATTATTGATGAGAAATATCAATAATATTTTTTTTTAATATTTTTATGATGTAAAATGAACGAATTTATTATTTATTTTTAAAAATTTTATTTTTTAATTTTCCCGTAAAAATTATGAAAGGCCATCGTAGGATGACCCTAAGTTTTCGGCATAAAAAAATAATTATTCATCAGAAATATCAATAATATATTTTTTTAACATTTTTATGTTGTAAAATGAACGAATTTATTATTTATTATTAAAAATTTCATTTTTTAATATTCCCTTAAAAAATATGAAAGGTCATCGTAGGATGAACCTGGGTTTTCAGGATAAAAAAATAATTATTCATCAGAAATATCATTAATATATTTTTTTAATATTTTTATGATGTAAAATGAACGAATTTATTATTTATTTTTAAAAATTTCATTTTTTAATATTCCCGTAAAAATTATGAAAGGTCATCGTATGATGACCCTAGGTTTTCGGCATGAAAAAATAATTATTCATCAAAAATATCAATAATATATTTTTTTAATATTTTTATGATGTAAAATGAACGAATTTATTATTTATTTTTAAAAATTTCATTTTTTAATTTTCCCGTAAAAATTATGAAAGGTCATCGTAGGATGACCCTAGGTTTTCGGCATGAAAAAATAATTATTCATCAGAAATATCAATAATATATTTTTTTAATATTTTTATGATGTAAAATGACCGAATTTATTATTTATTTTTAAAAATTTCATTTTTTAATTTTCCCGTAAAAATTATGAAAGGTCATCGTAGGATGACCCTAGGTTTTCGGCATGAAAAAATAATTATTCATCAGAAATATCAATAATATTTTTTTTTAATATTTTTATGATGTAAAATGAACGAAATTATTATTTATTTTTAAAAATTTCATTTTTTAATTTTCCCGTAAAAATTTTGAAAGGTCATCGTAGGATGACCCTAGGTTTTTGGAATGAAAAAATAATTATTGATGAGAAATATCAATAATATTTTTTTTTAATATTTTTATGATGTAAAATGAACGAATTTATTATTTATTTTTAAAAATTTTATTTTTTAATTTTCCCGTAAAAATTTTGAAAGGTCATCGTAGGATGACCCTAGGTTTTCGGCATAAAAAAATAATTATTCATCAGAAATATCAATAATATATTTTTTTAATATTTTTATGATGAAAAATGAACGAATTTATTATTTATTTTTAAAAATTTCATTTTTTAATTTTCCCGTAAAAATTATGAAAGGTCATCGTAGGATGACCCTAGGTTTTCGGCATGAAAAAATAATTATTCATCAGAAATATCAATAATATATTTTTTTAATATTTTTATGATGTAAAATGAACGAATTTATTATTTATTTTTAAAAATTTCATTTTTTAATTTTCCCGTAAAAATTTTGAAAGGTCATCGTAGGATGACCCTAGGTTTTCGGCATGAAAAAATAATTATTCATCAGAAATATCAATAATATATTTTTTTAATATTTTTATGATGTAAAATGAACGAATTTATTATTTATTTTTAAAAATTTTATTTTTTAATTTTCCCGTAAAAATTATGAAAGGTCATCGTAGGATGACCCTAGGTTTTCGGAATGAAAAAATAATTATTGATGAGAAATATCAATAATATTTTTTTTTAATATTTTTATGATGTAAAATGAACGAATTTATTATTTATTTTTAAAAATTTTATTTTTTAATTTTCCCGTAAAAATTATGAAAGGTCATCGTAGGATGACCCTAGGTTTTCGGAATGAAAAAATAATTATTGATGAGAAATATCAATAATATTTTTTTTTAATATTTTTATGATGTAAAATGAACGAATTTATTATTTATTTTTAAAAATTTTATTTTTTAATTTTCCCGTAAAAATTATGAAAGGTCATCGTAGGATGACCCTAAGTTTTCGGCATAAAAAAATAATTATTCATCAGAAATATCAATAATATATTTTTTTAACATTTTTATGTTGTAAAATGAACGAATTTATTATTTATTATTAAAAATTTCATTTTTTAATATTCCCTTAAAAAATATGAAAGGTCATCGTAGGATGAACCTGGGTTTTCAGGATAAAAAAATAATTATTCATCAGAAATATCAATAATATATTTTTTTAATATTTTTATGATGTAAAATGAACGAATTTATTATTTATTTTTAAAAATTTCATTTTTTAATATTCCCGTAAAAATTATGAAAGGTCATCGTATGATGACCCTAGGTTTTCGGCATGAAAAAATAATTATTCATCAAAAATATCAATAATATATTTTTTTAATATTTTTATGATGTAAAATGAACGAATTTATTATTTATTTTTAAAAATTTCATTTTTTAATTTTCCCGTAAAAATTATGAAAGGTCATCGTAGGATGACCCTAGGTTTTCGGCATGAAAAAATAATTATTCATCAGAAATATCAATAATATATTTTTTTAATATTTTTATGATGTAAAATGAACGAATTTATTATTTATTTTTAAAAATTTCATTTTTTAATTTTCCCGTAAAAATTATGAAAGGTCATCGTAGGATGACCCTAGGTTTTCGGCATGAAAAAATAATTATTCATCAGAAATATCAATAATATATTTTTTTTTTATTTTTATGATGTAAAATGAACGAAATTATTATTTATTTTTAAAAATTTCATTTTTTAATTTTCCCGTAAAAATTATGAAAGGTCATCGTAGGATGACCCTAGGTTTTCGGAATGAAAAAATAATTATTGATGAGAAATATCAATAATATTTTTTTTTAATATTTTTATGATGTAAAATGAACGAATTTATTATTTATTTTTAAAAATTTCATTTTTTAATTTTCCCGTAAAAATTTTGAAAGGTCATCGTAGGATGACCCTAGGTTTTCGGCATGAAAAAATAATTATTCATCAGAAATATCAATAATATATTTTTTTAATATTTTTATGATGTAAAATGAACGAATTTATTATTTATTTTTAAAAATTTTATTTTTTAATTTTCCCGTAAAAATTATGAAAGGTCATCGTAGGATGACCCTAGGTTTTTGGAATGAAAAAATAATTATTGATGAGAAATATCAATAATATTTTTTTTTAATATTTTTATGATGTAAAATGAACGAATTTATTATTTATTTTTAAAAATTTTATTTTTTAATTTTCCCGTAAAAATTATGAAAGGTCATCGTAGGATGACCCTAAGTTTTCGGTATAAAAAAATAATTATTCATCAGAAATATCAATAATATATTTTTTTAACATTTTTATGTAGTAAAATGAACGAATTTATTATTTATTATTAAAAATTTCATTTTTTAATATTCCCTTAAAAAATATGAAAGGTCATCGTAGGATGAACCTGGGTTTTCAGGATAAAAAAATAATTATTCATCAGAAATATCAATAATATATTTTTTTAATATTTTTATGATGTAAAATGAACGAATTTATTATTTATTTTTAAAAATTTCATTTTTTAATATTCCCGTAAAAATTATGAAAGGTCATCGTAGGATGACCCTAGGTTTTCGGCATGAAAAAATAATTATTCATCAAAAATATCAATAATATATTTTTTTAATATTTTTATGATGTAAAATGAACGAATTTATTATTTATTTTTAAAAATTCCATTTTTTAATTTTCCCGTAAAAATTATGAAAGGTCATCGTAGGATGACCCTAGGTTTTCGGCATGAAAAAATAATTATTCATCAGAAATATCAATAATATATTTTTTTAATATTTTTATGATGTAAAATGAACGAATTTATTATTTATTTTTAAAAATTTCATTTTTTAATTTTCCCGTAAAAATTATGAAAGGTCATCGTAGGATGACCCTAGGTTTTCGGCATGAAAAAATAATTATTCATCAGAAATATCAATAATATATTTTTTTAATATTTTTATGATGTAAAATGAACGAAATATTTTTATGATGTAAAATGAACGAATTTATTATTTATTTTTAAAAATTTCATTTTTTAATTTTCCCGTAAAAATTATGAAAGGTCATCGTAGGATGACCCTAGGTTTTCGGCATGAAAAAATAATTATTCATCAGAAATATCAATAATATATTTTTTTAATATTTTTATGATGTAAAATGAACGAAATTATTATTTATTTTTAAAAATTTCATTTTTTAATTTTCCCGTAAAAATTATGAAAGGTCATCGTAGGATGACCCTAGGTTTTCGGAATGAAAAAATAATTATTGATGAGAAATATCAATAATATTTTTTTTTAATATTTTTATGATGTAAAATGAACGAATTTATTATTTATTTTTAAAAATTTTATTTTTTAATTTTCCCGTAAAAATTTTGAAAGGTCATCGTAGGATGACCCTAAGTTTTCGGCATAAAAAAATAATTATTCATCAGAAATATCAATAATATATTTTTTTAACATTTTTATGTTGTAAAATGAACGAATTTATTATTTATTATTAAAAATTTCATTTTTTAATTTTCCCGTAAAAATTATGAAAGGTCATCGTAGGATGACCCTAGGTTTTCGGCATGAAAAAATAATTATTCATCAGAAATATCAATAATATATTTTTTTAATATTTTTATGATGTAAAATGAACGAATTTATTATTTATTTTTAAAAATTTCATTTTTTAATTTTCCCGAAAAAATTATGAAAGGTCATCGTAGGATGACCCTAGGTTTTCGGCATGAAAAAATAATTATTCATCAGAAATATCAATAATATATTTTTTTAATATTTTTATGATGTAAAATGAACGAATTTATTATTTATTTTTAAAAATTTTATTTTTTAATTTTCCCGTAAAAATTATGAAAGGTCATCGTAGGATGACCCTAGGTTTTTGGAATGAAAAAATAATTATTGATGAGAAATATCAATAATATTTTTTTTTAATATTTTTATGATGTAAAATGAACGAATTTATTATTTATTTTTAAAAATTTTATTTTTTAATTTTCCCGTAAAAATTATGAAAGGTCATCGTAGGATGACCCTAGGTTTTCGGAATGAAAAAATAATTATTGATGAGAAATATCAATAATATTTTTTTTTAATATTTTTATGATGTAAAATGAACGAATTTATTATTTATTTTTAAAAATTTTATTTTTTAATTTTCCCGTAAAAATTTTGAAAGGTCATCGTAGGATGACCCTAGGTTTTCGGCATAAAAAAATAATTATTCATCAGAAATATCAATAATATATTTTTTTTAATATTTTTATTATGTAAAATGAACGAATTTATTATTTATTTTTAAAAATTTCATTTTTTAATTTTCCCGTAAAAATTATGAAAGGTCATCGTAGGATGACCCTAGGTTTTCGGCATGAAAAAATAATTATTCATCAGAAATATCAATAATATATTTTTTTAATATTTTTATGATGTAAAATGAACGAAATTATTATTTATTTTTAAAAATTTCATTTTTTAATTTTCCCGTAAAAATTATGAAAGGTAATCGTAGGATGACCCTAGGTTTTCGGCATGAAAAAATAATTATTCATCAGAAATATCAATAATATATTTTTTTAATATTTTTATGATGTAAAATGAACGAATTTATTATTTATTTTTAAAAATTTAATTTTTTAATTTTTCCGTAAAAATTATGAAAGGTCATCGTAGGATGACCCTAGGTTTTCGGCATAAAAAAATAATTATTCATCAGAAATATCAATAATATATTTTTTTAATATTTTTATGATGTAAAATGAACGAATTTATTATTTATTTTTAAAAATTTCATTTTTTAATTTTCCCGTAAAAATTATGAAAGTTCATCGTAGGATGACCCTAGGTTTTCGGCATGAAAAAATAATTATTATCAGAAATATCAATAATATATTTTTTTAATATTTTTATGATGTAAAATGAACGAAATTATTATTTATTTTTAAAAATTTCATTTTTTAATTTTCCCGTAAAAATTATGAAAGGTCATCGTAGGATGACCCTAGGTTTTCGGAATGAAAAAATAATTATTCATCATAAATATCAATAATATATTTTTTTAATATTTTTATGATGTAAAATGAACGAATTTATTATTTATTTTTAAAAATTTCATTTTTTAATTTTCCCGTAAAAATTATGAAAGGTCATCGTAGGAGGACCCTAAGTTTTCGGCATAAAAAAATAATTATTCATCAGAAATATCAATAATATATTTTTTTAATATTTTTATGATGTAAAATCAACGAATTTTTTATTTATTTTTAAAAATTTCATTTTTTAATTTTCCCGTAAAAATTATGAAAGGTCATCGTAGGATCACCCTAGGTTTTCGGCATAAAAAAATAATTAGTCATCAGAAATATCAATAATATATTTTTTTTATATTTTTATGATGTAAAAAGAACGAATTTATTATTTATTTTTAAAAATTTCATTTTTTAATTTTCCCGTAAAAATTATGAAAGGTCATCGTAGGATGACCCTAGGTTTTCGGAATGAAAAAATAATTATTCATCATAAATATCAATAATATATTTTTTTAATATTTTTATGATGTAAAATGAACGAATTTATTATTTATTTTTAAAAATTTCATTTTTTAATTTTCCCGAAAAAATTATGAAAGGTCATCGTAGTATGACCCTAGGTTTTCGGCATGAAAAAATAATTATTCATCAGAAATATCAATAATATATTTTTTTAATATTTTTATGATGTAAAATGAACGAATTTATTATTTATTTTTAAAAATTTCATTTTTTAATTTTCCCGTAAAAATTATGAAAGGTCATCGTAGGATGACCCTAGGTTTTCGGCATAAAAAAATAATTATTCATCAGAAATATCAATAATATATTTTTTTAACATTTTTATGTTGTAAAATGAACGAATTTATTATTTATTATTAAAAATTTCATTTTTTAATATTCCCTTAAAAAATATGAAAGGTCATCGTAGGATGACCCTGGGTTTTCAGGATAAAAAAATAATTATTCATCAGAAATATCAATAATATATTTTTTTAATATTTTTATGATGTAAAATGAACGAATTTATTATTTATTTTTAAAAATTTCATTTTTTAATATTCCCGTAAAAATTATGAAAGGTCATCGTAGGATGACCCTAGGTTTTCGGCATGAAAAAATAATTATTCATCAAAAATATCAATAATATATTTTTTTAATATTTTTATGATGTAAAATGAACGAATTTATTATTTATTTTTAAAAATTTCATTTTTTAATTTTCCCGTAAAAATTATGAAAGGTCATCGTAGGATGACCCTAGGTTTTCGGCATGAAAAAATAATTATTCATCAGAAATATCAATAATATATTTTTTTAATATTTTTATGATGTAAAATGAACGAATTTATTATTTATTTTTAAAAATTTCATTTTTTAATTTTCCCGAAAAAATTATGAAAGGTCATCGTAGGATGACCCTAGGTTTTAGGCATGAAAAAATAATTATTCATCAGAAATATCAATAATATATTTTTTTAATATTTTTATGATGTAAAATGAACGAATTTATTATTTATTTTTAAAAATTTCATTTTTTAATTTTCCCGAAAAAATTATGAAAGGTCATCGTAGGATGACCCTAGGTTTTCGGCATAAAAAAATAATTATTCATCAGAAATATCAATAATATATTTTTTTAATATTTTTATGATGTAAAATGAACGAATTTATTATTTATTTTTAAAAATTTCATTTTTTAATTTTCCCGTAAAAATTATGAAAGGTCATCGTAGGATGACCCTAGGTTTTCGGCATGAAAAAATAATTATTCATCAGAAATATCAATAATATATTTTTTTAATATTTTTATGATGTAAAATGAACGAATTTATTATTTATTTTTAAAAATTTAATTTTTTAATTTTCCCGTAAAAATTATGAAAGGTCATCGTAGGATGACCCTAGGTTTTCGACATAAAAAAATAATTATTCATCAGAAATATCAATAATATATTTTTTTAATATTTTTATGATGTTAAATGAACGAATTTATTATTTATTTTTAAAAATTTCATTTTTTCATTTTCCCGTAAAAATTATGAAAGTTCATCGTAGGATGACCCTAGGTTTTCGGCATGAAAAAAAAAATTATTATCAGAAATATCAATAATATATTTTTTTAATATTTTTATGATGTAAAATGAACGAAATTATTATTTATTTTTAAAAATTTCATTTTTTAATTTTCCCGTAAAAATTATGAAAGGTCATCGTAGGATGACCCTAGGTTTTCGACATAAAAAAATAATTAGTCATCAGAAATATCAATAATATATTTTTTTTATATTATTATGATGTAAAAAGAACGAATTTATTATTTATTTTTAAAAATTTCATTTTTTAATTTTCCCGTAAAAATTATGAAAGGTCATCGTAGGATGACCCTAGGTTTTCGGAATGAAAAAATAATTATTCATCATAAATATCAATAATATATTTTTTTAATATTTTTATGATGTAAAATGAACGAAATTATTATTTATTTTTAAAAATTTCATTTTTTAATTTTCCCGTAAAAATTATGAAAGGTCATCGTAGGATGACCCTAGGTTTTCGGCATGAAAAAATAATTATTATCAGAAATAACAATAATATATTTTTTTAATATTTTTATGATGTAAAATGAACGAATTTATTATTTATTTTTAAAAATTTCATTTTTTAATTTTCCCGTAAAAATTATGAAAGTTCATCGTAGGATGACCCTAGGTTTTCGGCATGAAAAAATAATTATTATCAGAAATATCAATAATATATTTTTTTAATATTTTTATGATGTAAAATGAACGAAATTATTATTTATTTTTAAAAATTTCATTTTTTAATTTTCCCGTAAAAATTATGAAAGGTCATCGTAGGATGACCCTAGGTTTTCGGAATGAAAAAATAATTATTCATCATAAATATCAATAATATATTTTTTTAATATTTTTATGATGTAAAATGAACGAATTTATTATTTATTTTTAAAAATTTCATTTTTTAATTTTCCCGTAAAAATTATGTAAGGTCATCGTAGGATGACCCTAAGTTTTCGGCATAAAAAAATAATTATTCATCAGAAATATCAATAATATATTTTTTTAATATTTTTATGTTGTAAAATGAACGAATTTATTATTTATTATTAAAAATTTCATTTTTTAATATTCCCGTAAAAATTATGAAAGGTCATCGTAGGATGACCCTAGGTTTTCGGCATAAAAAAATAATTATTCATCAGAAATATCAATAATATATTTTTTTAATATTTTTATGATGTAAAATGAACGAATTTATTATTTATTTTTAAAAATTTCATTTTTTAATTTTCCCGTAAAAATTATGAAAGGTCATCGTATGATGACCCTAGGTTTTCGGCATAAAAAAATAATTATTCATCAGAAATATCAATAATATATTTTTTTAATATTTTTATGATGTAAAATGAACGAATTTATTATTTATTTTTAAAAATTTCATTTTTTAATTTTCCCGAAAAAATTATGAAAGGTCATCGTAGTATGACCGTAGGTTTTCGGCATGAAAAAATAATTATTCATCAGAAATATCAATAATATATTTTTTTAATATTTTTATGATGTAAAATGAACGAATTTATTATTTATTTTTAAAAATTTCATTTTTTAATTTTCCCGTAAAAATTATGAAAGGTCATCGTAGGATGACCCTAGGTTTTCGGCATAAAAAAATAATTATTCATCAGAAATATCAATAATATATTTTTTTAATATTTTTATGATGTAAAATGAACGAATTTATTATTTATTTTTAAAAATTTCATTTTTTAATTTTCCCGTAAAAATTATGAAAGGTCATCGTAGGATGACCCTAGGTTTTCGGCATGAAAAAATAATTATTCATCAGAAATATCAATAATATATTTTTTTAATATTTTTATGATGTAAAATGAACGAAATTATTATTTATTTTTAAAAATTTCATTTTTTAATTTTCCCGTAAAAATTATGAAAGGTCATCGTAGGATGACCCTAGGTTTTCGGAATGAAAAAATAATTATTGATGAGAAATATCAATAATATTTTTTTTTAATATTTTTATGATGTAAAATGAACGAATTTATTATTTATTTTTAAAAATTTCATTTTTTAATTTTCCCGTAAAAATTTTGAAAGGTCATCGTAGGATGACCCTAGGTTTTCGGCATGAAAAAATAATTATTCATCAGAAATATCAATAATATATTTTTTTAATATTTTTATGATGTAAAATGAACGAATTTATTATTTATTTTTAAAAATTTTATTTTTTAATTTTCCCGTAAAAATTATGAAAGGTCATCGTAGGATGACCCTAGGTTTTTGGAATGAAAAAATAATTATTGATGAGAAATATCAATAATATTTTTTTTTAATATTTTTATGATGTAAAATGAACGAATTTATTATTTATTTTTAAAAATTTTATTTTTTAATTTTCCCGTAAAAATTATGAAAGGTCATCGTAGGATGACCCTAAGTTTTCGGCATAAAAAAATAATTATTCATCAGAAATATCAATAATATATTTTTTTAACATTTTTATGTTGTAAAATGAACGAATTTATTATTTATTATTAAAAATTTCATTTTTTAATATTCCCTTAAAAAATATGAAAGGTCATCGTAGGATGAACCTGGGTTTTCAGGATAAAAAAATAATTATTCATCAGAAATATCAATAATATATTTTTTTAATATTTTTATGATGTAAAATGAACGAATTTATTATTTATTTTTAAAAATTTCATTTTTTAATATTCCCGTAAAAATTATGAAAGGTCATCGTAGGATGACCCTAGGTTTTCGGCATGAAAAAATAATTATTCATCAAAAATATCAATAATATATTTTTTTAATATTTTTATGATGTAAAATGAACGAATTTATTATTTATTTTTAAAAATTCCATTTTTTAATTTTCCCGTAAAAATTATGAAAGGTCATCGTAGGATGACCCTAGGTTTTCGGCATGAAAAAATAATTATTCATCAGAAATATCAATAATATATTTTTTTAATATTTTTATGATGTAAAATGAACGAATTTATTATTTATTTTTAAAAATTTCATTTTTTAATTTTCCCGTAAAAATTATGAAAGGTCATCGTAGGATGACCCTAGGTTTTCGGCATGAAAAAATAATTATTCATCAGAAATATCAATAATATATTTTTTTAATATTTTTATGATGTAAAATGAACGAAATATTTTTATGATGTAAAATGAACGAAATATTTTTATGATGTAAAATGAACGAATTTATTATTTATTTTTAAAAATTTCATTTTTTAATTTTCCCGTAAAAATTATGAAAGGTCATCGTAGGATGACCCTAGGTTTTCGGAATGAAAAAATAATTATTGATGAGAAATATCAATAATATTTTTTTTTAATATTTTTATGATGTAAAATGAACGAATTTATTATTTATTTTTAAAAATTTTATTTTTTAATTTTCCCGTAAAAATTTTGAAAGGTCATCGTAGGATGACCCTAAGTTTTCGGCATAAAAAAATAATTATTCATCAGAAATATCAATAATATATTTTTTTAACATTTTTATGTTGTAAAATGAACGAATTTATTATTTATTATTAAAAATTTCATTTTTTAATTTTCCCGTAAAAATTATGAAAGGTCATCGTAGGATGACCCTAGGTTTTCGGCATGAAAAAATAATTATTCATCAGAAATATCAATAATATATTTTTTTAATATTTTTATGATGTAAAATGAACGAATTTATTATTTATTTTTAAAAATTTCATTTTTTAATTTTCCCGAAAAAATTATGAAAGGTCATCGTAGGATGACCCTAGGTTTTCGGCATGAAAAAATAATTATTCATCAGAAATATCAATAATATATTTTTTTAATATTTTTATGATGTAAAATGAACGAATTTATTATTTATTTTTAAAAATTTTATTTTTTAATTTTCCCGTAAAAATTATGAAAGGTCATCGTAGGATGACCCTAGGTTTTTGGAATGAAAAAATAATTATTGATGAGAAATATCAATAATATTTTTTTTTAATATTTTTATGATGTAAAATGAACGAATTTATTATTTATTTTTAAAAATTTTATTTTTTAATTTTCCCGTAAAAATTATGAAAGGTCATCGTAGGATGACCCTAGGTTTTCGGAATGAAAAAATAATTATTGATGAGAAATATCAATAATATTTTTTTTTAATATTTTTATGATGTAAAATGAACGAATTTATTATTTATTTTTAAAAATTTTATTTTTTAATTTTCCCGTAAAAATTTTGAAAGGTCATCGTAGGCTGACCCTAGGTTTTCGGCATAAAAAAATAATTATTCATCAGAAATATCAATAATATATTTTTTTTAATATTTTTATTATGTAAAATGAACGAATATATTATTTATTTTTAAAAATTTCATTTTTTAATTTTCCCGTAAAAATTATGAAAGGTCATCGTAGGATGACCCTAGGTTTTCGGCATGAAAAAATAATTATTCATCAGAAATATCAATAATATATTTTTTTAATATTTTTATGATGTAAAATGAACGAAATTATTATTTATTTTTAAAAATTTCATTTTTTAATTTTCCCGTAAAAATTATGAAAGGTAATCGTAGGATGACCCTAGGTTTTCGGCATGAAAAAATAATTATTCATCAGAAATATCAATAATATATTTTTTTAATATTTTTATGATGTAAAATGAACGAATTTATTATTTATTTTTAAAAATTTAATTTTTTAATTTTTCCGTAAAAATTATGAAAGGTCATCGTAGGATGACCCTAGGTTTTCGGCATAAAAAAATAATTATTCATCAGAAATATCAATAATATATTTTTTTAATATTTTTATGATGTAAAATGAACGAATTTATTATTTATTTTTAAAAATTTCATTTTTTAATTTTCCCGTAAAAATTATGAAAGTTCATCGTAGGATGACCCTAGGTTTTCGGCATGAAAAAATAATTATTATCAGAAATATCAATAATATATTTTTTTAATATTTTTATGATGTAAAATGAACGAAATTATTATTTATTTTTAAAAATTTCATTTTTTAATTTTCCCGTAAAAATTATGAAAGGTCATCGTAGGATGACCCTAGGTTTTCGGAATGAAAAAATAATTATTCATCATAAATATCAATAATATATTTTTTTAATATTTTTATGATGTAAAATGAACGAATTTATTATTTATTTTTAAAAATTTCATTTTTTAATTTTCCCGTAAAAATTATGAAAGGTCATCGTAGGATCACCCTAGGTTTTCGGCATAAAAAAATAATTAGTCATCAGAAATATCAATAATATATTTTTTTTATATTTTTATGATGTAAAAAGAACGAATTTATTATTTATTTTTAAAAATTTCATTTTTTAATTTTCCCGTAAAAATTATGAAAGGTCATCGTAGGATGACCCTAGGTTTTCGGAATGAAAAAATAATTATTCATCATAAATATCAATAATATATTTTTTTAATATTTTTATGATGTAAAATGAACGAATTTATTATTTATTTTTAAAAATTTCATTTTTTAATTTTCCCGAAAAAATTATGAAAGGTCATCGTAGTATGACCCTAGGTTTTCGGCATGAAAAAATAATTATTCATCAGAAATATCAATAATATATTTTTTTAATATTTTTATGATGTAAAATGAACGAATTTATTATTTATTTTTAAAAATTTCATTTTTTAATTTTCCCGTAAAAATTATGAAAGGTCATCGTAGGATGACCCTAGGTTTTCGGAATGAAAAAATAATTATTGATGAGAAATATCAATAATATTTTTTTTTAATATTTTTATGATGTAAAATGAACGAATTTATTATTTATTTTTAAAAATTTTATTTTTTAATTTTCCCGTAAAAATTTTGAAAGGTCATCGTAGGATGACCCTAAGTTTTCGGCATAAAAAAATAATTATTCATCAGAAATATCAATAATATATTTTTTTAACATTTTTATGTTGTAAAATGAACGAATTTATTATTTATTATTAAAAATTTCATTTTTTAATTTTCCCGTAAAAATTATGAAAGGTCATCGTAGGATGACCCTAGGTTTTCGGCATGAAAAAATAATTATTCATCAAAAATATCAATAATATATTTTTTTAATATTTTTATGATGTAAAATGAACGAATTTATTATTTATTTTTAAAAATTTCATTTTTTAATTTTCCCGTAAAAATTATGAAAGGTCATCGTAGGATGACCCTAGGTTTTCGGCATGAAAAAATAATTATTCATCAGAAATATCAATAATATATTTTTTTAATATTTTTATGATGTAAAATGAACGAATTTATTATTTATTTTTAAAAATTTCATTTTTTAATTTTCCCGAAAAAATTATGAAAGGTCATCGTAGGATGACCCTAGGTTTTAGGCATGAAAAAATAATTATTCATCAGAAATATCAATAATATATTTTTTTAATATTTTTATGATGTAAAATGAACGAATTTATTATTTATTTTTAAAAATTTCATTTTTTAATTTTCCCGAAAAAATTATGAAAGGTCATCGTAGGATGACCCTAGGTTTTCGGCATAAAAAAATAATTATTCATCAGAAATATCAATAATATATTTTTTTAATATTTTTATGATGTAAAATGAACGAATTTATTATTTATTTTTAAAAATTTCATTTTTTAATTTTCCCGTAAAAATTATGAAAGGTCATCGTAGGATGACCCTAGGTTTTCGGCATGAAAAAATAATTATTCATCAGAAATATCAATAATATATTTTTTTAATATTTTTATGATGTAAAATGAACGAATTTATTATTTATTTTTAAAAATTTAATTTTTTAATTTTCCCGTAAAAATTATGAAAGGTCATCGTAGGATGACCCTAGGTTTTCGACATAAAAAAATAATTATTCATCAGAAATATCAATAATATATTTTTTTAATATTTTTATGATGTTAAATGAACGAATTTATTATTTATTTTTAAAAATTTCATTTTTTCATTTTCCCGTAAAAATTATGAAAGTTCATCGTAGGATGACCCTAGGTTTTCGGCATGAAAAAAAAAATTATTATCAGAAATATCAATAATATATTTTTTTAATATTTTTATGATGTAAAATGAACGAAATTATTATTTATTTTTAAAAATTTCATTTTTTAATTTTCCCGTAAAAATTATGAAAGGTCATCGTAGGATGACCCTCCGTTTTCGGCATAAAAAAATAATTATTCATCAGAAATATCAATAATATATTTTTATGATGTAAAATGAACGAATTTATTATTTATTTTTAAAAATTTCATTTTTTAATTATCCCGTAAAAATTATGAAAGGTCATCGTAAGGTGACCCTAGGTTTTCGGCATAAAAAAATAATTATTCATCAGAAATATCAATAATATATTTTTTTTAATATTTTTATGATGTAAAATGAACGAATTTATTATTTATTTTAAAAAAATTTAATTTTTTAATTTTACCGTAAAAATTATGAAAAGTCATCGTAAGATGACCCTCCGTTTTCGGCATAAAAAAATAATTATTCATCAGAAATATCAATAATATATTTTTATGATGTAAAATGAACGAATTTATTATTTATTTTTAAAAATTTCTTTTTTAAATTATCCCGTAAAAATTATGAAAGGTCATCGTAAGGTGACCCTAGGTTTTCGGCATAAAAAAATAATTATTCATCAGAAATATCAATAATATATTTTTTTTAATATTTTTATGATGTAAAATGAACGAATTTATTATTTATTTTAAAAAAATTTAATTTTTTAATTTTACCGTAAAAATTATGAAAAGTCATCGTAAGATGACCCTCCGTTTTCGGCATAAAAAAATAATTATTCATCAGAAATATCAATAATATATTTTTTTAATATTTTTATGATGTAAAATGAACGAATTTATTATTTATTTTTAAAAATTTCATTTTTTAATTATCCCGTAAAAATTATGAAAGGTCATCGTAGGATGACCCTAGGTTTTCGGCATAAAAAAATAATTATTCATCAGAAATATCAATAATATATTTTTTTAATATTTTTATGATGAAAAATGAACGAATTTATTATTTATTTTTAAAAATTTCATTTTTTAATTTTCCCGTAAAAATTATGAAAGGTCATCGTAGGATGACCCTAGGTTTTCGGCATGAAAAAATAATTATTCATCAGAAATATCAATAATATATTTTTTTAATATTTTTATGATGTAAAATGAACGAATTTATTATTTATTTTTAAAAATTTCATTTTTTAATTTTCCCGTAAAAATTTTGAAAGGTCATCGTAGGATGACCCTAGGTTTTCGGCATGAAAAAATAATTATTCATCAGAAATATCAATAATATATTTTTTTAATATTTTTATGATGTAAAATGAACGAATTTATTATTTATTTTTAAAAATTTTATTTTTTAATTTTCCCGTAAAAATTATGAAAGGTCATCGTAGGATGACCCTAGGTTTTCGGAATGAAAAAATAATTATTGATGAGAAATATCAATAATATTTTTTTTTAATATTTTTATGATGTAAAATGAACGAATTTATTATTTATTTTTAAAAATTTTATTTTTTAATTTTCCCGTAAAAATTATGAAAGGTCATCGTAGGATGACCCTAAGTTTTCGGCATAAAAAAATAATTATTCATCAGAAATATCAATAATATATTTTTTTAACATTTTTATGTTGTAAAATGAACGAATTTATTATTTATTATTAAAAATTTCATTTTTTAATATTCCCTTAAAAAATATGAAAGGTCATCGTAGGATGAACCTGGGTTTTCAGGATAAAAAAATAATTATTCATCAGAAATATCATTAATATATTTTTTTAATATTTTTATGATGTAAAATGAACGAATTTATTATTTATTTTTAAAAATTTCATTTTTTAATATTCCCGTAAAAATTATGAAAGGTCATCGTATGATGACCCTAGGTTTTCGGCATGAAAAAATAATTATTCATCAAAAATATCAATAATATATTTTTTTAATATTTTTATGATGTAAAATGAACGAATTTATTATTTATTTTTAAAAATTTCATTTTTTAATTTTCCCGTAAAAATTATGAAAGGTCATCGTAGGATGACCCTAGGTTTTCGGCATGAAAAAATAATTATTCATCAGAAATATCAATAATATATTTTTTTAATATTTTTATGATGTAAAATGAACGAATTTATTATTTATTTTTAAAAATTTCATTTTTTAATTTTCCCGTAAAAATTATGAAAGGTCATCGTAGGATGACCCTAGGTTTTCGGCATGAAAAAATAATTATTCATCAGAAATATCAATAATATATTTTTTTAATATTTTTATGATGTAAAATGAACGAAATTATTATTTATTTTTAAAAATTTCATTTTTTAATTTTCCCGTAAAAATTATGAAAGGTCATCGTAGGATGACCCTAGGTTTTCGGAATGAAAAAATAATTATTGATGAGAAATATCAATAATATTTTTTTTTAATATTTTTATGATGTAAAATGAACGAATTTATTATTTATTTTTAAAAATTTCATTTTTTAATTTTCCCGTAAAAATTTTGAAAGGTCATCGTAGGATGACCCTAGGTTTTTGGAATGAAAAAATAATTATTGATGAGAAATATCAATAATATTTTTTTTTAATATTTTTATGATGTAAAATGAACGAATTTATTATTTATTTTTAAAAATTTTATTTTTTAATTTTCCCGTAAAAATTTTGAAAGGTCATCGTAGGATGACCCTAGGTTTTCGGCATAAAAAAATAATTATTCATCAGAAATATCAATAATATATTTTTTTAATATTTTTATGATGAAAAATGAACGAATTTATTATTTATTTTTAAAAATTTCATTTTTTAATTTTCCCGTAAAAATTATGAAAGGTCATCGTAGGATGACCCTAGGTTTTCGGCATGAAAAAATAATTATTCATCAGAAATATCAATAATATATTTTTTTAATATTTTTATGATGTAAAATGAACGAATTTATTATTTATTTTTAAAAATTTCATTTTTTAATTTTCCCGTAAAAATTTTGAAAGGTCATCGTAGGATGACCCTAGGTTTTCGGCATGAAAAAATAATTATTCATCAGAAATATCAATAATATATTTTTTTAATATTTTTATGATGTAAAATGAACGAATTTATTATTTATTTTTAAAAATTTTATTTTTTAATTTTCCCGTAAAAATTATGAAAGGTCATCGTAGGATGACCCTAGGTTTTCGGAATGAAAAAATAATTATTGATGAGAAATATCAATAATATTTTTTTTTAATATTTTTATGATGTAAAATGAACGAATTTATTATTTATTTTTAAAAATTTTATTTTTTAATTTTCCCGTAAAAATTATGAAAGGTCATCGTAGGATGACCCTAAGTTTTCGGCATAAAAAAATAATTATTCATCAGAAATATCAATAATATATTTTTTTAACATTTTTATGTTGTAAAATGAACGAATTTATTATTTATTATTAAAAATTTCATTTTTTAATATTCCCTTAAAAAATATGAAAGGTCATCGTAGGATGAACCTGGGTTTTCAGGATAAAAAAATAATTATTCATCAGAAATATCAATAATATATTTTTTTAATATTTTTATGATGTAAAATGAACGAATTTATTATTTATTTTTAAAAATTTCATTTTTTAATATTCCCGTAAAAATTATGAAAGGTCATCGTATGATGACCCTAGGTTTTCGGCATGAAAAAATAATTATTCATCAAAAATATCAATAATATATTTTTTTAATATTTTTATGATGTAAAATGAACGAATTTATTATTTATTTTTAAAAATTTCATTTTTTAATTTTCCCGTAAAAATTATGAAAGGTCATCGTAGGATGACCCTAGGTTTTCGGCATGAAAAAATAATTATTCATCAGAAATATCAATAATATATTTTTTTAATATTTTTATGATGTAAAATGAACGAATTTATTATTTATTTTTAAAAATTTTATTTTTTAATTTTCCCGTAAAAATTATGAAAGGTCATCGTAGGATGACCCTAGGTTTTCGGCATGAAAAAATAATTATTCATCAGAAATATCAATAATATATTTTTTTAATATTTTTATGATGTAAAATGAACGAATTTATTATTTATTTTTAAAAATTTCATTTTTTAATTTTCCCGTAAAAATTTTGAAAGGTCATCGTAGGATGACCCTAGGTTTTCGGCATGAAAAAATAATTATTCATCAGAAATATCAATAATATATTTTTTTAATATTTTTATGATGTAAAATGAACGAATTTATTATTTATTTTTAAAAATTTTATTTTTTAATTTTCCCGTAAAAATTATGAAAGGTCATCGTAGGATGACCCTAGGTTTTCGGAATGAAAAAATAATTATTGATGAGAAATATCAATAATATTTTTTTTTAATATTTTTATGATGTAAAATGAACGAATTTATTATTTATTTTTAAAAATTTTATTTTTTAATTTTCCCGTAAAAATTATGAAAGGTCATCGTAGGATGACCCTAAGTTTTCGGCATAAAAAAATAATTATTCATCAGAAATATCAATAATATATTTTTTTAACATTTTTATGTTGTAAAATGAACGAATTTATTATTTATTATTAAAAATTTCATTTTTTAATATTCCCTTAAAAAATATGAAAGGTCATCGTAGGATGAACCTGGGTTTTCAGGATAAAAAAATAATTATTCATCAGAAATATCAATAATATATTTTTTTAATATTTTTATGATGTAAAATGAACGAATTTATTATTTATTTTTAAAAATTTCATTTTTTAATATTCCCGTAAAAATTATGAAAGGTCATCGTATGATGACCCTAGGTTTTCGGCATGAAAAAATAATTATTCATCAAAAATATCAATAATATATTTTTTTAATATTTTTATGATGTAAAATGAACGAATTTATTATTTATTTTTAAAAATTTCATTTTTTAATTTTCCCGTAAAAATTATGAAAGGTCATCGTAGGATGACCCTAGGTTTTCGGCATGAAAAAATAATTATTCATCAGAAATATCAATAATATATTTTTTTAATATTTTTATGATGTAAAATGAACGAATTTATTATTTATTTTTAAAAATTTCATTTTTTAATTTTCCCGTAAAAATTATGAAAGGTCATCGTAGGATGACCCTAGGTTTTCGGCATGAAAAAATAATTATTCATCAGAAATATCAATAATATATTTTTTTTTTATTTTTATGATGTAAAATGAACGAAATTATTATTTATTTTTAAAAATTTCATTTTTTAATTTTCCCGTAAAAATTATGAAAGGTCATCGTAGGATGACCCTAGGTTTTCGGAATGAAAAAATAATTATTGATGAGAAATATCAATAATATTTTTTTTTAATATTTTTATGATGTAAAATGAACGAATTTATTATTTATTTTTAAAAATTTCATTTTTTAATTTTCCCGTAAAAATTTTGAAAGGTCATCGTAGGATGACCCTAGGTTTTCGGCATGAAAAAATAATTATTCATCAGAAATATCAATAATATATTTTTTTAATATTTTTATGATGTAAAATGAACGAATTTATTATTTATTTTTAAAAATTTTATTTTTTAATTTTCCCGTAAAAATTATGAAAGGTCATCGTAGGATGACCCTAGGTTTTTGGAATGAAAAAATAATTATTGATGAGAAATATCAATAATATTTTTTTTTAATATTTTTATGATGTAAAATGAACGAATTTATTATTTATTTTTAAAAATTTTATTTTTTAATTTTCCCGTAAAAATTATGAAAGGTCATCGTAGGATGACCCTAAGTTTTCGGCATAAAAAAATAATTATTCATCAGAAATATCAATAATATATTTTTTTAACATTTTTATGTAGTAAAATGAACGAATTTTTTATTTATTATTAAAAATTTCATTTTTTAATATTCCCTTAAAAAATATGAAAGGTCATCGTAGGATGAACCTGGGTTTTCAGGATAAAAAAATAATTATTCATCAGAAATATCAATAATATATTTTTTTAATATTTTTATGATGTAAAATGAACGAATTAATTATTTATTTTTAAAAATTTCATTTTTTAATATTCCCGTAAAAATTATGAAAGGTCATCGTAGGATGACCCTAGGTTTTCGGCATGAAAAAATAATTATTCATCAAAAATATCAATAATATATTTTTTTAATATTTTTATGATGTAAAATGAACGAATTTATTATTTATTTTTAAAAATTCCATTTTTTAATTTTCCCGTAAAAATTATGAAAGGTCATCGTAGGATGACCCTAGGTTTTCGGCATGAAAAAATAATTATTCATCAGAAATATCAATAATATATTTTTTTAATATTTTTATGATGTAAAATGAACGAATTTATTATTTATTTTTAAAAATTTCATTTTTTAATTTTCCCGTAAAAATTATGAAAGGTCATCGTAGGATGACCCTAGGTTTTCGGAATGAAAAAATAATTATTGATGAGAAATATCAATAATATTTTTTTTTAATATTTTTATGATGTAAAATGAACGAATTTATTATTTATTTTTAAAAATTTTATTTTTTAATTTTCCCGTAAAAATTTTGAAAGGTCATCGTAGGATGACCCTAAGTTTTCGGCATAAAAAAATAATTATTCATCAGAAATATCAATAATATATTTTTTTAACATTTTTATGTTGTAAAATGAACGAATTTATTATTTATTATTAAAAATTTCATTTTTTAATTTTCCCGTAAAAATTATGAAAGGTCATCGTAGGATGACCCTAGGTTTTCGGCATGAAAAAATAATTATTCATCAGAAATATCAATAATATATTTTTTTAATATTTTTATGATGTAAAATGAACGAATTTATTATTTATTTTTAAAAATTTCATTTTTTAATTTTCCCGAAAAAATTATGAAAGGTCATCGTAGGATGACCCTAGGTTTTCGGCATGAAAAAATAATTATTCATCAGAAATATCAATAATATATTTTTTTAATATTTTTATGATGTAAAATGAACGAATTTATTATTTATTTTTAAAAATTTAATTTTTTAATTTTCCCGTAAAAATTATGAAAGGTCATCGTAGGATGACCCTAGGTTTTTGGAATGAAAAAATAATTATTGATGAGAAATATCAATAATATTTTTTTTTAATATTTTTATGATGTAAAATGAACGAATTTATTATTTATTTTTAAAAATTTTATTTTTTAATTTTCCCGTAAAAATTATGAAAGGTCATCGTAGGATGACCCTAGGTTTTCGGAATGAAAAAATAATTATTGATGAGAAATATCAATAATATTTTTTTTTAATATTTTTATGATGTAAAATGAACGAATTTATTATTTATTTTTAAAAATTTTATTTTTTAATTTTCCCGTAAAAATTTTGAAAGGTCATCGTAGGATGACCCTAGGTTTTCGGCATAAAAAAATAATTATTCATCAGAAATATCAATAATATATTTTTTTTAATATTTTTATTATGTAAAATGAACGAATTTATTATTTATTTTTAAAAATTTCATTTTTTAATTTTCCCGTAAAAATTATGAAAGGTCATCGTAGGATGACCCTAGGTTTTCGGCATGAAAAAATAATTATTCATCAGAAATATCAATAATATATTTTTTTAATATTTTTATGATGTAAAATGAACGAAATTATTATTTATTTTTAAAAATTTCATTTTTTAATTTTCCCGTAAAAATTATGAAAGGTAATCGTAGGATGACCCTAGGTTTTCGGCATGAAAAAATAATTATTCATCAGAAATATCAATAATATATTTTTTTAATATTTTTATGATGTAAAATGAACGAATTTATTATTTATTTTTAAAAATTTCATTTTTTAATTTTTCCGTAAAAATTATGAAAGGTCATCGTAGGATGACCCTAGGTTTTCGGCATAAAAAAATAATTATTCATCAGAAATATCAATAATATATTTTTTTAATATTTTTATGATGTAAAATGAACGAAATTATTATTTATTTTTAAAAATTTCATTTTTTAATTTTCCCGTA
This sequence comes from Labia minor, assembly GCA_963082975.1. Lineage (NCBI taxonomy): Eukaryota > Metazoa > Arthropoda > Insecta > Dermaptera > Spongiphoridae > Labia > Labia minor. Next base: position 108,232,187 of record OY720344.1, read on the forward strand.
AAAATTATGAAAGGTAATCGTAGGATGACCCTAGGTTTTCGGCATGAAAAAATAATTATTCATCAGAAATATCAATAATATATTTTTTTAATATTTTTATGATGTAAAATGAACGAATTTATTATTTATTTTTAAAAATTTCATTTTTTAATTTTCCCGTAAAAATTATGAAAGTTCATCGTAGGATGACCCTAGGTTTTCGGCATGAAAAAATAATTATTATCAGAAATATCAATAATATATTTTTTTAATATTTTTATGATGTAAAATGAACGAAATTATTATTTATTTTTAAAAATTTCATTTTTTAATTTTCCCGTAAAAATTATGAAAGGTCATCGTAGGATGACCCTAGGTTTTCGGAATGAAAAAATAATTATTCATCATAAATATCAATAATATATTTTTTTAATATTTTTATGATGTAAAATGAACGAATTTATTATTTATTTTTAAAAATTTCATTTTTTAATTTTCCCGTAAAAATTATGAAAGGTCATCGTAGGAGGACCCTAAGTTTTCGGCATAAAAAAATAATTATTCATCAGAAATATCAATAATATATTTTTTTAATATTTTTATGATGTAAAATCAACGAATTTTTTATTTATTTTTAAAAATTTCATTTTTTAATTTTCCCGTAAAAATTATGAAAGGTCATCGTAGGATGACCCTAGGTTTTCGGAATGAAAAAATAATTATTCATCATAAATATCAATAATATATTTTTTTAATATTTTTATGATGTAAAATGAACGAATTTATTATTTATTTTTAAAAATTTCATTTTTTAATTTTCCCGAAAAAATTATGAAAGGTCATCGTAGTATGACCCTAGGTTTTCGGCATGAAAAAATAATTATTCATCAGAAATATCAATAATATATTTTTTTAATATTTTTATGATGTAAAATGAACGAATTTATTATTTATTTTTAAAAATTTCATTTTTTAATTTTCCCGTAAAAATTATGAAAGGTCATCGTAGGATGACCCTAGGTTTTCGGCATAAAAAAATAATTATTCATCAGAAATATCAATAATATATTTTTTTAACATTTTTATGTTGTAAAATGAACGAATTTATTATTTATTATTAAAAATTTCATTTTTTAATATTCCCTTAAAAAATATGAAAGGTCATCGTAGGATGACCCTGGGTTTTCAGGATAAAAAAATAATTATTCATCAGAAATATCAATAATATATTTTTTTAATATTTTTATGATGTAAAATGAACGAATTTATTATTTATTTTTAAAAATTTCATTTTTTAATATTCCCGTAAAAATTATGAAAGGTCATCGTAGGATGACCCTAGGTTTTCGGCATGAAAAAATAATTATTCATCAAAAATATCAATAATATATTTTTTTAATATTTTTATGATGTAAAATGAACGAATTTATTATTTATTTTTAAAAATTTCATTTTTTAATTTTCCCGTAAAAATTATGAAAGGTCATCGTAGGATGACCCTAGGTTTTCGGCATGAAAAAATAATTATTCATCAGAAATATCAATAATATATTTTTTTAATATTTTTATGATGTAAAATGAACGAATTTATTATTTATTTTTAAAAATTTCATTTTTTAATTTTCCCGAAAAAATTATGAAAGGTCATCGTAGGATGACCCTAGGTTTTCGGAATGAAAAAATAATTATTCATCATAAATATCAATAATATATTTTTTTAATATTTTTATGATGTAAAATGAACGAATTTATTATTTATTTTTAAAAATTTCATTTTTTAATTTTCCCGAAAAAATTATGAAAGGTCATCGTAGTATGACCCTAGGTTTTCGGCATGAAAAAATAATTATTCATCAGAAATATCAATAATATATTTTTTTAATATTTTTATGATGTAAAATGAACGAATTTATTATTTATTTTTAAAAATTTCATTTTTTAATTTTCCCGTAAAAATTATGAAAGGTCATCGTAGGATGACCCTAGGTTTTCGGCATAAAAAAATAATTATTCATCAGAAATATCAATAATATATTTTTTTAACATTTTTATGTTGTAAAATGAACGAATTTATTATTTATTATTAAAAATTTCATTTTTTAATATTCCCTTAAAAAATATGAAAGGTCATCGTAGGATGACCCTGGGTTTTCAGGATAAAAAAATAATTATTCATCAGAAATATCAATAATATATTTTTTTAATATTTTTATGATGTAAAATGAACGAATTTATTATTTATTTTTAAAAATTTCATTTTTTAATATTCCCGTAAAAATTATGAAAGGTCATCGTAGGATGACCCTAGGTTTTCGGCATGAAAAAATAATTATTCATCAAAAATATCAATAATATATTTTTTTAATATTTTTATGATGTAAAATGAACGAATTTATTATTTATTTTTAAAAATTTCATTTTTTAATTTTCCCGTAAAAATTATGAAAGGTCATCGTAGGATGACCCTAGGTTTTCGGCATGAAAAAATAATTATTCATCAGAAATATCAATAATATATTTTTTTAATATTTTTATGATGTAAAATGAACGAATTTATTATTTATTTTTAAAAATTTCATTTTTTAATTTTCCCGAAAAAATTATGAAAGGTCATCGTAGGATGACCCTAGGTTTTAGGCATGAAAAAATAATTATTCATCAGAAATATCAATAATATATTTTTTTAATATTTTTATGATGTAAAATGAACGAATTTATTATTTATTTTTAAAAATTTCATTTTTTAATTTTCCCGAAAAAATTATGAAAGGTCATCGTAGGATGACCCTAGGTTTTCGGCATAAAAAAATAATTATTCATCAGAAATATCAATAATATATTTTTTTAATATTTTTATGATGTAAAATGAACGAATTTATTATTTATTTTTAAAAATTTCATTTTTTAATTTTCCCGTAAAAATTATGAAAGGTCATCGTAGGATGACCCTAGGTTTTCGGCATGAAAAAATAATTATTCATCAGAAATATCAATAATATATTTTTTTAATATTTTTATGATGTAAAATGAACGAATTTATTATTTATTTTTAAAAATTTCATTTTTTAATTTTCCCGTAAAAATTATGAAAGGTCATCGTAGGATGACCCTAGGTTTTCGGCATGAAAAAATAATTATTCATCAGAAATATCAATAATATATTTTTTTAATATTTTTATGATGTAAAATGAACGAATTTATTATTTATTTTTAAAAATTTCATTTTTTAATTTTCCCGTAAAAATTATGAAAGGTCATCGTAGGATGACCCTAGGTTTTCGGCATGAAAAAATAATTATTCATCAGAAATATCAATAATATATTTTTTTTTTATTTTTATGATGTAAAATGAACGAAATTATTATTTATTTTTAAAAATTTCATTTTTTAATTTTCCCGTAAAAATTATGAAAGGTCATCGTAGGATGACCCTAGGTTTTCGGAATGAAAAAATAATTATTGATGAGAAATATCAATAATATTTTTTTTTAATATTTTTATGATGTAAAATGAACGAATTTATTATTTATTTTTAAAAATTTCATTTTTTAATTTTCCCGTAAAAATTTTGAAAGGTCATCGTAGGATGACCCTAGGTTTTCGGCATGAAAAAATAATTATTCATCAGAAATATCAATAATATATTTTTTTAATATTTTTATGATGTAAAATGAACGAATTTATTATTTATTTTTAAAAATTTTATTTTTTAATTTTCCCGTAAAAATTTTGAAAGGTCATCGTAGGATGACCCTAGGTTTTCGGCATAAAAAAATAATTATTCATCAGAAATATCAATAATATATTTTTTTTAATATTTTTATTATGTAAAATGAACGAATTTATTATTTATTTTTAAAAATTTCATTTTTTAATTTTCCCGTAAAAATTATGAAAGGTCATCGTAGGATGACCCTAGGTTTTCGGCATGAAAAAATAATTATTCATCAGAAATATCAATAATATATTTTTTTAATATTTTTATGATGTAAAATGAACGAAATTATTATTTATTTTTAAAAATTTCATTTTTTAATTTTCCCGTAAAAATTATGAAAGGTAATCGTAGGATGACCCTAGGTTTTCGGCATGAAAAAATAATTATTCATCAGAAATATCAATAATATATTTTTTTAATATTTTTATGATGTAAAATGAACGAATTTATTATTTATTTTTAAAAATTTAATTTTTTAATTTTTCCGTAAAAATTATGAAAGGTCATCGTAGGATGACCCTAGGTTTTCGGCATAAAAAAATAATTATTCATCAGAAATATCAATAATATATTTTTTTAATATTTTTATGATGTAAAATGAACGAATTTATTATTTATTTTTAAAAATTTCATTTTTTAATTTTCCCGTAAAAATTATGAAAGTTCATCGTAGGATGACCCTAGGTTTTCGGCATGAAAAAATAATTATTATCAGAAATATCAATAATATATTTTTTTAATATTTTTATGATGTAAAATGAACGAAATTATTATTTATTTTTAAAAATTTCATTTTTTAATTTTCCCGTAAAAATTATGAAAGGTCATCGTAGGATGACCCTAGGTTTTCGGAATGAAAAAATAATTATTCATCATAAATATCAATAATATATTTTTTTAATATTTTTATGATGTAAAATGAACGAATTTATTATTTATTATTAAAAATTTCATTTTTTAATTTTCCCGTAAAAATTATGAAAGGTCATCGTAGGAGGACCCTAAGTTTTCGGCATAAAAAAATAATTATTCATCAGAAATATCAATAATATATTTTTTTAATATTTTTATGATGTAAAATCAACGAATTTTTTATTTATTTTTAAAAATTTCATTTTTTAATTTTCCCGTAAAAATTATGAAAGGTCATCGTAGGATCACCCTAGGTTTTCGGCATAAAAAAATAATTAGTCATCAGAAATATCAATAATATATTTTTTTTATATTTTTATGATGTAAAAAGAACGAATTTATTATTTATTTTTAAAAATTTCATTTTTTAATTTTCCCGTAAAAATTATGAAAGGTCATCGTAGGATGACCCTAGGTTTTCGGAATGAAAAAATAATTATTCATCATAAATATCAATAATATATTTTTTTAATATTTTTATGATGTAAAATGAACGAATTTATTATTTATTTTTAAAAATTTCATTTTTTAATTTTCCCGAAAAAATTATGAAAGGTCATCGTAGTATGACACTAGGTTTTCGGCATGAAAAAATAATTATTCATCAGAAATATCAATAATATATTTTTTTAATATTTTTATGATGTAAAATGAACGAATTTATTATTTATTTTTAAAAATTTCATTTTTTAATTTTCCCGTAAAAATTATGAAAGGTCATCGTAGGATGACCCTAGGTTTTCGGCATAAAAAAATAATTATTCATCAGAAATATCAATAATATATTTTTTTAACATTTTTATGTTGTAAAATGAACGAATTTATTATTTATTATTAAAAATTTCATTTTTTAATATTCCCTTAAAAAATATGAAAGGTCATCGTAGGATGACCCTGGGTTTTCAGGATAAAAAAATAATTATTCATCAGAAATATCAATAATATATTTTTTTAATATTTTTATGATGTAAAATGAACGAATTTATTATTTATTTTTAAAAATTTCATTTTTTAATATTCCCGTAAAAATTATGAAAGGTCATCGTAGGATGACCCTAGGTTTTCGGCATGAAAAAATAATTATTCATCAAAAATATCAATAATATATTTTTTTAATATTTTTATGATGTAAAATGAACGAATTTATTATTTATTTTTAAAAATTTCATTTTTTAATTTTCCCGTAAAAATTATGAAAGGTCATCGTAGGATGACCCTAGGTTTTCGGCATGAAAAAATAATTATTCATCAGAAATATCAATAATATATTTTTTTAATATTTTTATGATGTAAAATGAACGAATTTATTATTTATTTTTAAAAATTTCATTTTTTAATTTTCCCGAAAAAATTATGAAAGGTCATCGTAGGATGACCCTAGGTTTTAGGCATGAAAAAATAATTATTCATCAGAAATATCAATAATATATTTTTTTAATATTTTTATGATGTAAAATGAACGAATTTATTATTTATTTTTAAAAATTTCATTTTTTAATTTTCCCGAAAAAATTATGAAAGGTCATCGTAGGATGACCCTAGGTTTTCGGCATAAAAAAATAATTATTCATCAGAAATATCAATAATATATTTTTTTAATATTTTTATGATGTAAAATGAACGAATTTATTATTTATTTTTAAAAATTTCATTTTTTAATTTTCCCGTAAAAATTATGAAAGGTCATCGTAGGATGACCCTAGGTTTTCGGCATGAAAAAATAATTATTCATCAGAAATATCAATAATATATTTTTTTAATATTTTTATGATGTAAAATGAACGAATTTATTATTTATTTTTAAAAATTTAATTTTTTAATTTTCCCGTAAAAATTATGAAAGGTCATCGTAGGATGACCCTAGGTTTTCGACATAAAAAAATAATTATTCATCAGAAATATCAATAATATATTTTTTTAATATTTTTATGATGTTAAATGAACGAATTTATTATTTATTTTTAAAAATTTCATTTTTTCATTTTCCCGTAAAAATTATGAAAGTTCATCGTAGGATGACCCTAGGTTTTCGGCATGAAAAAAAAAATTATTATCAGAAATATCAATAATATATTTTTTTAATATTTTTATGATGTAAAATGAACGAAATTATTATTTATTTTTAAAAATTTCATTTTTTAATTTTCCCGTAAAAATTATGAAAGGTCATCGTAGGATGACCCTAGGTTTTCGACATAAAAAAATAATTAGTCATCAGAAATATCAATAATATATTTTTTTTATATTATTATGATGTAAAAAGAACGAATTTATTATTTATTTTTAAAAATTTCATTTTTTAATTTTCCCGTAAAAATTATGAAAGGTCATCGTAGGATGACCCTAGGTTTTCGGCATGAAAAAATAATTATTCATCAGAAATATCAATAATATATTTTTTTAATATTTTTATGATGTAAAATGAACGAAATTATTATTTATTTTTAAAAATTTCATTTTTTAATTTTCCCGTAAAAATTATGAAAGGTCATCGTAGGATGACCCTAGGTTTTCGGAATGAAAAAATAATTATTGATGAGAAATATCAATAATATTTTTTTTTAATATTTTTATGATGTAAAATGAACGAATTTATTATTTATTTTTAAAAATTTCATTTTTTAATTTTCCCGTAAAAATTTTGAAAGGTCATCGTAGGATGACCCTAGGTTTTCGGCATGAAAAAATAATTATTCATCAGAAATATCAATAATATATTTTTTTAATATTTTTATGATGTAAAATGAACGAATTTATTATTTATTTTTAAAAATTTTATTTTTTAATTTTCCCGTAAAAATTATGAAAGGTCATCGTAGGATGACCCTAGGTTTTCGGAATGAAAAAATAATTATTGATGAGAAATATCAATAATATTTTTTTTTAATATTTTTATGATGTAAAATGAACGAATTTATTATTTATTTTTAAAAATTTTATTTTTTAATTTTCCCGTAAAAATTATGAAAGGTCATCGTAGGATGACCCTAAGTTTTCGGCATAAAAAAATAATTATTCATCAGAAATATCAATAATATATTTTTTTAACATTTTTATGTTGTAAAATGAACGAATTTATTATTTATTATTAAAAATTTCATTTTTTAATATTCCCTTAAAAAATATGAAAGGTCACCGTAGGATGAACCTGGGTTTTCAGGATAAAAAAATAATTATTCATCAGAAATATCATTAATATATTTTTTTAATATTTTTATGATGTAAAATGAACGAATTTATTATTTATTTTTAAAAATTTCATTTTTTAATATTCCCGTAAAAATTATGAAAGGTCATCGTATGATGACCCTAGGTTTTCGGCATGAAAAAATAATTATTCATCAAAAATATCAATAATATATTTTTTTAATATTTTTATGATGTAAAATGAACGAATTTATTATTTATTTTTAAAAATTTCATTTTTTAATTTTCCCGTAAAAATTATGAAAGGTCATCGTAGGATGACCCTAGGTTTTCGGCATGAAAGAATAATTATTCATCAGAAATATCAATAATATATTTTTTTAATATTTTTATGATGTAAAATGAACGAATTTATTATTTATTTTTAAAAATTTCATTTTTTAATTTTCCCGTAAAAATTATGAAAGGTCATCGTAGGATGACCCTAGGTTTTCGGCATGAAAAAATAATTATTCATCAGAAATATCAATAATATTTTTTTTTAATATTTTTATGATGTAAAATGAACGAAATTATTATTTATTTTTAAAAATTTCATTTTTTAATTTTCCCGTAAAAATTATGAAAGGTCATCGTAGGATGACCCTAGGTTTTCGGAATGAAAAAATAATTATTGATGAGAAATATCAATAATATTTTTTTTTAATATTTTTATGATGTAAAATGAACGAATTTATTATTTATTTTTAAAAATTTCATTTTTTAATTTTCCCGTAAAAATTTTGAAAGGTCATCGTAGGATGACCCTAGGTTTTTGGAATGAAAAAATAATTATTGATGAGAAATATCAATAATATTTTTTTTTAATATTTTTATGATGTAAAATGAACGAATTTATTATTTATTTTTAAAAATTTTATTTTTTAATTTTCCCGTAAAAATTTTGAAAGGTCATCGTAGGATGACCCTAGGTTTTCGGCATAAAAAAATAATTATTCATCAGAAATATCAATAATATATTTTTTTAATATTTTTATGATGAAAAATGAACGAATTTATTATTTATTTTTAAAAATTTCATTTTTTAATTTTCCCGTAAAAATTATGAAAGGTCATCGTAGGATGACCCTAGGTTTTCGGCATGAAAAAATAATTATTCATCAGAAATATCAATAATATATTTTTTTAATATTTTTATGATGTAAAATGAACGAATTTATTATTTATTTTTAAAAATTTCATTTTTTAATTTTCCCGTAAAAATTTTGAAAGGTCATCGTAGGATGACCCTAGGTTTTCGGCATGAAAAAATAATTATTCATCAGAAATATCAATAATATATTTTTTTAATATTTTTATGATGTAAAATGAACGAATTTATTATTTATTTTTAAAAATTTTATTTTTTAATTTTCCCGTAAAAATTATGAAAGGTCATCGTAGGATGACCCTAGGTTTTCGGAATGAAAAAATAATTATTGATGAGAAATATCAATAATATTTTTTTTTAATATTTTTATGATGTAAAATGAACGAATTTATTATTTATTTTTAAAAATTTTATTTTTTAATTTTCCCGTAAAAATTATGAAAGGTCATCGTAGGATGACCCTAAGTTTTCGGCATAAAAAAATAATTATTCATCAGAAATATCAATAATATATTTTTTTAACATTTTTATGTTGTAAAATGAACGAATTTATTATTTATTATTAAAAATTTCATTTTTTAATATTCCCTTAAAAAATATGAAAGGTCATCGTAGGATGAACCTGGGTTTTCAGGATAAAAAAATAATTATTCATCAGAAATATCAATAATATATTTTTTTAATATTTTTATGATGTAAAATGAACGAATTTATTATTTATTTTTAAAAATTTCATTTTTTAATATTCCCGTAAAAATTATGAAAGGTCATCGTATGATGACCCTAGGTTTTCGGCATGAAAAAATAATTATTCATCAAAAATATCAATAATATATTTTTTTAATATTTTTATGATGTAAAATGAACGAATTTATTATTTATTTTTAAAAATTTCATTTTTTAATTTTCCCGTAAAAATTATGAAAGGTCATCGTAGGATGACCCTAGGTTTTCGGCATGAAAAAATAATTATTCATCAGAAATATCAATAATATATTTTTTTAATATTTTTATGATGTAAAATGAACGAATTTATTATTTATTTTTAAAAATTTCATTTTTTAATTTTCCCGTAAAAATTATGAAAGGTCATCGTAGGATGACCCTAGGTTTTCGGCATGAAAAAATAATTATTCATCAGAAATATCAATAATATATTTTTTTTTTATTTTTATGATGTAAAATGAACGAAATTATTATTTATTTTTAAAAATTTCATTTTTTAATTTTCCCGTAAAAATTATGAAAGGTCATCGTAGGATGACCCTAGGTTTTCGGAATGAAAAAATAATTATTGATGAGAAATATCAATAATATTTTTTTTTAATATTTTTATGATGTAAAATGAACGAATTTATTATTTATTTTTAAAAATTTCATTTTTTAATTTTCCCGTAAAAATTTTGAAAGGTCATCGTAGGATGACCCTAGGTTTTCGGCATGAAAAAATAATTATTCATCAGAAATATCAATAATATATTTTTTTAATATTTTTATGATGTAAAATGAACGAATTTATTATTTATTTTTAAAAATTTTATTTTTTAATTTTCCCGTAAAAATTATGAAAGGTCATCGTAGGATGACCCTAGGTTTTTGGAATGAAAAAATAATTATTGATGAGAAATATCAATAATATTTTTTTTTAATATTTTTATGATGTAAAATGAACGAATTTATTATTTATTTTTAAAAATTTTATTTTTTAATTTTCCCGTAAAAATTATGAAAGGTCATCGTAGGATGACCCTAAGTTTTCGGCATAAAAAAATAATTATTCATCAGAAATATCAATAATATATTTTTTTAACATTTTTATGTAGTAAAATGAACGAATTTATTATTTATTATTAAAAATTTCATTTTTTAATATTCCCTTAAAAAATATGAAAGGTCATCGTAGGATGAACCTGGGTTTTCAGGATAAAAAAATAATTATTCATCAGAAATATCAATAATATATTTTTTTAATATTTTTATGATGTAAAATGAACGAATTTATTATTTATTTTTAAAAATTTCATTTTTTAATATTCCCGTAAAAATTATGAAAGGTCATCGTAGGATGACCCTAGGTTTTCGGCATGAAAAAATAATTATTCATCAAAAATATCAATAATATATTTTTTTAATATTTTTATGATGTAAAATGAACGAATTTATTATTTATTTTTAAAAATTCCATTTTTTAATTTTCCCGTAAAAATTATGAAAGGTCATCGTAGGATGACCCTAGGTTTTCGGCATGAAAAAATAATTATTCATCAGAAATATCAATAATATATTTTTTTAATATTTTTATGATGTAAAATGAACGAATTTATTATTTATTTTTAAAAATTTCATTTTTTAATTTTCCCGTAAAAATTATGAAAGGTCATCGTAGGATGACCCTAGGTTTTCGGCATGAAAAAATAATTATTCATCAGAAATATCAATAATATATTTTTTTAATATTTTTATGATGTAAAATGAACGAAATATTTTTATGATGTAAAATGAACGAATTTATTATTTATTTTTAAAAATTTCATTTTTTAATTTTCCCGTAAAAATTATGAAAGGTCATCGTAGGATGACCCTAGGTTTTCGGCATGAAAAAATAATTATTCATCAGAAATATCAATAATATATTTTTTTAATATTTTTATGATGTAAAATGAACGAAATTATTATTTATTTTTAAAAATTTCATTTTTTAATTTTCCCGTAAAAATTATGAAAGGTCATCGTAGGATGACCCTAGGTTTTCGGAATGAAAAAATAATTATTGATGAGAAATATCAATAATATTTTTTTTTAATATTTTTATGATGTAAAATGAACGAATTTATTATTTATTTTTAAAAATTTTATTTTTTAATTTTCCCGTAAAAATTTTGAAAGGTCATCGTAGGATGACCCTAAATTTTCGGCATAAAAAAATAATTATTCATCAGAAATATCAATAATATATTTTTTTAACATTTTTATGTTGTAAAATGAACGAATTTATTATTTATTATTAAAAATTTCATTTTTTAATTTTCCCGTAAAAATTATGAAAGGTCATCGTAGGATGACCCTAGGTTTTCGGCATGAAAAAATAATTATTCATCAGAAATATCAATAATATATTTTTTTAATATTTTTATGATGTAAAATGAACGAATTTATTATTTATTTTTAAAAATTTCATTTTTTAATTTTCCCGAAAAAATTATGAAAGGTCATCGTAGGATGACCCTAGGTTTTCGGCATGAAAAAATAATTATTCATCAGAAATATCAATAATATATTTTTTTAATATTTTTATGATGTAAAATGAACGAATTTATTATTTATTTTTAAAAATTTTATTTTTTAATTTTCCCGTAAAAATTATGAAAGGTCATCGTAGGATGACCCTAGGTTTTTGGAATGAAAAAATAATTATTGATGAGAAATATCAATAATATTTTTTTTTAATATTTTTATGATGTAAAATGAACGAATTTATTATTTATTTTTAAAAATTTTATTTTTTAATTTTCCCGTAAAAATTATGAAAGGTCATCGTAGGATGACCCTAGGTTTTCGGAATGAAAAAATAATTATTGATGAGAAATATCAATAATATTTTTTTTTAATATTTTTATGATGTAAAATGAACGAATTTATTATTTATTTTTAAAAATTTTATTTTTTAATTTTCCCGTAAAAATTTTGAAAGGTCATCGTAGGATGACCCTAGGTTTTCGGCATAAAAAAATAATTATTCATCAGAAATATCAATAATATATTTTTTTTAATATTTTTATTATGTAAAATGAACGAATTTATTATTTATTTTTAAAAATTTCATTTTTTAATTTTCCCGTAAAAATTATGAAAGGTCATCGTAGGATGACCCTAGGTTTTCGGCATGAAAAAATAATTATTCATCAGAAATATCAATAATATATTTTTTTAATATTTTTATGATGTAAAATGAACGAAATTATTATTTATTTTTAAAAATTTCATTTTTTAATTTTCCCGTAAAAATTATGAAAGGTAATCGTAGGATGACCCTAGGTTTTCGGCATGAAAAAATAATTATTCATCAGAAATATCAATAATATATTTTTTTAATATTTTTATGATGTAAAATGAACGAATTTATTATTTATTTTTAAAAATTTAATTTTTTAATTTTTCCGTAAAAATTATGAAAGGTCATCGTAGGATGACCCTAGGTTTTCGGCATAAAAAAATAATTATTCATCAGAAATATCAATAATATATTTTTTTAATATTTTTATGATGTAAAATGAACGAGTTTATTATTTATTTTTAAAAATTTCATTTTTTAATTTTCCCGTAAAAATTATGAAAGTTCATCGTAGGATGACCCTAGGTTTTCGGCATGAAAAAATAATTATTATCAGAAATATCAATAATATATTTTTTTAATATTTTTATGATGTAAAATGAACGAAATTATTATTTATTTTTAAAAATTTCATTTTTTAATTTTCCCGTAAAAATTATGAAAGGTCATCGTAGGATGACCCTAGGTTTTCGGAATGAAAAAATAATTATTCATCATAAATATCAATAATATATTTTTTTAATATTTTTATGATGTAAAATGAACGAATTTATTATTTATTTTTAAAAATTTCATTTTTTAATTTTCCCGTAAAAATTATGAAAGGTCATCGTAGGAGGACCCTAAGTTTTCGGCATAAAAAAATAATTATTCATCAGAAATATCAATAATATATTTTTTTAATATTTTTATGATGTAAAATCAACGAATTTTTTATTTATTTTTAAAAATTTCATTTTTTAATTTTCCCGTAAAAATTATGAAAGGTCATCGTAGGATCACCCTAGGTTTTCGGCATAAAAAAATAATTAGTCATCAGAAATATCAATAATATATTTTTTTTATATTTTTATGATGTAAAAAGAACGAATTTATTATTTATTTTTAAAAATTTCATTTTTTAATTTTCCCGTAAAAATTATGAAAGGTCATCGTAGGATGACCCTAGGTTTTCGGAATGAAAAAATAATTATTCATCATAAATATCAATAATATATTTTTTTAATATTTTTATGATGTAAAATGAACGAATTTATTATTTATTTTTAAAAATTTCATTTTTTAATTTTCCCGAAAAAATTATGAAAGGTCATCGTAGTATGACCCTAGGTTTTCGGCATGAAAAAATAATTATTCATCAGAAATATCAATAATATATTTTTTTAATATTTTTATGATGTAAAATGAACGAATTTATTATTTATTTTTAAAAATTTCATTTTTTAATTTTCCCGTAAAAATTATGAAAGGTCATCGTAGGATGACCCTAGGTTTTCGGCATAAAAAAATAATTATTCATCAGAAATATCAATAATATATTTTTTTAACATTTTTATGTTGTAAAATGAACGAATTTATTATTTATTATTAAAAATTTCATTTTTTAATATTCCCTTAAAAAATATGAAAGGTCATCGTAGGATGACCCTGGGTTTTCAGGATAAAAAAATAATTATTCATCAGAAATATCAATAATATATTTTTTTAATATTTTTATGATGTAAAATGAACGAATTTATTATTTATTTTTAAAAATTTCATTTTTTAATATTCCCGTAAAAATTATGAAAGGTCATCGTAGGATGACCCTAGGTTTTCGGCATGAAAAAATAATTATTCATCAAAAATATCAATAATATATTTTTTTAATATTTTTATGATGTAAAATGAACGAATTTATTATTTATTTTTAAAAATTTCATTTTTTAATTTTCCCGTAAAAATTATGAAAGGTCATCGTAGGATGACCCTAGGTTTTAGGCATGAAAAAATAATTATTCATCAGAAATATCAATAATATATTTTTTTAATATTTTTATGATGTAAAATGAACGAATTTATTATTTATTTTTAAAAATTTCATTTTTTAATTTTCCCGAAAAAATTATGAAAGGTCATCGTAGGATGACCCTAGGTTTTCGGCATAAAAAAATAATTATTCATCAGAAATATCAATAATATATTTTTTTAATATTTTTATGATGTAAAATGAACGAATTTATTATTTATTTTTAAAAATTTCATTTTTTATTTTTCCCGTAAAAATTATGAAAGGTCATCGTAGGATGACCCTAGGTTTTCGGCATGAAAAAATAATTATTCATCAGAAATATCAATAATATATTTTTTTAATATTTTTATGATGTAAAATGAACGAATTTATTATTTATTTTTAAAAATTTAATTTTTTAATTTTCCCGTAAAAATTATGAAAGGTCATCGTAGGATGACCCTAGGTTTTCGACATAAAAAAATAATTATTCATCAGAAATATCAATAATATATTTTTTTAATATTTTTATGATGTTAAATGAACGAATTTATTATTTATTTTTAAAAATTTCATTTTTTCATTTTCCCGTAAAAATTATGAAAGTTCATCGTAGGATGACCCTAGGTTTTCGGCATGAAAAAAAAAATTATTATCAGAAATATCAATAATATATTTTTTTAATATTTTTATGATGTAAAATGAACGAAATTATTATTTATTTTTAAAAATTTCATTTTTTAATTTTCCCGTAAAAATTATGAAAGGTCATCGTAGGATGACCCTAGGTTTTCGACATAAAAAAATAATTA